>CM017797.1:72536281-73136281 GCA_008086715.1 Sitobion miscanthi | reverse complement strand
TTCAAAATCCGTTTGAAAATCGCACATTTACAATACCGCTACGATCGACCTTAGACTTTATTCGGGTGTTTTCGTCCATAGCTCACTCAACATTTGCCCACGTGCTGAATTGGGCGGAAACAAATTTTGCTATAATTGATACACTCGAGTGGAGTAAAAAAAAATTAAAAGATGAACAAGTGGGTACCGTTCTGCTGTACAGTAGTGGTCGAGCATGCCGTTGGAATGGTTGTGTTATATTTGAATTCAATGGTAAATTATAGCATACGAATAATGATTCTGAGCAGAGACGTCGTGTCATCACAAATTTATGTAAATGTAATAGTTAAAAAAAAATCAATAAAAATCGAATATGTCTCATGGCTATAGATAGCGTAACTTTCCGGTGAACTTTTTTTTTTTTGATAGAAGTAGAAAACTTGTTTGGAATCTTTGATTACATTTTCTAATGTTAACTACGAAAAGAAAAACTTTTATGAATTCCTGACTGAAAAATAGTTTATAAAATTGGAATAATTTCTCAAGGCCATAATTAGCTCAATAGGAGTCAGAATATATCGAGAATGTCACCACCTATGGCAAATTATAATGGAAATATTAGATGAAAACTTCTATAATCTACGGTTTCTGGTTATTTAGTTACACCCCAAATGTTGATGACGGACAGAAAAAAATACCACGCACATACATCGTTGTAAATTTGTATAATTCATTCATTCGCTCCGCTTAGAATCTATAATGCATTAATGCGAAACTTGAGTTTTTCAACCGCAAAAAACGTATTCCGGCATCTTTTCAGGTTATAATATTCATGCAACGAAGGTAAATTATTACAATACGCAAATTACCAGTAACGTGAAATATACTTCAAAAAGAATACATTAACATATTATATCCGTTCGATAACGCTCCAACACGCAAACCCGTCAGCTGTTAATTGCTTTCAAGTGAAAGTTAAGAATTAAGATTAACAATGGTGATGCTCAACGTAATTTAATACTATCTGACTACTATAACTTCATGGCCGTGCATAATTTTTGAACATAGAATTATAATTATGATTATTATTTTACTCTCCTGTCGAAATGTTGAATGCGGAACATTACTATGCAGGCAATGCAGCCATAATATTATGATTGAATAAGTTTCGAAATCTAACTTAATCAAACTATGTTATTATATTACGTCTGCATATTGCTTATTGTTCAGTAATTTGTTACAGCACTATAGCTATCGACAGCCTGGCAAGTGCAGAGAAAATGTTGCTTTTGAATTTCCCGGAACACGACCATTTTTTACTTTTTTTTTTTTTTTCACAACCGTGAAACTATTTTTCATCGTTATTTTCTTTTACTCATTTCGCTATTGTTAAACAATATTAAAATAAGGTTTCGTCTGGTGATTATTACTTTTTATTGTATTTGTTTGTAGATTTTCGTACTTTTGAAATATTTCAAACGACTTGTTTTCACGAGAGAAAAAAATAAATCCTATACCTAGAATTTTTAAATAATACACAATTTATCAATTTATACGTCTTGGTGAGCAAAGATTTCCATTTCTGAAGAATGACATTTTAAATATTACTTATAATATAGTTTGTATCAGAAATCGCATCCATAAAATATCAGCTGTTCGATATAATATATAGAATATTATTCTTATTCATTCGATTGAATAACAATTTCAGCTGTCGTCTTAGGAGTCTTCAATCATACGAGTCGTGAATAAGCTGAGTCGAGTCGCCATATGCCTCTGAGCATAGATATTAATATGGTGAACGTTGTCTAAGGCTGGGTGCATGAAAATTCAGTGGAAAAAAACAACTGCCAAGACTGCATGACTTAGGTATGACCGGTGTGTGTATTATGAATGTATACACTACCTACGCTCACTTACCAACCCACCTCATTTTTGATAAAATAATTTTTTATTTAAAATAGCTAATAATTTAACTATCATTCTTATCTTGTTATACTTATCGTGTAAAGCAAAAAGGAGCTTGGGGGCAAACGATAGGTCTAGTGATACGCCGCTGGTACAAACATATAACAATTTGTTGATCTTCGAATAAAACACAATTTCAAATTAAATAGAATATTCGAGTTTAACGATACGCTTGTGGCAACTGTGCTCATGTATTATGGTTTTGTGTACCGACGAGTTAAGGCACGTGTGGCCCCGTTTAGAAATAAGCAGCAATCAGACTGAAAACATAATATGCAATTAGCACTTTAGAATCACTCGCAATCATATCGAATGTTTTACAGAATAATAATTGCACAGGTTTTAAAATCTCAATACATACAAAACATAATAATTTGACACCATTTGTGTTGACACGATCCGTTTGGAAATCGGAATAATGTATTTTAATAATATGCATTATTATTTGATGTAACTTCTGTCAGATTACATAATAATTTTAATAATAGTTAATCGCGCACCGCATTACGCGAAACACATTTCGCACGCAGTTAAATTCTATCGATATAATATCACCAGAGGCCTTAACCAGATGACAGACGCAGTTCATGTTTATGGTATATCATGTTATTATATGATTATGTGTGTTTTAATACGCCGATAATGATTTAATTCGTCCACCACGTGGCTTGTAGTACAATACATGTTATCATTGTAATTGTTATCCACGAGCAATAATTCAAACTTGTATTTATCGAACGCATCATAATCAAAACTGTAGTGTCCATCGTACAACTCGATTGTAGGTATATACCGATGAAAACTAAATCAAAACGTGAAGACTTACATAGTTGAATTAAAAACTGAAATGTTCAAATATTGCCATTATTATATAGTATCTGTCTTGGGCTTGGAAACCGTAAAGATTACGGTAAAATAAAAAAATGGTTATTCATTTTTCGTTTCAACAACAATAACCATAATATTATGGTATTGTGTACTAAACACTTGCAATGTTATCGTGTAAGCATTCTTCCAGAGTATATTATGGTATGAACAGAAACAACTTATAACTTTTGACGTTGTGTTTCAAATCTACCTTTATTTTGTAATTTGAAAAATATTTAATTTACGTAATGATAGTATGTGTTTGGGTACCTTCGCTTGGCGTTATTTGATTATGCATTTTACTAACTTGTTTCCACACTTAAGTTATTATGACCTTAGTAACTTAATATCTTGTAAACTACAACGATCCATTACTCTATATACGGTCTGTAAACATTCCTGAAAACTGAGCTGTGTTCGGTCAACCGTAAAACTATTGTGGCCTGCAGATTTTGTTTTGTATTCCATTTGAGTTTTAAACAAACAAATCTTCTCATCAGCATTCGAGAAATTATGTACCACTGTCAGACGTTCTTAAACGCGGCACAAATTTTTAAGTCGAGCACATCCGGTGAAAAGAAAAACGCAGTGTTAAAAGAAAAATAGGCGTCAGTAATGTATGTCCATTTTTCATTTTCATTGAACACTCGTTGGTGCAGAAAACGTAACGTGTAAACACTTTTGAGGTATGTATTGATGTATTCACTTTGAAATTGCATATTTTTGATCTACCGTCCTCTAAACAGAAAAGGTTTACCCTCGGGTATTATAAATAGTGAAATGGCAAATAATTAGTATCCAGACGTAGGTATCTCAGGCTTCCCGGAAAAACGGTTTTCCCTCGTCGAGGTGTTTAACAAAACGATAATCATTTGTAAAAAAAAAAAAGTAAAAACCACGCCTGACAATATTATAGTATTTTGACGTGTATTAGAAATATTTTTCGCATTGAATTAGGATGTGTGTGAGATAGACTTAATTAAATAATGACTGTTACCTTATTTTGACGGTTTGTCGAAAAACAACAACACGTAAACTTGATTTTCTTAGTTATCGAGTTTCACAGTAACGTACTATTGTACGTTATGTAATAATAAACCTACTTTAACGACCGTCTACGCACAGCTGCTCCAATGGACGTAACTTTGGCCCCATCTGAAAATGTGTTTTTTAGTCACGATTATAGGAACGTCAGTTTACTCTTCGAAGACTAAGAGGGTGGCATATTAATAAATTCTACTACAGAAAGTGTCGATGTCCAATAAACTAACATTATTGATAAAAATTGACGATTTAAAATAATTTTAGGTTTCATATTGTTTTGGTTAATGGACATACTAAGCTGTTGCTGTTTGAAATAAATTTGAAAAAGTCAAATAAAGTTACTTATTTGTGTAAGAAAATATAATATGACGATATGTCGTGGTAAAAATAGTTACTCCTGTCTATTCAAAGATGAGAATGTTTTAAAAAATGAAGTTCTAGAGAAAACACTAGGTACCTATTGCAGTACATTTTACGCACTTGCCAATAATTATCATAGGGCAAAATATAATTTGGCAAACGCAGCCAAGGTGGACGAGGTAAATATAAAATAATGTTAACTTAAGTCAATCGATAGGATATCGTTAGAATGATCGTATTACAAAAAAAAAAAAATATATATATATATAATATAATATAAAAGACACGGACTGGGTAGTATAATATTATAATGAATAGCATTTCGTAAAAAACTTCGAAATAGGTAATAATTTATACTCTATTTAATAGTTAATTGGCATTACACCGTTTACCGAACGGCTGGCCTTAAAATAACGGCCGCGGTGAGCTGTGCACCTTTCGTTGAAATATCAAATCGTGGTGTTACCGACGGAGTTTGTTGTGGAGCAGTACCAGGCGATTCGAGATGATTTACTTGCAGTGATTAGTAAAATATACAAATATCGTATTGTGCGGGTCTTCGTTTTAATACTTGTGCTTATAACCATTGATCGTGTGATTTAAATACCCCATAAAATAATATTATATTCAACGATGGTTAAGTATGTAAATAATACCATAATATTATACTACGTCTAAAGTATATTTTGTTGCGATGCGTTTTCCCCGGAAAAGATTAAATTTAATACCATCACACATTCGATATATATATATACAGTAGATATATAGGTTTCCGTTACCGATACCGTTTTGATTTTCCTGTATTCGTAACGTTACTTGATAATTATACCACCTGATACAGACTATCATGTTTTCCAAGTCGTATGAGAAAAACAATAACAATAAATGACGCTAAAATTGTATACGGTATTAAAAACATAAATCGACTTAACTATTATTTTTGTAATCTTCAAAATGTTTTCAGTTATTAAAAAAAAAACAACACCATTAAACTTATAAACAAAGAATGATTTTTTGATTTAAGATTGGAGTGATGAATGTATTGGTCTTTCAATGAAATTAGTGTGAGTTTTGCGTCTAAATACATTTTTAACAGTAGACAATACTTCGATCTTCGACATTGAGACAGGGTGTTTTCTTGTAGTAAATTGGCTCTAGTTTGTATTCTGGAGGTCAAAGGCAGAAATTTGACAATGCTTTTAAAAAAATTAAAAAAAATATATAAAAATTACGAAGAATATAGCTATACGGTATATGATATAACTATTTAAATTTTAATATTATATTTTGATTTTATAGCATAATATGGAAAGTAAGAAGAATACGAATACGAAGAAGTAGAAGAAGATGGAGAAGAAGAAGTAGTAGATGAATATGACTTAAATGTCATATTATTTTATTTTATAAAGAGGGTGATTGGTCAAAAGTAGTTAAGTTAGATTTTTCCAAAAAAGAGATTTTTACTCATTTTGATTAAATCGATTTTAAAAATCGATGTGAAATGTTTACATAATTATATGTTTTTTTTTTGGTCCAGACGGTTTAATATTTATATATAATTATTTTGAATTATTTCATAAGTGTTTATGAGTTTGTTCAAAACTAATCGACAATTAAGGTATTCTAGAATTAAATCAACCTGTATCGTTTTGATTAAAAAAATACTTAAAATATTGTAATACATTTGATTTAAGTCAAGATAAATCGTTTTAGTAAAATAAAATTAGAAAAATTTTTGGTAATTTACATTTAAGTCAACATTGGTAATTAAGTTATTATAGTAAAATTAATATTAGTATCAATATTACATACATTTTATTTAACATTCTGTATTTTTTTATGGTTATGTTATCAATAACAATCATGACGTTATATTTATGATAATATCGTAAAACATTTGATGACGATAAACAATATCGATCTACGAGCGTTCTATTTATAAACAATTTCAACTGTTTTAACTATTCCATTTGATCTTTAAAATTATTATTATTCATCAGAAAATAATATTATTGCGAGCCGAGCCCTTTTTTACGTCGATAAAAATATACAGTTTATATTTACATATTTTATAATAGATACTAGAACTATTATATAGGTACACACAATTTCCGCAAGGTACATAAATACATTTTACACAAATGTGTCGACACATTTATTGATATTATTATCAAATAAAAACCAAGTATATAACATATTATAACAAAAACGTTTATTCATGTAATTTACAGCATCATTTATAATTTATTATTTATAGGTACATTATTACAGTTTATAAAAATTTTACATAAGCATTGCCATTAGTTAGAGGTTACAAATATTTACAACTAGACCACACTAACTTTAGCTGATATTGTTGAAGGGGAAAAATGAGCTAGTGGAAACAGCTATAAGACTTATGACCGCGAAACGGCACACAACAGGTGGCGAAGAGCCGACGATGGTACAGACATGCAGTGCATGAAATATGTGAGGTAAACATATACTTACTGGGTAAAAACGACAATGGACTACACGATTAACGGTTTCAGAATCCTGGCCGGAAACAATAGTACCAGCGAACATGGAAGTGAAATAACGGTGGGAGGGGAGGGGACGTTTAAGAACCTTTTAAACTCTATAATATACGACGTTACTGGTCTATCATGTCAATAGAACCACAGCAACAAAATAACTACCTGACAAAGTTCTTCGTCTGCTGCCAAAATGAACGACGTGGACGTCTGCGTCTCGGACTTTCCGGTTTCCGTATATCGCTGGTGACCTGCGAAAACTTTAGGTTTGGCGTTGATCGCCACCCAATCTCGGCAGCTGTCTCGCCAGCTAAATACGGACGTACGGGGATATTCGGCGTTGAAACACAGAGCCTGACGTCCAGCAAACCCTCGGAATCACCGATCAAGAATACAAAACTAAACGTTTTTTTATTGTTTAAATAAACAATATGATTTGTAAATTCGGGAAATAATACTAAATACGTATGACCAAAGGAAATTAGAATATACAAATCTAAATATTTTACTGTTTTAAAAGGCCGTCTTGGTTACCAATGATCATATGCATATCATATGCAAAGTATATTATTTTTATTAAAATATAATAATACTATTGTATAGCTATCAGTCATCAAATCACATAGGTATCCAGAGGCCCCAAATTGTTAGCTCTGAGTCCATACCGATTGTGGAGGCGGCATGGATTGTGTGACTGTGATACGAAGGTTTAGTGAGTAAAGAGAGTATTTTACTGCAGCCGAAAACCTTTCGGGTATAGTATAGCTGCCATTATTTATTTTGTGTCTAGCAGCTCAGTAACCTCGAATGACGTTCGCCGTAGTCATTCAGGTAGGCAATCCGACTTTTTCGGATAGAGGACATTGTGCGATGGTTGGACCACATAACCTGGAAGTTGATAATGTTTTTTCAAAGCGGCCGAAAAAAAAAATTCTAAAATTTCGTACGTAATGATATTTTACTAAAAACAGTCAATGTATTATAAATCTAATTAAATGATTTATTCAGGACCGTAGTCTGCAATCGGCGTTACCAAGGCTTGATCATCGGGCGTCATCTTGACGTGACTATCGGGCGTGACCAAGGCTTGGCCCGTGGCAATCATTTACAGTCCATAAACAACTTACATTTACATATATAGTCTACATATTTATTGCATTACAAAAATTCCCTGTACACAATGTTCTTGGTGACGAACCACCCGCTTTCATCACCGTACATACTGACCCTCACGGATTGGGTGGTTCTCACCCTAGAAAACGTTGCCCGTGTGAACACGGGTGACGTCAGTAGCAAACCTGTCCGATCGAACGTCTGACCCTGCCTAACCTAACCTAACCTAACCGGGAATTGAAGGCGGCGCAGTTAGACGGGCAGGTCATCCTCACCGCTGGACGTTTTTTGGGCCATATTTTGGGCACGACGATGTCCTCGTCCTGCGCGTCACCTCTCAAAATTCTCGCCTGTAAATTGTGACGCCGCAGTTCGGTGACCACCAACCTCGTACCGTTGTACAGTTGTCTCCTCGGATCGAGATTTCGTAGCGACATCACGATGCCCCCCCAACCTCTACATCCGCCTGTACGATGGCAGGCCGTCCGGTTCCAAACTGTTAAGGAACTCTGTTGAAAAAATAAAAATAGAATTACATAAAAAAAAGAACATTAACATTACTTATCAAAATAATGTGAAATTTGAGTCCGTATTGCCCTTTGACATTGATTGTTTTAGTGGATCGTTTGCTAAAATATAATAAGTATTTGCATATTGGACGTAAAAAGGAGCGGTGGATTTGGTTGAACGCTGAAGTACTTTAAAATAAATTAAAGATAGAATTTCAAATGATTCTACTTGTCATTCAATAAGCCTGCAATCAACCTAATATCCGCAGTATGTCTTCATTCAGCTAAAGAAGATACACCAAGTACATTGATACCAGATTTTAAATTATAGAATATAAATAAATAGTATCAATTAATTGTAGTAAGTAATACAGACAATATTCAAAATATATGGCCTTATAATCATCATTGAATCACTACCTCCAAAGGGTTATGATTGACAATTGTTACCGATTATACAATTCACTTAGTACTTTTTTGGGACTTAAATTAATTGAAATTTTATATGTTAACTGTAAGTTCCATTGATATTAACTCTTAAATTTGTATTTCAGTATACTTACGTGTAAATAGTTAGTTGTGAATGTGCAATATTGAAACGGTATAGTTTATAATGAATCGCTTGTATTTCTTTTACCTGCATTATTTTGATATAATATAATTATACTATTTATGTTTTAGTGGTGACTGTGGTATAGTAGTAATTAGCAGTGTTGTAGTTTGATGATTTGTTGAAGTTTGATGTGCACCATCCCTTGGTTTAAATTTCTAACCCACAATCAAACGTTGTGTTGGGTATCTACTTACACTCAGGCTGTGGCTCATTATTTACTTGATTATCATTTTACAATAAATTAAATTTTCACGTTAGTAGATAACGTATTTAATTGTTTTGAAAAACACAATATTCAATACTTACTTAATACTATGTAAATATAATAATAATTGACTTAGTATAAAAAAAAAATTCGTTTATTTTCTTCATACACTTCATGTGTTTATTCTGTATCAAGTATTACGAAAAATCTATATCTAATATTGGTACAAGTTTTTCTTTTCTTTTTTGTTTGGTGGTATGTACGTCGTTTCGATAACTGTACCACTACAACCATTGGTGAATTGATCAATAATTTTTAATTAGTTGGTACATTGTGTAACATTGTTCCTAATTCTTCCGAGTTCGTCTGGTCCCGGCTATTAAGCAATATTAAAGAGTGTCGATGTCGTCGTCGTACATTTTAAAAGCCGACATTTTATAATTAGGGTTCCCGATTAAAAAAGTTTTTCGTCGAAGAGAGAAATAAACAAATGAATAACGTGTAGAAAAAAATCAATAGTAATCAGTTTACGAATGTATACGTGGAATACCACTGCAATCGTATCATTCGATTTTCCTTGATGTGTATTGGATTTTTCTCGGTAGGTAGTGAGTAAATTAAATTTGCACTGCCTACACTAGGAAACTTCGGGATGTCCTACGACGGCGTCTTGCTTGATAACATTTTTTTTTTCCATTTAAACTCATTACTTGTGTGGCGGCTAAAGAGTTCGATCAGTATACGTCTATAATAATATACGCCATACCTATATTATGATTGATATCATACAACCGGTAATAAGTATATAAATCAATATAAATATAATTCTCCATACGCATTTCGACCGGTTCATCAGCCACCGGAACGCACGTTCCACCTACGCAATTACTATCGTGTTACCGGCCTAGGGTGACTTTTATTTTTCACGGCCGACGACGATTATTCACAGCCGAACGAAACCTCCCCCTCATCCCCCTCAACAACCACCGCCCCCCCACCACATCAAAGATCACGTCATCGCGCGCGACTCACAATCTGCACCAGTGTCCGACCGGTGCGGCGACGTAGCAGCAGTGGAAACCGACATAAGAAAATACGTGGCACAGCGATTTCTCAGCCGATTGCTTAATTAACCCAAACGTTAATTAAAGGTATGGCGCGTTTAATCGTTTGTCTATATTACATACAACAAAAGGTCTCTCTTTAATTGGCTACTACGGAGGACATGTACCTATACCATTATGTGTGTAATACTAATGCACAGCCCGCCCGGAATACTTAGCTCGGACTGAATAATTAATCGTATGCCACGGGCAAGAAGAAATAATTAACTTGAAATTTCGCCGTTTCGCTGTACTGCCAGCGGAACAAATCATGGCTGAAACCCGGTTTCCTTTGCAGACTTCACCGAGTCGGTAAATAACGGGTACAAGTCATTGTTTGTTGATGGTTATTTTTTTTCTTTTTAATTTCCAGTCATCTAATTGCTTTAAACTTTAATATATTATTGTTTTAACATTTTTCAGACGTTTTAACAATGCTATTGTCTACCTAGGTCACAGTTTTAATTAATTATATGAAAAAAATAATTATGATATTATAATATTATATTGAATAATTTTGCATTGTAACATACTATTTTCTTTTCATTTCATAGTCTTGATTTTTTAATTAACCTCTAATATCAATATTCTTTAATCGTTTATTAAATATTAAAAACTAAGACAATTTTAAATTATACACTATGTAGGTTTATAGAGTATAGACCATCATCATCTGAGTTTCATTCAAAATGCTTTTGAATCGAGTTTGAGGTTTATCGTTTATTGTAATTTTGTAATAATAATATAACATAACTGCGATGATTTATTTCTAAACCATGCGATAATTTCTTGGACTGATTCGTTTAAAAATAGTATTCAAAAAAAATGCAAAATATTGTTAAATTATTGTAGGAGAATATTTTATGGAATAATTTGAGTAATTTGAATAATTTGCATACTCGTGGTATAAACTGTAAACAAATATTGCTAGAAATGTGTGTGAGTATAGTAATATTATGTGATATAGGTACTCCTATTTAATAATAATACTGAGGTTTAATTTAAATTTAGAAAACTAGTTATTATTAACTTGTTATTCAAACTTAAAATGGTGAATCATATATAAATAATATATCATCCAAACACCTACAGTAGTTTTAGTCAAACGTATAAGTCAAACTCGAAACTAAAATACGGATGTATGAAAACTAATTTATTAACTATAAATTGCATTTTCAAGTTTCAGAGAAAATTCAATACTTAAAATCTTAAGTGTAAGAAGTTTTCAGATCGACCCAAAAGATGGGAAGTTTTCTTAATTAATACCGATCAGGCAATTAAAATAATATTTACTCCGATTTTTATTTCAAAATAATACATAACGTTTTATCACAAGCAAAAATATTATGATAAAAAAATGGAACGAAGAACATAAAAACTAAGTCGATCATAATTATTATTTATTATTAGTTTGATTACATACCTGATACCAATTATTATTATTACATAATTTTTTATGACAGACAAATATAATATGCTTAACATATTTTGTGAATATTTTAATATCAAAATGTTACTCGTCCTACTTACAATATGTCGTCCAATAACAGTTGTAAGCGCCTCCATAAATATCCTTACTAGGTCTGTTATTTAATGTACTTAACTGTGACCATTCAATGGATCCAACTAGCTATAAGTGGCTAAATTTACCGAACTCCAGAAACTCAAATCGTTAAAATTAAGTTCACAACATGCGGTTTCAAAGTGTCTTGAACGTCGGTTAAAATTCCAGATGTTGCATAATCACAAATATTGTGACTTAAGCTTTGATAAATGTAAATACGAACGTAAAGTATTAACTTAAAATTATTTTATAACTATGTTTACATTTAAAATGCAATTTATTGTTTATAATCATTATAAAATATATTTAGATAACTACACCAATCTTGACTTTGAACACTAATGGTCGTAAACATTAAATTATTCAAAAATGTTTAGAACATATCTATTATCAATATGCACATTTTCAATCCATTAAGTAATTAAATGTAAATATTTTTGATACATCTCGAATTTTCTTTAAATAATAATCTAAATAGAAATCAAGACGATTTCAGTACGTTTCAACAAATTCAAGTAAATTCAAATTTAATAACTCAGAATATGAGCACTTTGATAATAAATAAGCATTGAGGTCAAGTAAAGATATTGTTGATATAATTATTCGAAGATCTTATGGGTTCGTAAGCATTTACCTTTCAATATCTCTGAATTGAATGCATAATATTATTATACTCAGTAATACAAAATCATAAAGAACAAAAAATTAAATTAATTAGTTGCGTTTTATAATTATAATTATTATTTATTATTCGTAGCTTTTTTAATTTTCTTTAGTAACTTGCAGCAGAATAAACAAATGTAATCAATATAGCAAGACATGGTACTCGAAATATGTGTATTTTAGAATTTAGATGAAAAAATATTGTTCGATATACTGGCTGGATGACGTTTATTAAAAATGGGTAATATTTGTATACACAATCGTATCGGAATTCTGACTATTAATAATAATTGCAATCTGATTCGAGTGTAAATATAAATCGTATAGGTAATATTATTAAGGTACTTAAACGGAATCATCCATTTAATGTAAATAATAATATGATACGTCAGAAAAACATAAGCTATTAAAATATTAATATCAGGGCTCGATCGGATATTATTTTTTAATTATATATTTTTTTCTGTATCGCTTATTGACATGACATTTCACAGTCAAACGTATTTTTATTTTTCAAACACACTTCGTTGAAATACAGAATTACGATTAAAAATCCATGATTCAAGTTCGATTACGTTTATAATAATGTTTAAAATTTAATAATTTAAATAGATTTACATTTATTGAGGTTTTAAATACCTACTAAAATTGTAAGACAATGTACATTTTATTGATAACTACATAAGTAAAAATTTAACAGGAAAACAATTAATTAGTGAATACAATCGTAACCTATGGTTTAAAATGCATTAATTGTTATTGTTACGGTATTAATTGTTTTTTGCTTTATTTGTATTAATTTTTAAATATTTTGTAAATGATTGCTATACAACACCGACCAACGTATTATCAATTTAGTAATATTAAGATAATGTGCATAATTTATTGTAATTTATACATTTTAAGCTATAGGATATTATTATCCTGATAATCTTTGATCTACGACTAATCATAGAGTTAGGTATTTTTGTTCAATAATGCAGGTCGTGCTCAAAAGTACCGTTTAAGTGAGAAATGTCTTTGAAATAATTTTTCTAGAAACGCAATTTTGCATCAACCGAGTAATAATAACATTTTTTTTTGTGTTCAGCCCCCAAAACTGGACATACCTAAAATAATAATTATTGCTATCCGCAACGAAGGAAAATAATTAATTTTACTTGGTAGGCAGAGTGGTCGCTTTGATATAACCGAAGCGGTCACCGATCTCTTGTCTAGCTATTCAAAATTATTCACGAATTTGACATCGTTTGATGTTAAAAACAGCGTCACGTTAGTCGACACGCGTGTCATCGTCCTCACAACGAAATATTCTCAAATTGAATAATAATATTGTTCGTCTGTAGAATTAATAATAACACCTACGCTTCGGTGTACCGAAATTGTCTATACGACGCGCCGGCCAATTGGCAACGGGTACACTAATAATAATTATTATTTTTTTATCAGTGTAAATATCATTATTATCATTATGCAGTAACGCAACGCAACAAGATTTCGTACGCCTCACGCGTCGTGGTTAGAGTCTGCCTATTTTTTTTTGTTATTTAAAATGTTATATTACGTACAAGCACGTATGAGTTTTCGATAAAATGTAACGAATTTTCCGGCAGCAAAGTCCTGAAAATATAATGAAAATTAACGTAAACATTCGATGAATTGAGCTCGGTACAACACCGCGACCGATGATGACCAATCACTCCAACTAATAATATCTACCGATGCACCTCGCTCGTTCCACGCCTTCCAGAGCGGCCGACACCCACTATAGCGGTTACGACGGAGCGGCGCGCGACAACAAACATTGTTGTTAACAATAACCGCGATTTAATCATCGCCACTCGATAAGACGGTTTCTTGTGTGGCGGATATGTTTATCGCATTATCTGCGATTTCCGTTTCTCGGCTACAGCGGTGCGGATCCGGGGACCCGTCGACAAACAAAATCGGACGCCACTGCCGGGCGGTGACCGTTTCCGGTCCACGATAAACAACGACAATATGATATCTCTGCGTTCGCACACACACGCACAAATTTCCAAAAGTTATTTAAGTCACGGACAACGGTGGCGCTCGGCGGTGGTTGGGTCTGTGCGTTATCGGCAGCGCGTGTATGTATCTATATAATGCGGTCGGTCTTTGATCGGCAAAGGCCATTTAATAATTATCATTTCAACGGTATAAACTGGAGCGCAAACACACACACACACACACACAGATGCTGTCCTAAACAAACTTATTGCAATAACACTGTTTTATGGAAATACGGACGTATCGGGTGTGTGTGTGTGACCTCTATTCTTGCTAGATGGTCTCTATATTGTACTTACTCAGCCGCGCCGCCGTCAGTGTATAGCCGTACGTCGCTAAAATCCATTCACGGGCTGTTAGATCAATTCAAAAAGTTTTCCATATAAAACGGTCTACCCGCCTACCCCCCCTATCGGTTTTGTATTCTAAATTAATTCATATATAATATACATCAAATACGACTTGTTGCCTTCCTGAAGATATTTCGCGTTTTATTGCATCCACATAAATATTTCACCGACTATAATATTATTACTGGTTATCTACAACCGCGAAACTTAATAAAATAATTATTATTATTATTATTACTACTATCGTTATTATTACAATCGTCGAACGGTGAAAACGAGAGCTTTTCGTGTCACCCGCGGGAAAATCGGTACGGCTTTCGTGTTGTGTATTGTAAGAGAAAATCAATTAAAATAATTCCTACGGTTTCACGTCGAACCTTGTAAAATGTATTATAATAATACCTCCACGGCCTGCAATATGCAAAAAAACACGTTTTAACACTTTTGTTCGTAGTTTTTATTTTATTATTTTTATTTTCCATTCAGTATTGTATCTCGGAGACTGATCGATTTTTCATAATATAATATAATACAGTATATCTACCTACCGCTTTATACCATTGGTTAATTTATCGGCTCCGTTACGTTTTATCCGAACGTTGAATATAATATAATTTCTTAGCTCAGTGCGCAATATACCTCATACTATGGTTATTCTTATACCAGCACACAATTCATTATTTTGTACGACTTCGACCAACAAAGATATTATTATATTAGTGTCATAAAAAAACGAAGGTTTAATCATAAGACGTAGCTGACGAATTGTGTTAGACGTATTATAGTCGGTTGCAGTTTTCGGAGAAACAGTTCGTCTAGGCTTTATCCGCAAAGAGAAATTGTAAATAATTCCTATTTATATGCAACGCACTATTTCTATTATTATTCATAGGTTCATCGGATACGTTTATACATTTATACGAAAACACACGATGTGTGTGTATAGTACGTCATGATTAAAATATTCTATGATTAAAGCGCAGTAAATGCAAACGGATATTATCATAATATGCCATTATAACCATATTAAAATTAATCTATATAACACAGAGAGCGTCATAAGTTGGTCCCTCGAAAAACTGCTTATTATTATTAAATTGACGAACCGACTCTTGCTGCACCCTGTATATAAAAATGAATATTCAATTTGTCTGTCTGTCCTTGTGTCCTTATTATGCATTCCTGAACGGCTGGATCGATTTTGATGAAATTGTGTGTGAACGTTTGAGTGGTTTCCGGGATGATTTAGATTCACAAATGGACCTGGTAGGTGCAATCCTGGGAGGTGCTCAAACAGAGATTGGAAATGGTTGCTATTGGTTATAGGAGAATTAATTAGTATTTATTATTGGTTGTCATTGGTTAATCGGGCAAGCATGCGTCAAATTTAATTTGTGCACATGGCAAACCAAGGTGTCTGAGTTGCACTTTGTCAGCGATCCGACATAGTTAGATTGCTTACCTGGGTGGGTGTTTTGCACTTACTGCAGTGAGTTATATCCAAACGGAGTCAAACAATCAGAATTTTTTTTAAGAGTTTTAATTGTCTACAGGCAACGAAGTTCACGGAATCAGCTGTTATTATATAAATAAATAATAGAAAAATTATAAATATCTTCCTGATTTTGAACTACTTATTGATTTGTTTAATTAAAAATAAACGTATAATATGTTAGGTATTTTTTTGAAAGTCATCGCTGTGGAAATTTGTGTATCGGTATTTTATTGAATCATTTCATGATCCAATGATCAGGTACCTGCCAGCGTGACTACGATTGTGTTAGAGGCTAAAACTATATATGTTATGAAATATAAGCCGACTGAGTAAAATAAATAGAAATGAACAAATTGAAAAAAAACTTCACAGCACATGCCATACTTGTCGATTCAAAGAAATGGGTATGTTAACCTTCAAATAAATGCATGTATTTGAAATCCAATACATGTATGTAAACATATAGATTATTACAACGATTAATACAATTATTTTTGCTCTGTGAAGCATACACTGTTTTAGTAATCACCTGCCGGTTGTTCAATAAATTATTTAATTTTAAAAAAGAATTAACAGTCATCTACTGTAGTTATTTCACGCACTTTGATAAAAACTACCTACCTACTGAGTAAGTTCGAATAGTTACTTCCTCTTCGAAGTACAAACTACATTAACTGTTTCCCAGTGATTTTATAAAACTAATACTTTTGTGCAGTTTGACTATCTTACTGACCAACAAGCAAAGACAATAACACATACATATTATAATGAATATTGGTGAAAATAAATTCGTGAAAATATCAATATACGAAACAATGATAGTAAAACGATATTTTTTGATATATATAAACGGAGCTTTGTGTACCCCATTTCAATACGATTCTTGTGAAATTTCAAAGCGAATTTTTAGCACAGTTTTTATGTAGGTACGATTGTTTGAAATGTATTGCGTACAACGAGTGGGTCCAATTAACACAATCGATTTAGTACCACATCCAAATAAGATACAGCTGACTGACTATTTATTTCGTCGAAATTAACATAATTATATTAAGTTGATTAAACCTTAAACTGTTGAAAACAATTTAACCACAGGAACTGTGTGTTTTAAAATTACGAACCATATTGCAATAGTCTGTTGTTTCTGTATTTTGTTAATATAAATGATCAACTGAATTATATGTCGAGTAAAATAATGTTTCCGTTACAAAACACTCAGAGCATTAACATGCATACGATTTCGTGTTTTTGTAAAATTAAATTGAACGATGTGGCAATGTGGTACCCACTTGAACGTCGATAGAATATGTGTATTGTATTATTATTTGTTTATCGAATTCTAATGTTAGAAAATAAATCACACTGACTGGTAAAGTTTCGAAATTCAATAGTGTTGAAAAGTATCAAAACAAAATTTTTCATATTTTTTTCCACATCTCGAGGTGGAATGCTTTCGTAACATGTCCCGAATATAATAATAATATGTATTTATTATATTATAAATATTAATATATATTTCTTCAGAGTTTTACAGTAACCTTTGTCCACTGACTGTCTTATTTATGCTACGGCTGAATCCAATATATTAAAAGGGAAACAAAAAAAATAAATTACGACAGACATTTTTGAAACTTTTTTACATACCTACTAGAATCCTAAAAAGTTTCTGTAATGAACAACAGTAAATAGTTTTGTATGATATCGTTTGAACTATATAATTTTGACTGTTGTCCAAGTCAAACAACTTAATTTAAAATTGGTTTACAGTTGCATACAATTTTTTTAACGTAAAAATAAAATTTAATTTATGAAATAAATTACACATTAGAGTAGTAAAATGCTGTGTATAGGTTATATACAATATACACAACACAATAATATGTACTAATGATTAATATTACTGTTGATATTATAGTTACTATCACTACTAATTGGGAGCTAGAGAAAAAAAGTAATATTTTTGATTTTATATTTGATTGATATTTTTCAAAGGTTCAACTAAAGAAAAAATAATTTTAAAATTAAAATGATTGAGAGTGAAATGAAAAAAATATTTAAATGAACTGTTATTTTTTTTTGCAATATTTTATTTTTTGTATTATGTAAGATTCAAAGACATCAAAAAAGCATCAATCGACTTTTTATCGGTATTTCAATAGTAATAATGATTGTTTGATTATTATTATTTTCTTTTTCATAACGTCCCTGATTTTTCGATGTGAATAAAAATATATAGTTAAAAATTACGGTACATTTATTTTGTATTTTTTAGATTCTGAAAGATGAATGCATTTAAATTATAATGATGCGTGTTTCAGACACGTAAAATTTAATTCCAGTAAAAAAAAATTGACTTCCATAAATATTAATATTTTTAATAGATTTAAACTTAACTACGACTACTTGCATAATTTTCATACCACATTGGTTCGTCAGATCGACATAATGAAATTTAATTTTACTATAATAAATAATTTAATACAAATTGCAGCGACTATAGAGTGAACTTAATCGAGTGACATCAACAGGAATGCTTTTACGCGATTAGTTTACTATCGCACACTGATTACTGTTCTATAATGAGTAATGCATAATGTTTCTATGGGATGTTTTATAATATTATGTATGTATTTATTATATTATATAGCGTCAACAATGAGTTTCTATATTTTCTTCAAAATCATATTTCTTACTATTGCAATATACCGCCATTGCTATTAACCATAGATTATGGGCATAGACTATAATAATTGCTATACACCTTTACCTTTTACTTAAAGACTGGCCCGTCCTATACCAAAAATATTGATAGTCGCGAGCTGACAGAGTGATGCAGCCCGCCGTTTAGTAAAGCGCCACCTATTTTGTCTCGGTGGAAATATGAAGTGGTTCGGTCTATTAGTAAAAGGTCTATGCTATTGGCAATCATAAAATAACAATCCAATATCAAGGGAATCAAAATAATATTTATTTATTTCAGTCTCATATAATATTACTTATTACCAGGATTGGGATTTTATAGCATTTGCAAATTTCTTATTAGATGCTTAAAAAATAGATGAGTAAGCTAAAAATGTGTGTCATGATACAGAAAATTCAAATTAAAAATTTTATTTTGCTTTTTTTGCATATTTTGCGATTTTTAGTTTTTAGCGCTTTTTTTGGACTTTTTGAGCCTTTTTTGCATTTTACCTGTTTTTGAATCAAAATTGATCATATTTTATGAAATTATATTTTAGTAAACGTATTTTTAGATTTTTGTTAATCGAATTATTATGATAATTTCGTATTAGGTATATGATTCTAATTTTTGTTATCTGCTGATTTTGTTGGGTTTTTTTCAGTCGATTTCTACTGCGATTATTAATCACCGATTATCAACGAACGAGCGTTGATGCGTTGTATAGTCAATTCATTTGGATTCTAATCAGAGTGACTAAATTATTTAAAATCTTGTAACTATCGATAATAATTTCTAAGTGATTAAAAAATTATTAATTAATAAATTTACTACTTTTTTGAATATTTTGTTGTTTTTATTGCATATTTTTAGCGCATATTTGGCGATATTTAAGGTAATATTATAGCTTTTAACATTTATGCAATTTTAAGTGCTATAAAATCCCAACCTTGTAGTTATTACTAATAATTAGTTATGAGAAAGGTTCGAATTTCGTAGCAAATTAATAAATACATTTGCAAATTATTTTGTAATAACAATGAAGTAATGTTTATTTTTACAACCCCTCCCTAAGTGTGCCATTTTTTTTCCTATCATAATATCCTTATTTTTCTATTGTTTTCAACATTTTCTCTTAAACTTCATTATACTAATATAGTAGTATTATATTATTGCCAAAAATAACTAATAAATTATATATTTTAACAATAATATATAGTTGATAAAAGAATTATTTAAAGCACCGGTGTAATTGTAGTTTTATCAAATTAATGTACAAATTAATATATTTTAAGATTTTGATATAAGTCAAGCCAACATAATAAAAAATATTGTGTATATTATTATTTATTTTATTTTTTTTAATGAACCAGCGGCAACTTAATTGTTGGTTTTTAACTATGGGGGAGGGTTCTATAGGTTGAAATACGTGTGTTTATTAGTTTGGAAGAATTTTCTAGTGGGAATCCTTAGGTATCTGCCATGCCTCGGTGGGGGATGGCAGCCTCTCTCTCCCCAGACACCATGACTCGTCGAAGAGAAGTGCCGCCCGTGGCCAGGTTTCGAGCCGGCGACGGTGCGCCATAGTCCACTCTGCAGCCACTGCGTCCCCTGTATATTATTAAATTACCTATTAACTACATTTCAACATGGTAAAAATGTATAAAAACTCAAATAAGTAAAATAAATAGTCCGAACAGTTAAAATATAAATGATAACATTTTAAAATTTCAATTTTACTTTTGTTATTAAACATAAAAAGTTAAGAAAAAACATGTCGAAGCTTTATATTATTACTATATCGTTTGTAGCAATAACGTAGAATCAGAATTTTTTTACTTTAAAATATAAATTTTAAATTTATTAGGGAACCTTTTTATCCACAAAAAAAGCTATACAGTAAATAGACAATAGTTAATCCATGTAAAATATTATCGAATTTATTAATTTCAAAGTCATAGAATCTTTTTGCTTCATGTACATCATTTATTATTACTGGGATTAAACTAAATTCTTGCTCAAAATATATGTCGTGTGAACAAATTTAAAACAATTAAAAAAAAAACACGGAACTTTTTTTTTTACTCACAACCCACGTATAATCGTTATTATTATGAAAATTGAAAATATTGTTTTGTAATGATTTGAAACAATGGAAAAAAAAATGCTCAAAAACGCCAACACTTTTCGGAATACATTTTCATGTACGTTTTAAGTGACTTATATGTTACTATCAGTGAGCTATTTAGTGCACAACTCGGTTTGGGCGTATAACTTGGCAAATCTGACCTGAGAGGAAGCAGATCGTGGCCAAAGGATCGAATACGGTGCTCGACTATATGTCTCCGTTAGTGTAAAAAAAAAATTTTAAGTCGAATAGTAATGTACTCAGACGAACGGCGCCACTATAACACTGTCAAGACGCTCTCTGCTGACTTATTAAAAACAAAAATTAGCGATCCTGAACGAACACAGACTTGGCTCTATAAGATAAAATATAACAGTTATATAGATCACGTTTTATTGTTATAGCACGGAGATACCAGTTTTAAAATTAAGAGAATAAAAATAAATTATTCTGCGAATTGTTTATTGTAATGTAAGAGAACACTGACGACTATCACGTAGGACATCGGAGCGCGTTTTAATAAAAAAGCCCCTTTTCAAAAAAAAAAAAAAAAATGCAAAATAAAATTCGTACGACTTATCTATAATATAATATTATTATTTTGTAAACATTAATATTTAATGAATGCATATGTACTGTGGTTATGAATTTAACAGTATTATAACGCGCTAGAGGTATATATTATTAGACTTCACAACAAAAACCCATACACATAATACATTAGTTATACTAGGTAGGTATATTATTATATTATATTGTAATATTGTCCCATCGCCGTCGCAGTCAATGTGTTTTTTCTTGTAATTTGAAAATCATTTGTCTTGTATTATATAAATATAATAATAATATAATGTGACAATCCGGTGTCCCTTTTAAAATGTAATTTTATTTTTCTGCAGGTTAGTTGGAACATCATATTATAATGGCAGTTGGTTGTAAACGGTGTTTTATTCGGGTATCAAAACAACAATATTACCGGAAAAAAGGATTATATTATTTTATACTTCTACCTCCGTTTTAAAATACCAAATAATACGCTGCTTTTTGTAAATCATTTTGTACGCATATTAAACATTGCAAGGAAATACTAAAATGCATATTTTATACGTCAAAAATTAATTTTCCGTTCTAACCGCCATACACATGATATCATATCCGAGTTCCGAGCTCAAAGATTTTCCAATTTAAATAATTAACGAAATTAGTGAGAGAAAAAAATTAAGTATGCAATTATTTCACATCGAATTCGTATCGCAGAAAGAATTCAACCATTGAGCATAAACAATATATAATAATATGATATTATGTTCTTGTATAATAGGGATCTGCGATTGGTCAAACAGGCATAATATGTGTTTGAGCGAAAATGTTTAATATTTTGTGTTGTGTTTATGCGTGAAATATTATAGCACGCATATTTCCCCCTTATTGGAACTGAACTGCGACTGTCTATGAAAACCACGGGTATGATTGTAAAATACTATAACTGTAAACCAATCAACCTTGTAATTTAGGACTTAAAAATAATAAAAATAAAAATGTTTACATTTTGTATACGTTTATACAATGTACAAATAGTACACACCGTAAAAGTTTAGAAATTAGCAAATTCAATCGTTCGGCTTACATAAAATTAGTCCCAGATTGTGGTTTTTACGATGTCATATTTTGGGCTACCAAGTTTTACACATCGAACTCTTACTTTTCGTTGGGTTGTAAACATGACCCAAATCCGTTGAGTAATATCATCAGCCCAAACACATTTCACTTAAAGATATTGCAATCTTTTTATTTGGATTCAAAAAAATCAATGAACCCCAAACGCATTACAACCATATAGAATAGTAAGTATTACTTCTGAGAATTTAATGTCATGATTAGAAGTTTGACGAACGAAAATCTGATATGACTTATATTTAAGCTGCGTTGCACTTTGAAGCACGTTCGTTAACATCACCGCCGTGAGGTCGTGACCCCAAGGCTGTCGACTAATATCTTTGAGTGCGTTAATTTATTATGATATTGCGCGAACATAGAGTTATATTCGACGAAGTTAAAACAACGATAATAATAATAATAGTGTAATTCAATAATAAACATACGAATGCGTGATCCGGGAAGTCGACAGTTATAACACAGAGAGCGTTTGAAAACGATTAACCATCAGGTATATTATTTGAATAACTCTTTCAAGTTAAAACATCGAGTAGTATTCTGTGGGTCTTTGGATCATAATATTTTGTTCCTAGAAGGTACTAAATACGGCACTGGATGCGATACATACCAAACATTATTATATCGATCGGATACCACTTCATACGAAATTGTACAGCACAAGAGACGACGGCGTCGTCTGGCCGAGGCGCCGCGATGTTCGCCGTTTCCAAACCGCGTTCAATATATGAATATAATAATAATGATATCGAAAATCATTCATAACGATAATAATACTGATAACTATTATCATCGGTCGTAATCGTTACGACGCGACGGTGGTAGTAGTCGACCGGTCTCCGCGGCGGTACTGGTTTGAAATGCTCGCGTATTTATCCATTATGGTCGGTTAGCGGATAGCAAAAACGGTCCGATACAAAAGATGATATATAAATATTTTAGGGATTCGCACTGGCTACGACGATATAGTATCGCGCCACGCACACGGTCGGTCTACAGACGAAACTTCATAACAATAATATTACGTGCCGGGTGGCACACTAGACCTGGTTTATGTGTGCCGTGTGCCGCTTACACTGTAAATATATTACAGTCCATTTCGCGCACGTTACACGCTATATATGATGTGTGTGTGTATACAGGGCGATTAGCCAAGCACGGTACTTCACTAGCTTCTCTATTTTTCCTCTAATAAAATATCTTATTTATTTTTCACAGTACGAGTAGTATACCCCGAAGCGACACAGACATCTTTTTTCAAACAAGAACCTGCCTTTTTCACTGTAAATTATCAAGCAAATGGTTTTTTTTTCGAAATATGTAGGTATGTATCTAAAATCAAATTCGATCGATTTCAGTTTTTGAGTCGATAAAATGTTTGCAGGTACATATTTTAATAACGATAATATTGTCTCCTCAAAAACGGTTTCACAATACCATAAAATATTTATTTATTTGATAGTAATAACAGACTATTCTTACCTAATTTACAGTACTTAAATTAATAAAAATGATAAGTAATTAAAATATATAATTATCATCAGATATACGTAAAGATATGGTTATGGAATAATAATAAAACCATAAAGTAACGGAGGTTGGTACCGTGATAACGTATTTAGAATATAAGGTAATAATAAGGAAGAAAAACAAATATGTAATGTATTTATAAGCACTCATATTAGGTATAATGTATGTTTAATTATTATAACATGTCATAATACAAATTATTAATCTAGTACCTACCTACTTGTCGATTATTATACTCGGAAATTATTTAAAAAATATGAAATGTTGATAGATTATGTTAATTACCACTAATTTTGATGAGTGACGACTATCAATATAATAATTTTCAAATCTTATTAGTCCCAGTATATTCCAGACCTATTTGATGGACCCATATATTATCCTAAAGACCTAAACAGGGGTAAATAATTCAAAAATACTCGTTCAAATTTTTATTCGGATACATTTGAGTTTACAAAAAAATCTTCAATTTAACTATGAACATGAATAATATTATAATATTGCTATTACGACCACGAAATTCCTTATAATATATATGTTTGAAAATAAGTTTATTAAGTATACTTGAATTTCCAAAAAAAAAAAAAAAACAGTACTTGAATACGTCCGTTACTAAATAAATAAAAATGGCGGTGAATCACTCTGTATATTATTATGGTGTTGCTGGTCGATAGAGTTGGCGGGGGGTTAAGAAGTGGATGAAAAAAATATAATATAATATAATGCCTCGTCGTCCTAGTCCGCTCTATGAGTTTTCGTGTACCACTACCTACGTATATCATAATAATACTATTATTATTGTTGTTATTGTGTTGTATATAATATTATAGCCGGGAAAGCGACGACACGGCACTGGGAAATATTCTCACAAAAGTTTTGTAATCGAATCGGCCGCTCGATACGTAATCGCAATGGTTCCCTGTAAATTGAAAACTTTTTGTTTATGGTTTTTTTTTTTTTTCACGACGACAATTTATTTACAGTGACAAAAAACGAATTAACCATTTGGGAAGTATTTATTTTACGAAACCGTTAATACTGCAATGTTATTTATTATAATAATTTTTTTTTTTCATCGCGTTTATATCCGTTACCTTGTTATAACCGAATGTAAAATAACAATATAAATCCACGACAATAAACCGCACGACGATTGGTTGCGTTATTATACCTATATTATGATATTGCGTTATCAATAAACTCGTTTGAAGTAAAACTGCTTAACCTTGTTACTGCATATTGGCTGTGATCGAATCGGCCGATACCAGCTCGTCAACTGTGAACAGAAAAACGTCATTATTTCAAGTCGTCCGGATTTGTGACCGTAACGACACTACAGCAGACCCGAACACCAGGGTTTTAAATCCACCGGTTAGATTAGGTAAGTTAGTTTAGCTCCGCTGGCTAAAATAAAACATAATATTATTATGATCGGTACCTATACGCCGTAACGCGGTTATAGCATCTGTGTGGTAGCAGTACTATTTCCGCGTGCTTTTTGGAGACGCACGATAGAAAAATAAATTAAACTGTAGCAAACAGAAGGAGAGATGATTACGGCAAAAGAATATAAAACAATCACAAGCCGGTTCTGGAACGACTTCCAAGTGCGTACCCCGTCGAACCGAATGTGAGGGGCGGTGCGAATCAACAATAATTTTATACTGTTGCATTTTATGTAGGTACACTCGTCCGGTGCTATTCATTGCGATTATCAGATATTTATTTATTTATTTGTAGATTACAATTAAAACGTCTCTGTGTTCATTTACAACCCTACAAAAGACCTTGCACTCCACCACGCATTCCTACTTATTTTGGCTTTCTGCAATTGTCGACCAATCTGAGGCTGTCATTTCGTGAGCCCCCCCCCCTCATGTCCATACAGGTTGGGGTTGAAAATTAGTGAAATAAATCCCTCACCAAAGCCATGTTTTTATTTGGAATAGAATACCGTCGAATCCACTATGGATGGGGTTTGTTGCTCGATAAGAGACAGGCGCAATATATTTACGAACAAATATTGAATCACAATTTATACACGAAGTACAGTTAAGGCTGATATTTTTACTATGTGAATCGATAATGTACATAAAAACAATCGATTAACGGAACGTTTTGATTTTTGGTCTAGTCTGATATTAATAAAAATTGATTATCTATTATTGTATAATATTACCTGTACTTACCATCCTATTTAATTTATAAATACCATATTAGGTGAGTTTTCAAATCAAAAAAAAAAAAATATTTATAAAACATAATATAAGTGATAATTATTATTTAATGATATTAATAAAACAAAATTATACGTCTTAGGCTAAACTGCTTATTACAATATAATATTTTGTGCACTTGTAATAAATGATACTGTGATTAATTATTGAGTATGCCACCATTGTAATTGACATTTTGTATTATTTTTTTCTTCTTTCAATTTCTAAATAGTTTTAAAAATATAAACCAAAGCATACTTTTTATCTTACGCACCGTAAACGGAGTTACAGTTATGACTTATGACACAGAGAAATATTTTCCGCATTAAACGCTTATGGTTTATTGAATTAAAAATAATTTAACTTTTTAATGCATAACTAGGAGATAATATTATAATGCTCTTTGGTATCAGGTCGTATTTTAGTCGTCACATGACGACAAGCAAAATGTAAATTTCTTCACCGTTAAACTAGTGCATAATATAATGACATCGAAATAAAATAATATATTCCCCACTGGAATACTAATACAATTTTTCCCGTTAAAATCATAACGATAAAGTCGGTATTTTTTTTTTTATATCTCAATACTACCTTTTTATTATAAGATCTCTATTATATTACTTCAACCTTTTTTTTATAATATGAAGAAGCACCTCCCTTTCTTACTGTAAACAATGTAGTAGATTAGTTTTTGAAAGTATTGACGTATCTGAATCTAAAATCGTAGGAATCGTTTTCGATTATATAACTTTGTGTAATATGGATACTATATCCATGATAGTGGATTTGGAAGATTTGGGTCTGGGGATTTGGATGGGGGGTGGGGTTATGTTGATTTGAAAGTGTTAGTGATTAATATTACCTAACCTATCAACATTAATAATTTGTAAAAATAAACTAAGTGAAATAAATAGTATATTCAATATCAAATATCTATATTTTATACTTTTGTAAAACCATTTTTAAGGACAATAATATTATCCTTAGTGTAAACATTTTAATAATTAAAATACCTACTCGTTCGAATTTTAAATTGGGGACATCAAAATATTCAAAAAAATGTATCCACTAAATAATTTATAGTAATAAAGAGAGATCTTCATTTGAAAAAAAAAAACTGTAGTTTGTAACATCACGGGAGCGCAGGAAACTTCTTAAATAGTAAAAAATAATTCAAAAATTTCAAAAAAAAGAACTGAGTAATGATGAGCATATTTAAAAATCTAAAAATCAGAATTTGAATAAATTTATTTTTAAAGGAAAATATGGTGGTAAAAATGCTTGATGAATCGCCCCGTATCTATATCTATCTATAGACTCAATATATTATGCGATATACAGTACCTAAATATAATAAATATATATTTACTAACTACTGTTTATAATAACACTCAGTTGTATACTTTAAAGTAGGTAAATAAAAAAATCATTACATGTAATAAGGCAGTATTATTTGTTAATACGATTCATACCATGAATTAACATAATAATATTTAATTTGTTCTACGCGATAATAAAAAGCAATTTATGCATAATTTTAACGTTAATACGCAAAATATGTTGTTATAATATTTTAACAGCTCATTTCGCGTAATAAAATGATATATTAAAGTATACGAGACGTAGGTAAATTATTATTTTATTTTTTCATAATTGTTCACATAAATTCAATATTGTTTAATTCGGTTAAAAAGTTTAGAAACTGCACATGGTGCGATATAGTGAATTAATCTACCTTAACTGTATGTACATAAACAATTAATACGATGAGTACTTACTCACGGAAAAAAATTAATAGCAAATAACTATACCGATGTTAAAATAATTATATGTGTTCTCATCACGTCATGACAATAATTATATACACGGGTAAAAAAACATTTCAGCCGAATCATTTATTAATCGTCATTTCGTCGTACATAATAGGACTATAATATTATGTATAAAAAATAAAATTGAATCGAATTGTTGGTATTAAAGTTCATAAATATAACGGTAAAAATATGAGTTGTATTTAATATTTTAGTAGCATTTGTTTATCTGTTATAACAATTATTCTCACCGTGTGGATAATGTTTACCCAAGTCGTGACCGCATATACCATGTAAGTAAAGGTATTATAACCATCGTAAAAACCACTAAACGTCTCTCTATTATAGTATTATAGTCAGCCAATAAAATATGTTTATTCGCCCGTTGGGAAAATTGTTTCTTAGTAACAATATTACAAATGAAAAAATAAATAATGGCTACTTTTTTTTGTGGTACTTGACCTAATTTTATTACCTTCTGTAGTAAATTGTGTTCTTTGGGTAAGACGTATTATTGACATCATATTATTATGACCTGAGTATTGAAATAGAAAAACAATAACGCCAAGTCGTTTTTTTTTCATGCGCCACATAAATTTCGTGTTTACATTTTTACCTATTTAAAAAAAAGAAAAATTCGGTTTACTTTTTTTTTGTCACTAGTTCTCGTTTATCATGTGCAGGAATGCATAGCTTATAGAACGTGTCTTGACACGGACATCCGAGAATACGGTCGACGATGAAGTCTTTGGACCCGCACATAATTTGTTATGCACTCACGGGCCCGCATGATGCACGATGTATCGCTTATGTTATAATTTCATTAAACCTGTATATACAATGATATATATATTATGTATATTTATAATATATATTATATACACCTTATATACATGGGACAGCAGACATGACGATAACGGTACCGAGTGACTCAAAGAGAGTTTTGGAATCGTATCGGTCCCGAACAGTTCACGGGGCGCGGACAATAGCAACCCCTATTTGAAGTCGTTGGAAAAAAAAAATGTATGTGCATACATAATAATATTATAACGTAGTCTACCAGCAGGTATTATGACGATGTTCAGCTCTAGTCAGATAATAATACTATATAAACGAGATTTGTTTATTATTATTGTTATTATTTTTTTTTTCAAAGTTATGTTCATTTTAATGATAAAAACTGAACAATACCTACACGAGAGCCCACTCACATACGTTATAACCGATATTTTGTCGGTAAACAATAACATTACCAAGGCTTAAAAGTTAAAGTTAAGTTAAAAAGTTAATTTTATTTTAACTTTTTAATCTAACTAGTTACTTTTGGCTTTTCATTAACTTACTAAATTTCTTTCTTAATTAATGTGAAATTAACGAGTCAGTTTTTCATTTTAAGAAGTAAGTTAAGTTAATTTATTTTGTTTTTAATTTTATAATATTTCATTATTTCAGTCTATTTGGTTTTCATATCAAAAAATATGTATCGTAAATTGTTTTAAGTTAAAAATTTATATCATTCGAATCTAACTTATATGGAAATACTGTATGAAGTGTTAACACTATATCCTATAATTTAGTTTTGGGTTGGAAAAAAATACGCCAGCGTTGTATAAGCAAATTAACTTTTTTTTTAACTTAATAAAAGTTAACAAAAAGTGTGTATTAACTTTTAACTGAACTGAGTTAACTTATAGTTAAATTAACTTTTAACTTTAAACTTTTTGTTATTGATGCATATTAACTTTTCTGCTGCAGTGAGTGTCTTGCGGTGGAGGTTTTGATTTCTTCAATTATTAGACAGCGTGATAGCCACAAATAGTTGGCACGATTTTTTCGTCAAACTAAAAAAAATATTTACATTCAACGTAAGAGTGTTACGGGATGCCATATTTTAAAAACCCATGTACCAAGATTGCCTATATATCGCGCCGGCCAACAGTTTTTATAAATAATAAATACAATATATTATTATTTAAAAAAAACATTAATCGATAATAGCCATTAATACTGTTGTATGCAACCGTAAACCTCGATCATGGCCAGTGACGGATTTATCGTTAATTCATTTATCATAACAATATAATATTACGTTCTAAACTATTTAAATGATTTAGTTTTAGAGAAAATAAGTGTAGATTAAAAATTATTATACAATTAGAACTTTTAAGTTTCGATGAGCAATATAAAGTAGGTACAGTAACTAATTAATTAAAAACTGTTCATCTTAAAGTATAAGTTAATCACCACATAATTTGTCTCAACTCTAAACCTTTCACATTGGAGGATATTATATAATTACCTATGTTAGAAGAAAAATTAATATTATTCAATAGTTTTGCTGAGTGACAATTAATACATAAAATATCATAAACATAATTAATGCACATTATAAGTCCATTAGTATACAATTAAAAAAAATGTATTTCCCTGTTTTATTTTTTTATTTTTAGTTTAGATCGTTGTTATTTGATCATTTTTTTTCTGGAGTTGTAATAGTTAAATAAAGTATAAACTAATGGCGAACTGTTATAATTTATAAATATGTTTTTATACATTTTCTTAAAGTCCATGATATCAAGTAAACATTTCAATGAATTCCTTCAGTTATAGTTGTAAAAACTGGGAAGTATATAATAAAAATATTATATATTGTATTGTAGTAAGTAAAACTTTAATGTAAACTCAGGTGCACAGATTGTGCAAAAATGAACTTTAGCCTCTTTAAAAATAAGATAAAGTTATTTTATGGTGGACGTGGTTATGACTTTATAATTCAATGTTTTTAATGTTTTGTATAAGATTTATATACAAAAGACATTGAAAAAAAATTACATTATATTTAAAAAAAAAAAGATTCAGTTATATAAAAAAAGTGATTGTTTTATAACAGTGCCGATGTAAGTATAATGTCGACGAGTAATCGAAAACCGATACTTACAAGGGTTTATTAAAACGACTTAACATACTAATCATTTTATTCCACTAATCATATGTTGTACCTATTCATTGTTGTTTTGAGTAAGCCGTATTATGTGACATGCGTACAGACCGAGTGATCTTCATGAAACTCATACTCATGCTAGAGCAAGCAGTACTCAGAAATCTGTGGTGTGAATGTCAATAAAACAACAAAAGGCTCATCGATGTGTTGGATTGTCATTGAAAATAATAATTATTTAAACTATCGGCTCGACGATCGTTCTAATTACTTGGTATCGTTTGGTCCTACATAACTTGATTATTTATTACCGGTGTCTGATCAAACAAAACGAGACGTGTTGACATAGTGTAATGTGTACACTTGGGTGATCCATGGCATTTTCTCGTGGGGATCAAATAAGAGAATATTCAAAATCATAGTTCCCTGTTCGATAAAATGATTATATTATGGCATGCTGCATATTAAAGTTAACGAGCGATCGAAAAATATTTATCGTCAAAATCATCAAAACCACCCCTTGCACCATACTCCCGTTTTTAGGAAAACAATATAGTTGTCAAAATATTTTAAAAAGTTGTATAAATAGTTAGAAAATATTTTAGTTATATTCTTTGGCCGATAAGTTCATATTTTTGAAAATATTTTATAAACAACATTTACGAAACATTTTAATCATATATTTTCAAAAAACATTTTTACCGAAACTTTATAATAATATTAAGTCAACATTGTTATGCAATCATACTTGCTATAACGAGAAGAAAATATTTATAAAATATTATTGGTCAAATATTCATTATTCAAGCACTAAATTACGCTATTCCCTTTTCACAGATGTCCAGGGGGTTCTCGAAGTCATGTAATCGAGAGTTTATCAAATACAATATTTTATGTAAGATATATTATATCATGTTTTACCTGTCTAGCAGTTATCCATAGAGTGTGCTGTATGACAATTTCTATGACAATCTGGCACCGTTAGTTGTTAACCATGGTTAAGTTTATTTATTAGAATGCCGTGCGAGCGTAATATCATTACGAAAATAATAATAATAATACCTTAACAGTATTTTATTACAATATGTTTTATTGTTTTATTGTTACACACACCGTACAACTATACTGTGCCACAACAATAGCATCACGACGACCGTCGGACGAAAAACCATTTCGTTTTCCGCCGCGATTCGGCAACACGATTACGCGTGTTTGTCGGCCGATTAAGGGACACCTAAAGCGACCCGAAATAAATCAAGATTACGTGCGGGAATCGACTGCAACGTTGTCAAACATTTATTATACTGTTGAGACACACAATACCACTGCGGCAGTGCACAGAACGCTTTTTGAGGCGGTCTTTACGTGGTCTAAAAGGGATTACGTTAAGCTAGTCCAAACTCAATAGCAATTAATAACTTTTCAAATGTGATCGGTATAATAATTAATAACAGATCTCCCACTCGCTCGCTCTGCAACTCCGTGTCTCTCTCTCAGGCTGTTCCTCTGGAGGCTACAACTTTACATTCGTATGCTGCTTTTTAGAACGCCCCCGGGAAAAGCGACGGACAATAATATTATATTGTACGGAAATCCATTTTACGGCGTGCCATAACTTACTGAGATTTATCGTCGAGACTCTTAAATCTGGCCAATGCGGTACAGCCGGAGACGAGAATACTCTGGGGCCGGCGGAATACGTCGCAACACGGATGACGAGACGGTAAAGGTGACTAAAAAACGTTTACAAATTCAATTTACTGAAAATCCCGAGTGGTATGAAATGCGTGATTTACGGTGATAATAATATTTCGGTTCGTCCTGGACTCCATCAACCGACGGAGCAGCCATATTTCACTCTGCGCCCGCACAAGAATCGGACGAGTTCGCCATGTGATGGAGCGTATCATAGATGGTTAGATTTTGTGGTTTTAGATTATGGTTGAACGGGTACTTTCAATAATTTTGTTTGATTTTGTATTTAAAAAAAAAAAACACTGAAATCATTAAAATAAAACGAACCGACGTTTTATTGAAAAAAAAAAAAAAAAAACGTATGATGATGTCTCACGAAGAACAACACCGGTGGGATCGATACAATTAATGAAGTAATGATTTATGCACCGCAACCCGAAACGTTGAACAATATACTTCATTCCGTGCTAGCATAATATTTTCGTATGGATTTATGTACTTTAGTGGGACAGACCATCAACAATAATATTCGCGATCCTTCAATCTGCAGTTCTCTCGACCGCGCCAGTTCCGACAGTATTTTAATTTCGCGTATCGCGGAGTGGCACACGAATATTGTATTAGGTAATCAATCATATCATTACACCTACAACTGCGAGAGAAAGTATCAAATCTCGATTTCCAAACGCACGTACGCGAAATAATAAATTACGAATTCCATTCGAACCGCTTCTAATGAGTTTTTAAACTAACCGAAACAACGAACAATCGGTTTAATATATATTTTTCCCGTCGAAGATTTATACGCCGCAGAACTTCTGGTGTAACTTGACGTTTTGAGTTGCCGTAAGTATTATTCTTGTTAGGTATTATTATTATTATTATTCTTTTCGTCTCGGCTTAATAACGTAGGCCTTTTGGCGCCATTACTGTAACTATCACACCGTTCCATCGCTGCAGTCTCTACCGAAAGCGTCGAAACTTTAACTTGTGGTAATATTTCTGCTGCACATGGTCGTCGCACACACCGTTGTTTCGGTCGTCCGTTACGGTGGTATCTTTCCGTCGGGCTATTTTTTTCCGTGGTTAGCTATCGTGTCCTGCCCTTTTATTATCGCTGTTCAGGATTTCCAAGCCATATATCTGGTCCACCATATAAGTCTCTGTCAGCTACTTAAAACGTATTTCGACATAATATTACTTGTACACACACACACACATGCGCGCGCGCGTTTGTATTGTTAAAATGTACGTCCAAAGTTGTCCGATGAGTTAAATCACTAAAATCCGAACTAACTATAGGTAGTAGGTGCCGACCTACAAATTCGTATTGTATACTATACCTACTTAAATCATAATTTTTGCTAAGAAGTGATCTATATTCGTTTTTACCGTGTTTAGTGCACGGGCTAAAATACTGTATTTTGATATAGACATTCTACATTTAAGTGAGAAATAATAAATAAAAAACTATATGCAACGAATATGATATTGTGATCGTTAACTTGTAGAAAGTCGATGGACAGTAGCAATTCATCAAAAGAAAACAAGTAATATTAATAATATTTTAGACATTTCTGGAACGACATAAAAACTATACAGGTATAATAAATTAAGAAAATAGATATAATAAAATTACATTAATTGATAATGGTAAAAGTCATATTTTCGGCAGTAAAAAAACATAAAGCCTTTCAAATTTCGTTGGGTAGCATTTTGCAAAATGTAGAAGACGACCAGAAGAGACGTGACCATTATTTTATCAACCATCCATGTGCATCTCAATTTCACGTAAATACCTATAGAATTTTCAAAATTATGAAATCTTTTTTGAACGGATATCACAGCGTGACAGACGGGCTGAAGTACTAAACTTATACTTCTGAAAAACGATATTGCGAACAGTAAATGTTCATACGGTTTCGTTCGTGACAACGCATTGCGTTCGGAACGGTAATCGTTTTGACCGTTTCTGGTTATTATACTGTGCTGCGGATGTGCAGACATTTCATTTGCCGCACATTATTATAAATAATAACATAGCCGGTTCACTCTTCGGGACAAAAAATAAATGTACGGATTCAAAATTTAAGGGCCCCTCCAATATTGTATATTATAATGTGCGTTGTACTGCTCGGTTGTTTATAGGTATTACATATTATGCGTACTATATTATCAGGCGATCTTTACCCAATTTCAGCGGTGGTCATAATATTATATTATACCACATTATTGTTCCGTTCAAGTTGTGCGAGCTGTCCCGTTAAACGCCACATCATAACTTCTCGCTGAAATGTAGTACGCGTGTTTGATACATAATTATCGTTTTGGATTATTTAATTCATGGCGGTCGACCGTTAACGGTGTACTTCGTACGTCGATTTGGGTAGCAGAAAATCGTGTCTTGGCAAGCGGTACAGCGTGAATCTGTGCATTTTTACTCTTTTGGTATTCCAAATCCATACGACGATTGCCTCCTACAGTGATAAAACATATTTTTTTTTGGTAAATCCTTTTGTACATAATATAATAATGTCATATACTATATAGTTTTAATACTTTTGATAGTATATATTTTGGTCATAGTCCTGTGTCTGTATTAATAAATAATTACAATAACATGTTTAAGTAAATTATTCGCTTACTTATTCTTATTCTTCTTATTGTTTTATAAGCAGCCTGTGGGAAATCCAAGATTATTGGACGTGACATGCCGGATTTTTATAAAATTAGGTTGTACAATATCAATTGTACTTACAAATAAAAAAAAAGGTATAACCTCTAAGTACTTATATTGTATTTGACGTATGAGGTTTGTTCTCTAGAAAAATTCGATTGGACAGTGCTAGTCGGCTAGTCTTGCGGCCCCGTCGATTCCACCATTGCAATCTACATAATATTATGTCTTACAGTTAGTCGCTGGAATGGGCGTTTTCTGTTGTGCTGGCAATATCGGTGCGATCGTGTGTAGAGACATGTACCGTACCCATACGCATGTGTGATTCAACAGCTGTCGAATGGGACGACTACATATCGCAGTCGGTATTCTAACGTATTACTCGCGCACTCTTTGACAATGATAAACGGACGATGTTAGGATGATGTACTCGTAACAATTTGTGCGCATAACGTCGCATCATTTCGCGTCTATTTTAAAACTATTTGAGCCGTAAAATATATATTATCAAGTCTTTCTTTATTGACGACAATGACGTGGCCGGGTGTCACGGCTGCGTTATTATAATAATAATATGTATTCGCGCGATCCTCGATAAAACATTTATGTTGCGCTGTCGGTTTTTGATACCGACCGTAAATTGGCCCGAACCCGTTTGACACCGAACACCGGGTAAAGTGTACACGCATATTATGTATATGGGGTATTATTATGGCGTTATACCCATGCTGGCTACAAAAATACTATCGCGACGAATGATAAAAAAAAATCCCACGAAAAAAAGAATAAACCATCATCAGCGACTCATGACGTGATGTGTCGTATAATAGGTGTCTAATTATAGTTATTCGATCGGCACTAAATTATGTGGTCTGCCGGATTTTCGACGGTTAAAACTAATTAAACGCGCGACGCGTATACAGACTGTGCCATATACTGATATACCTATAATATAGTTTTATCGACTTGGCGCAGCTCAGTGTAATCTTACGCGGAATGTAAGCCATGATTATTCACGACCTCGTGTTCTATACAGGGTGATTATTTTATCACTAGATAGTCGTTTTCTTAGTGATTTAATGTGTTTTTTTTCACATTATCTGATATTATGATTACATAGTTTATTACTCTATATACTCATCCGAAAACTACTTACAGCTGACGATATGAATAATCGATTTCAATTTTTTTTTCATACCTAAAATCTACCAACTTTTGAGAACGGAAACGTGTGCTTTGGGACAGGAAATTAAAAATTAAAAATTTAACAAACAATAGTCATCAATTGAATATTATGATAAATATTGTTCGACTATAATTGTTTGAGAAGCGAGTTTCTCGCCCGGACGACGAAACTCGTCAATGAAAAACTGTCATTCATCATCTAGTTTAATTTTTATTCTTGTAAAATTATATAGTTACCTGTATTCTGTCCAGTGAGAGAACGCGCCGCGCACTGACCAAAACTGGACCCCCCACACAATACCCTGTCATAGGGGAACCGTTTTCGATAGCAGAGTGACGAGGGGGGATGCGCAAAAACTGCGCGTTCTCTCGCCGGACAGAGTATACGTATTTTCATTATCATTCCTCAGTTATATAATATATCGGAACGTTAAAATGATTAAATAAATAATAATAATACATATTGTTATGGTGAAAATAATATAATATAATGGTTTGATGACTTTAAATCATGTAAATGAAAATGATTTTCAAAAACCCTTACATAAATTGACGACATCTAGTGATTGCGATAAATTACATCACCTTGTACATGTTTAGACGTGTGCATGTGTGAGTCGGTACGGTTAGGTTTTGATATTATACTATAATATACGACTGATATTACGTATATGGGTAGGCACCGACCGTAATGTACCTTATATGTATATATATATAATATAATATATTGTATATGTAATGTATATAATATATAACAGTATATACGGACGCATAAACCGTCTCTTTGCGTCAAAGGCTGCGCCCTCCGTCGCGCTGAATAATTAATCGACTGGGGCGGCGCGTCGAAAATAATTAACCGGCAATTTTACGGGGTCACACTTGCCGGTCGAACAAATCAGACCGCGACGGATATTTAACCACCCGCAGACGGCCGGGAAACGCGACGTGGTGAGTGGATAATTAATAGAGAATTTAGCGAAATATAATAATACGCGAACACTGTGGGGGACCTACCTACTTACAATTTATATGTAACAATACGCTGCTATGATGATTTTTTTCCGCTTAAAACTACTATATTACGCCGTCAAACAGCGGCCAACAAAGACCTCCCAATAAAAAGCGGTATTTCAATCATAAAATTTGAGTACACGGGGTTAATAATTGCTTGGTATCAAGGTAGAAGTGCTTCAAATATCCCACCAACCACGGTCGAAACGGTGGTATTTTCGGTTGTAATAATATTACAGAACGCATTGCACAACTAATATAATGATTAGGTATACTATTATTACAACGCGCAACAAAGGCCTTTCCCGGATTTCAAAAATCTATAATATATTTTATTTTATTATCAATTACAGAACTCTGGAGAATAGAAAAGAAATACTAGTCACATATCTTATCTGTAATAAGTTGAATAAAAATTGTCAAAGACGTTAAAATATCTAACTTTTTTTCAGCCGATTGGCCCTCATCAATTCGATAGTCGAATTCTTCGTATTTGTTTGTAATAGCATATCGACGGACGTCGGTCAGTTCATCGAAGGCTGGAACTGTGATACGGTTTTTCAACTTTTTCAAGTCTCGAGGGAGAAGAAGTTACGTAAACTTTATCCTTTACACAGTCCCACAAATCGCAAGATCGGATGAACGTTGTAACCATTGATTAAGAGCCAAATCATTATCCTCGCAACTACGCCGTCTAATCCACTACAGTTGAGGAAGTTCAGTGTAGAGAAATCAGCTAACTGTGATAAATATTAGTGTGGGACCGATTTGTCCTGTTGGAATAATAAACCATCACAATCCCACTATCAGCTCGTATATAGTTGTGTTGTAATATAATACTATAGATTTTCAACATGTCTAGTCATGAAATAGCTGGTATCCGTCACAATGTATCTCGGTCATAGAGCTATAAAGCCCTCTTGAATCTATTGACAGCTAGCGCCTACCGTTAATACCAGCTTGGTTAGTGGGCATTAAACAAATTGACATTTATCGATTTTTAATTTCAAAGCACTAGCCTAATGCCGATAAGATCGCATAGGCCACTGTTATTAATACCACTTAATTTCGGTTATCTAATCAGAACGGAAGTTATTATGTTCGATCAAATAGTTTAGGCTCTAGAAGCAGCAGCATCACTATAAGAGAAACATCGGGTTAATCAAAATGATTGAATTGATTTGCTAAAAGGGAGAAGGTAACCTCACTGCCGTATAGTATGTTTAGAGTGTAACTCGTCAATGGGTAAGTCACTGTAATGCATGTGCGTTAAATATTTGAACTCAATGATAGATCATTGTATACGAGAAACAGTTCTGAACTAGACATACTGTCAGCCTGTATCACTAAGTACATACTATGGTGATAATATAATACTATACCTAGTAATTTATATTACTATTAGATATCCGGTAAATTGAATTCGTTTTTTCAGAAAACATTTAATTCACAAAATTATTAATATTTCATTATTATAATATTACATTATATATTTATATAATACACAATTGTTAATAACTATTGACGCAATTCCGACTTACTTTAGAACGGTGTGAATGGGTTTGTTTAAAATCGTTCATATATTTTGTTTAAATATATAATTTCATCCACATTTTAACTTCAAATGTCTTTAAATGATTTTTAGATATTTTGGTTACAGTATGAAATACTTATAGGCGTACACAACCCAAAAAAAAGAAAAATTTTTTATGCTTTGTTTTTATACTTAGTGGTATAAAAAAAAATATCATGTAAACAGAATGTGAAAAAAAAATTATTTACAGAGTTAGTGTGAAATCCAAATAAACCTGTGACGTCATTGCGTCGGACGTCTGCGCGCGGCACTGGCAGGGGGTCGCAGAAAACCATATGAAGAATACGTATAATAATATTCTCGTCACCTGCCGATCGCTAATCGCCGATTAAATATTTATTTTTGATATCCATAAATAGGTCCTTTAATTATTTATAAATTATAAATCTAACACTATTTCTAAATACTTATAAATGATACCCAAGACTGACTGTTGACCTAAAAATGCATCATTACAATATTGTGTTTCAACAACAAATTCGTCAGTATTCACTTCTCGCCTAGTCGGTACGTAGTGCACTAGTGCTTCGCGTAATATTATTTTTGTTCCGTATATGTGCAATAATATTATAATATACTTAAATACTAAGAAAATAATGCCGTATTGTAGTGTATTTGGATGTAGTAACAATAAAGGAACGCATAGATTTCCTAATCGCGATAATTCAACTGTGCGTTTTAATAAATGGACTAATTTTTGCAAGCGCAAACATTTTAAACCAACTAATAATTCTGTGATATGTTCCCATCATTTTAAAAGTCAAGAATTTGACGACTCAGAAATTTTAAAACAAAAATTATTAGGAGACAAATACAAGTCAAGAGCGCCCCGCTTAAAATTAGGTACGATACCAACAATATTTGTAATAAATAATGATAAAAATAGCGATGGTAATACAATTAAAAAACCCCGTTCTGAAAGAATAAAAAATTAAGAAAAAAAAGATATGGTTGAGAGTTTAATCGCTAAAAAATCAAGTATTGATTCGTATGAACATAGTAAAAATGAGGAAAAGTTAAGTTGTACGGAGGATAATATAAGTGATGTAGAAGAAAACGTGTCATTTACAGATAATGATTTTTATGATGATTCCGATTTTGAGTGTGAAAATGAAGAGGAAGACTATACAGAAAAATTTGATAATGTTGAAAATACCGATATAAAATATTGTTTAGTATTTATTAATTCATTACTAACACTGTTTACAATTTGTAATATTTGTAAAAGTAAAATAATAAATAAAAAATGGTACGCAATTGGTGCAACAATATGTGTAAGATCAGAATTTAGCGAAGGTCACTCATCAAAATGGTTTTCACAGCCTGTTAATAAACAATATTCTAAGGGTCACGTACATATTGCAACATCTATACTTTTATCTGGTATTTTATTTGCTACATTTAAAGTATTTTGTTCAAGTTTAAAACTTGTAATGTTTAGTAGAACAACATACGATAAAATTATGGATAAATATTCTTACCCTCTTATCGAAAAAAATATGGGAGAAAAAGAGAACAGAACAGATGAACTATTTCAAGGAAAGTGGACAGTTATGGATTGCTGGAGATGGTCAGTACGATTCACCTGGTTTTCGTGCCAAATATTGTACTTATACTTTTATGGACATTAATTCTTATAGTAGATTTTCAATTAATTCAAAAAAAAAAAAATTATGCCGGGAGATTTAGAAAAAAAATGCTTGTAAACAATTAATCGATAAACTACTAATAGGTACCGATAAATGCAAAATTGATTTATTATTAACCGACCGCCATGTAGGATTAAGGCATTTGTTGAAAAAATCTTACCCAGAAATCACTCATGAATTTGATTAATGGCATTTATTTAAAAGCCTAATGAAAAAATTTAAAACTGTTAATAAAAAATACGAAGAAGTTTTGGCATGGAAGCAATCCATAAGTAATCATTGATGGTGGTCGGCACAAACACACACTGGCGATTCTGAAGTATTAGTCACAAAATTTACATCTATATTGAAACATATTAAAAACGTTCATGAATAGGAAGAGGATGGAGTAAAAAAAACTTGTGAACATCCACCATTAAGTGATGAGTACAAAAAACAAAAACTATGTTACTTCCTGATTCTAAACCTTATAAACTATTGAAAGAAATAATTTGCAACAAAAAGTTTTTGACAGATTTAAAGCAAACAAAAAATTATGTATATACAGGAAGATTAGAGTCTTACCATAATTTAAGATTAAAATATTTTCAAAATGTGTTCATTTTTCTTTTGAAGCGATGTACATAAAATCAATAATTGCTATAATTGACCATAATTCTAATTTAAAAAAAAAAAAATAGGTTTATATTATTTATTTACTAAACCTACTGGAAAATGGGTTACTAAAAATATTTATGAAAAAGGTACAAATAAATGGAGAGATGAAATAATTAACTCAATACTGGATCATTTAAACGGAGTCGAAATTTCACCATTGAAAACACCACTCAATGTAACTCTGCCTTAAAAACATCGTACCTATTCATCGACCTGCATTGGAAATAATGCGAAATTCCCATCATTCACGTTTTCTTAATATATTAGTTGAATATCTTTTTTAATGTAATATATTAATTATTAAATAACCATTTTGTGTATTTAAATTGTGTTATATTAACAAAGTATTACAATTATTATATAACAATTCATTAATAACAATGTCGTAAGGAAAAAAAAATTAAAAAAATTATTACACTTGTTTAAAATAATTATATTTTTATTATATATAAATTATACTCTGATTCGCAATATTGTTAGTAATACAACTTGATTAAGCCGGTAGTTTTTTTGAATTTTTGAACCCTACGTATATTCCATTTGGTTCTGGATATTCTTCTCTTATTTTCTGTACAACACATGCAGGCAAAACCACTCGGTTTCCTTTTCCCATAGCAATCCAATAATTGACCCAAGATGTATACTGTTTATAACAAATAAATCTCCACATTTTATTTTCTGGATGATGTTGACCCAATTCTGTTTTTAATTTTAGTATTAAATTGTGTCTAGTAATATTTAGTATTTCTTTATCCAATATTAGTTTCGAAAACGATTGATGTAAAGTAATACATTTCCCTCCTTGTTCTCGTATTTTTTCTAAATTTGGTAACTCATTGCAGCATAAACACTCGATATCACTAAGCATGCCTTTACAGTATCCACAAGAACACCAATTGGAATTATTTAATCTACCTTCATAATTGACAGCCACAGAATTGTCATCATCTTCTTGTAAGTAACGGTCTATACCTTCAACGTCAGGATCAAAATTGAATGGTATTAAAGACATTATTATTCTGTGTACCTATAAGTAGTGAGTTTTATAATGTAAATTTATTAATAATATTATTATTGTTATATTTCACTTGGTATTATATACGAAATTAAATAATAGCAAATAAAAATGAAACACACCACGAAAATGCGTCAAAACAATGACAATCGACATTCGACGACAATAATGATAATTTTTATACGTTTGCCGATGCCGCTCGAAAACGGCCGATGCAATGACGTGTGTTATTTATAACTTTATAAGTATTTAGAAATAGTATTATATTTATAATTTCTAAATAATTAAAGGACCTATTTATGGAAATCAAAAATATATATATTTAATCAGCAATCGGCAGGCGACGAGAATATTATTATACGTATTCTTCATACAGTTTGCTGCGACCGCCTGCCAGTGCCGCGCGGAGATGTTCCACGCAATGACGTCAAAGGTATGTTTGGATTTCACACTAACTCTGTAAATAATTTTTTTTTCACATTCTGTTTTCATGATATTTTTTTTTATACCACCAAGTATAGAAACCAAGCATAAACAATTTTTCTTTTTTTGGGTTGTGTATGCCTTTATGATGAACCTTGTATTACATTTTCAACGTTTACCTATAAAAATTTAATATTTTCTACGTCATATTTATCTATAAAATTATCTGAAAATGTTTGCAATTTCGAAAAACTTTGTACACATTTAAACCTTTAATGCTTTATAAAAAAAATCGTGAATATGTATCTTTAATATTTTAAAACAGTTATAATACTAAAATATTTTTTTTTTTACTATAGGTAAAACGGAATATACCCAAATCAATACAATATATTAAATACGTACACAATAAAATACATATTACGTAGGTACAAAATAACTAAACTAATAGAGCTAATGGATCCTTATTTGCTATACTCATAATTTTATATAATGATTAATTTTTTGAATAATTTGTTGTTACATATTATAATATTGGAATATTATTACATATTGGAATACAAGTACACGTGGCACGCATCAAAAGTTGAAACTTTAAAGTTAATTTGTGTCAATAGTTCAGGATAATCAATAGTACCATGTCTCAGAAAAGTTAAATTATCTTCAAGCCTGCTGTCAGCTAACGTATTAAGGCCAAGATGTTGTATAACCAGAGAATAGTCATGGGGTGTGTGATCAATTTTTAATTTATACTACACAAAGTTAAGAAACTTTAAATTTGATTAATCCCGCAAGAGGAATCCGGATCCAACACAACAACTCATATAATATGTATAATACCATTAAATACTACAGTATAAGGAACATTGTATTTTAAAGTGTCGCCTAGTGTTGTTTTATTTCACTAAGCAAAACATTTTCATCGACAATTATTGAAAAAAATCAAACGATTGTCATATCTACTTAGTTATAGCTAATAAAAGACAAAATGGTTTTAAAAAGAATCCATGCACAAGTATATTTTGGTAAAAATGTCAAGTATCTAAAATTGTTCAAATTACAGTAAAATAAAGAAAACATTTTCCTGTTTTCCATTATTTTTTTTGTCTTCTCTATAATTTAGAAAAGTATTGTAAATTTTTTACATTTTACCTTCCAAAGTACCAACTATAGATTCACTTTGCTACTATAAACGATATTGAAGTTGATAATCAAAGCATTTTTTCTACTTTAAAAATTGTATTGAGATATAAAAAAAGTAACTCAGATTATTGTAAAATCAATACGCTCACAATCTAAACACGGAAATTAGACAACATATTTAATCTTTTCTTGTAATAAAAAAATAGCGCCTGAGACTGAGTACAAAAGGGCTACTTTCAAGCCAACGTAATTTTTATAAAAGACGGCGACCGTGTGTCTGTGTATCCAGTTCTCCACATCCTTTTTGTTTGAAAATATGATATTTATGTGTGTACCTACTTGAAAATACTAAAAATTAAAATTTGATGAAATTCATTATTAATAAACTGATAAGACAGCATAATATAATTGAATACATATTGAATGTAATATATATTATACTATTTATATTTATATTCTTGGATTCTAATCAAAGCGAAATAGTTACAAATTATATTTACGTTTTCTTCAGGAACCACTTTAAGGGACTGTAAGAAAGATCATATTGTTTCATGCAGACCCTATTTTGTAATATACTTGAGCACACATAATATTATAGTCGTACTCATTTAAATGAGATCATTTATCAAAATATCTAGTGGTTATTAATTAAAATTAATAACAACATACTACAAACAGAAGTTGGAGATACACAAATACACAACCAAGCACGAGTTTCTAAAAAACCCGATGTCTGAAAAGTTTGATTTTCAAAAAATGAAAAAAGAATAACTGATGTTAATTTATTTATCATTGCTTTTAAATCCAAAGACACTCATGTTAGTTAGTGCCCACTCAATACCTGCGTTATCGTTTTTTTTTTTTTTTTATTGTTTTCTGTTTACCCTGGCATGGTATAATTTGTGTTAATAAAGTTATGCCTAATAAATTATTTGTTCAAACGGAATAATTTATAATCAGTAAAACGTTTTACTTAACTAGATTTTTCACTTAAATGTAACATGTCGGTCATTTGTTTGTATTACCAATCCATTATTGAACTAAATGAATTCGAAAAGTAGGTTAGTAAAAATCTATTTTACGGGTTACATTTTATATGAGAGCAGATGTATTTCTGTTTCAACCAATAAACTGTCATAATATAACTTCCATAAAGGTTTTTTAGATTCTGAGCGGAGCGATGAATATATTGATTATACAGTGATGTGTGTTTTTTTTTTTATTTTGTGTGATGTAAAAATGCTTAGAGTTTCTTCAACAATATCTTTCCAGATAAGAAAGTGAATTTAGTTGGTACTTTGGGAGGTCAAAAGTAAAATTTCTCAGTAGTTTTCAAAAGCACCATGAATAACAAAAGAAAAATTAAGGAAAAGTTTTTGAAAAAATCGATTTTGGTTTTTGGTACAATTCTTAAAAAATGGTCTAGTACATGCAATTTTGACTGAAGGATTATATAAGCATTTTCTATACACCATAACATTTTCCAAATATTTTGAGCTGTGAACGGACATTTTCAGTTTCCATTTTTTTTAGTTTTTTTTTCTATAAATACTAATAAATTGTATTTGTTGGTTAAAAAGCTTGACAATTTAATAAAAGGCTCCTAGTGTATTGTTTCAAAGCCAGATAAAAAAAAATTAAAAATCTAACAATTTTTTTTATAAGCATTTAAAGTTCAAATATTGACAAAATAACGTAAAAATGAGGAAAGTTTGCAAATTATCTTGAGTTGGAAATTCATAAAAATTTTTCTTTTTAAATCTAAGGTTTGAAAATGTAATACAAGATTCCTCATAAGTTTGTCTACCTTTATCAAATACAAAAATATCTACAAGGAAGACAAAATTAAATTTTTACGAGCGTTTGAAATTCATATTATTACAACATTTGATATTCACTCGATTTCTCATGTAACGATTTTCTTAGAAAAAAAATCGTTTCTCAAAAACGAATGACTGTAGATACTTAAAAATTTCACTGAATGTTTATATTAGCATTACAGCATACAATTTTGAAAATAAATTGACTGTTTTTGAGCTGTTTACGGACATTGTGATTTTTTAATTTTTTTAGTTTTTTTTCTATAAAAATTAATATAATTTTATTTGTTAGATAAGCGTTAGTAAAAAAGCGTAAAAATTTAATGCAAAGCTCCTGATATATTTTTACAATAATAGTGGAAAAATATTAAAAATATATAGTCACAATTTTTTTTTTATTAGCATTTAAAGTTCAAATTTATAATTTAATAATTATTTTTTAGTTAAAAATTTATAAAATGTTCAACTTTTATAGCTAAGGATTGAAAATTTAAAACAAGATTCCACATAAATTGGTAAATATATAAAATACTTTATTCACAATAATATCATCAAATATACTTGATAATATCATAGGCTGACTGACAGAATCGTTTTTCTTATACAATAATATTATATTATTGAATTCAAATTTAACACCATCCATTAAAGTGACCCACTTATAATATACTGTACAGGAGAGCAACATCCACTTACCCACCTTTTTTAATGTTTATTTCGATGAAAGCCAAAAGTCTTATCATAGTTTGTTTAAAACAAATAGATGGGTATTATAAATGTAAAACTTCAATTAAATAAAATCAGTTTTAGATGTTCTTAAGTTAATTTGTATCGTTATTCGATAAATTTATTTGTTTATACCCACGTAAAATAATGGAAATTAAAATTATTTTATAATTATTATTTGTATAATATTCAATTCCTCAGCTATAATACCTTATTATAATAGCTATCCACTGGGTATACATTTAATCAGCGAATTATTACGATTTCTAAATGACTAGAAACAATTGATCAACTCAAACGTCTCCAAAAATGTATGAAAATAAATATCAAGACACATGTATGGTTTATGACAAAGTTGCCAAATTAACCAATTTTCACACTAATTGTTTTATTTAATTGACTATATTTATATAAAAATATGGATTTTAGGTATTATAACATTATAAGTTACCTATTCAATTTATGTATTCTATACCTACATATATTACTCAAAATGTCTTGGCGTTTTGTCAATGTGCACCAATAGTTGTGATAATGTTAAATATAATTATTGATGTGATATCATATGCTATTTACTTTACCATAATATTAAAAAATTTCAAAATTTATAATAATGATAACCCTCGGCATCGTGGCCGTTGGGAGTAATTACGTATTGAATTGGTTTAAGTGAATTTAAGTATATAATATTAGGTTTCTATGTATTATTTATTTATCAATTATTTATTATTAATACTAGGTGGGTTTATAATATATAGAGATGCAGCCAAATACAATTAAATAAGCAACATTAATCCATCTTGAAGCCTTACATTTTTAAGGATCAAAGAATTCCAAAAAATTGACAGATGTCAATTACAAGATGTATCAAACGATATACTATTTACGGAAAAAAGGTTTTGACCTTACATTTTTCTATTTACTAAAACTCTGGTCGTTATATTTTAGAAAGAAATGCATGTCGCACATACAATTTTGGTATTTATTTACAAAATAAGAAAATAATAAAACATCGAGGAATTGAAAGCAAGTACTAAAAATTAATATCAACGTTAAATAATATGAAAACGGTTGTACATTTAGTACCTCTATAAATGTAAAATCTTTTCAACGATGTAATATTTTAAATTTTTTACGATTTTAATTTGAAAAAGAAAATCTATTACAATTTTATTTGTATGGGTATAATGTAACTAGAAAGTAAATATCAGAAACAGTATAAATGTTTTCTCTTTCTACTAATATACATTAATCAATCTTGTCTTGAACGTTATAAACTACAATGCTGTATTATTTTCAGTATTTTTTAGTACAAATAATGTAGTTCACTGTTGACATTTTTTATACCTATTAAATAATATAGCAAAAAAAAAAATCAAGCCAAATATTACTCATTTAAAATGTTGATACTCTTGTTTGTCCATGAAATTTTTCAAATACACGAATTCTATTTTTAAAAAAGGCATAATTGAATACATTTCCTTCATAAATAATAGTTATTCAATATTATTTTTTGTTGTCAACTCAAAAATGTATTCAGACATAAAAGTAGTTTTTCATTCATGCCTGAATATCACGATGAACATATTTTGGAGATGCTGATTATGCAAAACGTTAGAAAAAGCACCGATTATGTTGACAGACGAACAATTTTATGTTAGGTACATTTCAAACACCGGTGCGGTCACTGGTCAATGCGTGGTATATGTTTGATATTATATATATATATATAAATGGTATATATATATATCATTCCGTCCCTCGTTTATTTGATTTATCACATCCCTACCACACTATATGGCTATCTTTGGTACCCAGAAACAAATCGATAGAGAATTTTTAAAACGAAACTCCAAGGCCACTTGAAATTATATAAATATGCGTGTACACCTGGCTTATAAAATTCTAAAAACGTTTTAAAATTTACAAAAAAGTTGCGCTCAACTGGAAACTCGCAGCAAAATGTTTCCGTTCACGAGCATTCAGTGTGGCAGTCAAACAGTTAAAAGTTTAGATTTATAGCACGAGAAGAAGTAGACGATATATTATACGGTGTGTACTAACTATACTAATGATGCTCAGGTTTAAACACACAGCTAATATAATACACTCGAAGGTTTATTTATACCTGGTGGATAATTATTATTAAAACACGGCGAGTTGATTCATTTAGTAATTTCTACAAAAATTGCTGTTCCTAGACGCATGCAATAATATACCTAGTGAGTAGTGACACACTCTAAACAATAATTATTAATACATAGCATAACAAAAACGCAACTACTATGAAATCGTAAACACATTTATATATATTATGCAAGCACAAAACACAATTTATTATAATTTGGCTCAAATAAATTTATAAAGTGTTATGTTCATAATATTAATTTTAAAAATAGTAAAAGATAATATGTATATACAAAATATGACTACAGATTGAACGAAGTCAATTAATGTTTTAATATATTGTATTTACAAAAAAATGTTCCTACCTAGATATTTTATTCGGATCAAAATTAGAATGTAAATTGTTATTGAGCAAAAGGTTATACCACAATTGTGAATAATGAAGCGCTGGTTGCATTATTTAATTTATTATAATCGTTCAAATAGATATTATTTTATACTTTGAAAAATATATCAACACTTTGGAAAATTCTGAGAATTTTATTGTTGTTACATAAACCCTCTAGTCATTGACCATAGTTAAGTATATTTCCACATAACGTCCTATATTTGATTTTTCACAAAAGTTTTTCGTTTTATTTATTATGATTTGTATATATTATAATATATTATTATAGCATAGGTATACCCAATTTTTTTATGAAAAAAAAAAACAATTATTCTTTATTGATATTATATTGTATTATATCCGTGATTCCTTGAAATAATTTTATTCGTAGAAAACACAAATTGGAAAAATATTTTAAATTGCTGGTTATACTCTTTACCCGGTGCTTGTACAAAAGTGTAATTAAGTTATAATTAAAATCCATCAACTCCTACTCAAATGCTATAATATAATACATTATTATCACGGAATCTAAATATATTTTTAATGCAGTAGCACGTCTCCAAAAAAAAATTGAGGTACATATTTTGTGTGGGTGAACAATATTGCTATTCTTTGTTTTCGAATAAAATGTACTTTTCATATTTTTATTTTATATATTTTTTATGTACACAAAGGATGAAATATAAATAGCAATAACGTCACCTGTTTTTACGTATATTTTTTATAAAATTTGTCTTTTAAATCACGTAGGTACCTAATTTATGACATTTTTGACTTTAGACGTATATAGTAAACCATGCACACTAGTCAGATTGATGTGTGCTGGTATTAAATTAGACCATCTCATTTTGTTCGTCATTTAAATTGTGTTATTTTAGTAAAAAGCAACTCGCATAGATCAATAGTCAGTCGTGTGTACATTATGTCAGACACTCGATGGATACAACACGATTTCGATATTATTATTATTATTATAATTGTTTCCTTAAAGTTAAAATTGAGTTTATTAACTTTGCCGTAAATTAAAATCAAATTAACTTTCAATAAATAGCACGTACTATATTTGAACTGCCACATGAAACAAATATTAAACCACATAAGAAAAAAATCAATATTTTCTCACGACGCTTAATGACATTATATTAAACCACCGAAGTGACACAGACTGATTAAAATAGTTATTACGCGTATTCGTATTCGTTGTGTTGGACGGATATGCCGTGCGTTCATCTTTATTCGTTCACAACAGTAAAACCGAATAATGTATATAATATTCACTTCGAAGACGATATATTAGTCGCTGCAAGCGATGGAATATTTACGTGAGATTTATAATAATGACTTACAAAACATTCCGGGCGTATTATAATTATGAAAATTCTAAAGCGGAAACCATTATGATATTTTCGGTTTTGGATCAAATCTTTTTGAGAAAAACTAAGATTTCGTTTCCGGTTCTTCAAAATTAAAAATGTATGTTTCGGTTGCTTAAGTTTTAAATGAACCAGAAAACAAATCAAAACCATTGACATGGAATGCATATTTTAATACTATAGAAATATTAGTTCTGGTTCCCATCCCTGTATAGGTGTAAGGTATATGATGTTGAATTTACAAACAGTAAAAATGTTGGGACACTGGAAACACATTGAAAAATGTAACAATCCAACGAAAACGTACATCGGGCTCATTGACAAAACTAGACATCACATGAACCAGTTGCACATAAACTAAAATTGATATTTAAGTATCAGTATACAAATTGTATTCACTATATTTTACGCGTTTAGAATATAAAATATTGTGCTAATTATTTTTTACTTACTGCGCTGGCATTTAAGTTTTATTTTCAGATTCTATCAAAAAAGAATTATCATATACCAGGTGAATCTTTTATCATTGAGCACTCATTATTTCGAAAATTATAAATGTTTTTGAAAAAACATATTTTAGATGGTTTCTAGTCATTTAAAAACAACATTTGTTAAGTTTCGTACATTTTTTAATGATATCATACAGGGTTTAATTTCATATTCCAAAGCCGAATATACTTAGAAGTATTTCGATAGTTAGATTTAGGACTATTATTTTATGATTTATAACTTACAAGTAATTATTATTAAAGTTTTAATAAGTGGAGTGGAGTGGTAGGTACGCGGTTACCCCGAAAAATGTTTGTATACTTATCCACTCATATAAACTTTAAATACGTATAATGTATATATAATAAACTACTCATCCAAAATTCGAATTTTATGTATCGAAATAATCGAAAAATATTCTGCTTCGGGATATTAAATTAAAACTGTATGTTGCTGTACAGACAATTTAAAAAAAAAAAATAAAGGATAAAAAATAGGATAAGAGATATTTAAAAATATAATTTGTTAATAAAAACGTTTTTTTTGTAAGTTGTAACGATTAATACCTTATTAAAAATATATTTTCAAAAACATTTACACTTTTTAAATAATGAGTGTTTTACGTTAAATGAATCAACTGGTATAAAGTATAAACAATGTACATTAAAATATATTATACATCATCTATCAATATTATTTACTGAGTGAATGGTTACATGTTTGATGTTTTTTGAAAAGAATAAAAATATTTTTGTATTTAAAATGTCAATAGTCAATTGGCTAACAGTGATCTATTACAGTATTCGGCCTTTTATGAAATGTCATCATTACCAATGGGTTGTATAGATTTGAGTAAAGAACGAAAAAAGTTTTCAATATCTATAGATATTTATTGGTAAAATTGATTCATAGCACACAGAATATTATTTAATAATTTAGAGTAACTAGCCTAATGTCGGTGCTAGATACGTTTATATGTACAGCTAACATATTTATTTGCAACACACTCTGTAATCTGTACGGTTAAATTCACACCGAATAACGATCGAAGAGTATATTAATAAAAGCATATCTTGTTGGATTTTCAGTGGGTATTTTATTATTTCGTTTTACATTAAAGTTTTGAAAATTTTAAACAAGTTGTTATTGTAAATTCATATTATTGTTTCTTCTTAATGATTATAAATTTCAAAAAATTTCCTAGTAAAAACAAAATATGTAATTAGTGTACAGCTAAATAAGTGTTTTCCAAAAATACATTTTCTTATAAAGGCGATTCGGTGATTCTAACTTAAATTCTGACCAAGGAGCAAGTGAAAATATTAGCACACAAGATGTTGTTATTTTCATAAGAAGACAATTATTAGAGTAACTACCAAACGACTAGAAACTACCTAGAACTCGGCTACTTAAATAAAGTGCAATTCTTTACAACAAAGATTTCAACGAATTAGTTGAAAAATATTTATCCAATTAATAATTACCAAAAAATGTAACAGAAGTTTTAACAGAAACAAATTTATAATTTGTATGCACGAGTAACAAAAATATTTTGTTGATTATACTTTTGATTTTTGTTCCAAGTAGTTTTATTAGTTTTTCACGATAGATGGCTTAAAAAATCAGCCACTTGTTTATGCGGGTGTATGGATATCCCTAAACTACGCGATTCACGATGAATTACCATTGTTCGTAAATGTAGATCCCCAAAACACTATAAACACATGACCTAAATTAAATTTATCAAATGCATTTCTAATGCAGTCATCTGGTTATCTAAATCCACGATGGACAAATTTAATTACGGTTATTTAATTTTCAATGTAATTATAAATTTGTTTATATTATAGACCAACCATTACCTACCAACCATAATAACCGTAATAAATGTTAAAATATAATTTAAGTACCTACACAACTAAATATCATTATTATATTCTAACAATATACAGGATGAATCACTAAGCTCACTCCATTTTTGATGTGAAGGAGTATCTTGTGATGATACAAAATTCTGTTTTTCAAATGAGAACCCGCTTTTTAATGTAAATTAATTAGATGATAATTTTTTCTGAGAATATTGATGTACCAAAATTCTTATGAGTAGTATCTCTGTTATTAAAATGTTTATAATTACGAAAATAGTTCTTAAAAATTAATAAAATAGATGTACTATTTGGATTTAGTATACGTATATTTAACTTGGACCATTTTTATAAATTTTAGGTAATTGTTGATGGATTAATATTAATCACTAAAATGTTCAAATCCCCATGATACCTCTTATGTTATTATCTTTCAAGCCCATTATCATTTACCTTGATACGAAAAGTTAAACAATTAAAAAATTACTAATTTTTACACCCCCACTCCTCCTCGCACCTGTACAACCACTATATTGGCGTATTATAATATAAGAAGCACGGGGGTACATTTTTAGTGGGACTGTTCTTACTAATTGCACTGAAAATTACCTTTTCATATACCAATTGCGCTCGAAACATTTTCTGGTCGATAGACCGATAACACTATTGTTCTCGGTCATTTACAGGGTTAATAATATGTATTATATTAAACCACCGATATTGATAACAATATACTGGATCGCAAACTTGGGGTATTATGTTCGTAATGATACGATAATCGACTCGTTTCGAATGCCGCTACCTCCACCACTGGAGTGCAAATTATTGAACGCCCATAAGATTAACATTAAACGATTAACGCATTTTAACTCAACGTCATATTTTTTCTGTGATAAGCAATTGGTATCGCGTTGCGTATTTGATACTAAATTGTTTTTCTCGATGATGTCATTAAACAAACAACTACCTGTATAATTTATGAATGTCTATCTGATAATACAAAGGTAATTAATAATTACAGCTCCGAGTTATTCTTTGAAAACGAGGTCAAATTTCCGGGATTTTAACGAATTCTTTCCGGATCACGAATGAGTCTTTTTGACAGTACATATAACAATACCAGTTGGATACTATTTATGTTATGATTTAAAAATTAAAACTATTAGGAGTACTATTTGCTATTACCTACCGATCGTTTTACTGCAAATTATATATGACTACACGCTGCAACGTTGCTATGCTTTAATAATTAAATATTATATTATCACGGTCAAAACTCAAAACATTATAAGTTAACACAGTCCGGATTAATGTACTGGTCAGTCATCTACATCGGTGATAATAAGGGACGGACATATCATTATGCAAAATCATTGTGCAGTGAACATAATCAGTGATTTTGACAGGACCGGTGATAATATAGGGTTTTATACACAAGTCATCGACAACTGTCAATGGTTGAACACCTTTCTACATTGCATGTATTTAATAATTAAATCGCGAAACAATATATTATTTAGATCGATGTGAAAACAGAGTGTCTGAGTCAACACTAGCAATATCGAATGCCGACAACTATATTCAGCATATTATTATAATATGTAATGTATTTCACACGAGATTGAACTCAATTGGAATAAAAATGTAATATAGGTAGGTACTATCGACGATACACTTCGACCGATATAATGCAGACGACGTAAGATACTCGTCGTCTCGTTAAATAGCTTAAAATGTAAATATAATATAATATAATATATTCAATATTGTACCAATAATCACTATATTATTATAATATGATTTCACATACTAATTCAATATTTTTAGTTGTTACAATTTTTTTAAGGCTTTTCTTTGTTGTGAAAAGCAGACCTTCTTTTTTTAATCTAGCGTGCCGACTAAAAAGGAATCTTTTTTTCAAAATGTTTGTGTGTGAAAATCGAATTCCTACTTTGAACTAATTCTAATTTATTATTTATAAGTATTTAAAGTTTTGGTAAGTGGAGTGGAATGGCTACGAAACTGTAATGCACTGCTCCTCTGGTCCCAAACTCGTAATTCGTATACAAAATTGAATAAAAGTTTATTGTTTGAACAATTTAATTTCGGATTCATAACATAAAACTAAATAAATGGATTGAAATTAAAAATGAGCAAAAAAAAAAAATCAACTACGGTGTAAAAAAATTAAATTAAAATATTTAAAGTTACATGTTAAAAACAGGTCACGAATCCACAATTTAATTAGTGTAATGAATTTAAGTAAAAAAAATAAATATTTTCTTAATAAGTATTATAGAAATGTCTAAGTTTCAATTATCTCAATTGTATGGTTTCTCATAAATCCTATTTTTATTTTACGATTAAAGCAAGAGTGTTTTGCAGTACTCGGTGTCCTGTAAAATCGTTTATTTTAATATAGGTCAAGTATGAAAATATGGAATTCAAAATCATCAAAATATAAAAACGCCGATTTTATCTGGGAAAAAAATGGTTACAAACCGCTGGTCACATCGATAGGTGTTTATTGATGTTTGGATGAAGAAAGATTGATAAAAAGTATAATTTTTATCTGCACATGGTTTCATTTCACACAAACGTGCTTTGTTGTAACGTCTTATTAATATTGACTAAATAAGGAGTAAATAGATATATTATATATCTCAAAAATATAATGAACATCAAAATATAGAAACTGGTATATTTTGTACCAAATAAAGTGAAATTTTTGAACCTACTTAAAACTGACTGCTCAACTTTGTGTAAAGATTTTAGAAAAAAAAGTAATTGTTTAATTTTTTATCACTACATGGCACACAAATATTGTTCCTTTAATTTGTCTTTTAAGTGTTTTTCTCTGTTTTTAAACCACCTACAATGAGAATATCTCCAAACGTGAATTGTGAATTTCGTGTCATACTTTTATACCACGAAATACTTTTACAAAGAAAACTTGCTGAAAACTTAAGAGATAAAAATATAAATTATTACAGAACCTACCTCTATAAAAATAGAACTTGTTCACTTGCTTATTAAAATATTGTCTATTGCTGAATAAATTAGTTTGTGTACTTAATATTATGAACTGCAGAAAACAAACAAATATATAACTATATTATAAATAAAATAGAATGTAAAACGTAAAATATTAAAAAAAAATAAGTAATAATAAATAGTTAAAGGTACTCTGCATTGAAAAAAATTTAAACCATATTATACAATTTAGTTTTTCTCAATCAACCTAAATTTATTATTATAATAACTACCTAGCCTAAAGAAATAGAAATTGAAAATTAAGAAAAAAAGTCTTACAAATTATATAGGTTACTTTATTGAATTTTCAAAATCCAAAATTGATATTAACATAAAAAATGGAAAACAATGTGAATGTTTAAATTATTATTTTGTAGGTATGTATATAACTCGTCCAGTTCATTTTGGCATTGTACGTTAGTGTTAAACGTTAGTATTAAATCATATGTAATGGGATAGCAAAATAAATTTATAAAACCGTGCAGCCACTCACAACAATTTAATATGAGAATAACCAATTTTTAATAATAATTAATACCTTATAAATCATGATGAAATAACTTATACATTGAATGTTAATTCGTTATGATAAAATATCTTCGACAAGTTGTAATGACACTAATAACTACTAAGTTTAAATTCATTTAAAAAAAATTATATATTTTTTAACGTCAACTATCTAATGTCCATAATATATAAAATTTAAATAAGACACTTTTATATTCGATTTTATTAAAAATATAAATATTATGAATAGGCTTTTTATGATCAAATGTTTCGTTCAAAAATTCAGTTAATGTATCCTTGAACTTAAGTTACTTTTGGATGTTTACGATAGCATTAATATTGCAATAATAACAAAAAACTGAATTTATTTAATAGAAAATAAGCTGTTAAGTATAATTTAAAAAAAATGATAACAATTGTATGGAATACTCCTACGGAACTCTAAAAATACAATTTTAAAGGGGATATGGTTTTTGAAATGAAACCAGTATAGTTAAACTTTACAGGCTATATATACGTCAGTGTTTATTAATTTTAGGTATATTCTAGGTAAGTAAATTAAAAATTAAAACAGAAAAAAAAATTAGGGTAAACATTACCCAAATATTACCTATTTGGATTTATTTACGCTATTTATACGACGAACCTATAATTTGTTAATAATAGCTCTAGTTATATTTTATTGAATAATATTAAAATAATTATTATAATTATAATGTTTGCGATTTGTTGTCACCAAAAGTTAGTTCAAACTATTAATGGTATTGCCAATTGAATAATAAATTACTCTTGCGTCTTTATATAATAATATAAATATATTATATAAGTATATGTATTTATTGTAAAGAAATTTAGAAATATATGCACTGGTATAGGTTCAAAATTATTTTCATCGCATACAACTATTTATCATAACTAGTGATCATCATTTTTTCATTAAAATTAAATTTAACACATCCATTGTATAGACCTACATTTGACTTGTATAATAAAACTCAAGATATTCTATACAGCTGAGCGACATCCCCAGTTTTTTTTTCATCCTAATATTGTGTTGTTAATTTTGTACAAGCATATTGTTGGTTTTTTCCTTAACAAAAGATAACCTTTCATCTTAGTTCACATGGTTAACTTATAATAGTGAAATATAATTGACATTATACGGTATATTTAATAAGTTATCAGGTATGGCATAGTTTTAACGGAAACCTGATTATTTTCGTCGATCATCATAAATCAGTATTTCTGTAATTCATATTTTTATTTTTAAATAAAAACAATAAGAGAATGTTAAAGCACTTTGCATATATAAATAATATCAAGTCGACTTTGTGCTCCTAAAGGCATATTATGTATCGCTTGACTCTAACAATGCTATATTCTGTTTGTATGCGTGAAAGGGTCATTCTTTCGATGGACCAATAAATTTGGGATGTTTCACCCTTATAATATCGCTTTGAAACCCATTTCAGTGAATTATTTAATGGAAAACATTTTTTTAGTCCTTTACACTGAAAAACGGGCTACTTGTCGCCTCGTTTCATAGTCCCTCGGGCTCACTTTGATTTTCTATGTTTAAATATAAGAAACGCAAAATGCGAACCGTCTCAAGCATTTTGCAAAAAACTAAGGAATCTCTTGACCGATTCGGCAAAACTAAAATGCAACTAATATAGTATATTTGTATTTGCATAAATTCTAAATATGGATTCTAATAAAGTTTAAAGCCCACGTTGAACCTCTTCTATACAATAGTTGTAAAGTTTTGTGTCACTGTCGTGGCGTCCAAACTTTGTTTACGGTCTCCAACTGATATTCCGAATGTATAGTACTATTCAATACCGGATACTATAGCTTTTGTATATTGACAGAAGAACACTTGAATTATGATGCATCTTTATATACACGTAAAATTTGATATTCACCAAGATTGTTCACCTTTCTCTTTTGTTAATGAATTCGCTCTTAATATGATTTTTAGTATAGATTAAGATATATTATAATTTATTAACAACAAACTTATGAACTCGAATAACTCTGAATAATTATTTTGCTTCATATACTATTGGTATTTAAACGTCAATAATAAAAGGTATAACTATATAATGGAATTGAAAATTATAATATTATTAATGATGATACATTAGCAATTTAAAATTCGTAAAAAATGTCTGAACATAATACATATTATAGACTAAATATTACATATCATTTATACAGGATTTTGAATTATTATTGAATATTTTCGTATTATATAACACTAATAAGTAATTACTTTTATAATAATGAATAATATACTAAATAACTTTCTCAAATTTCGTTTTAAAATTTTGATTTCAATTTTTGATGCATCAAATATTTTTTTGAAAATAACATATTAAAAAATGTATGGACAGTGCTCATAATCTCATTTCAAAAAAAAAGTCATAATAAACCACCATAGGAGTTCTCCAATATGATAAAAATCGAAGTATCTGAAAATATAGTCTTTAAATAGGTATACCAGAAAGTAACAAAAATCAGAAGTCAATCGAATATATATTTTTACACGATAATAGGATGCGAGCGTGCTGAGAGAAACACCCTGAATTTATGCGTAAATAAACTTTATATAATGGTCCTGTAACTCACTAGGTTAGGTACAGAGTACTATATTATTATACTCACAATATAATGTACCACCTACTATGTACTTTTCCACAGTGAATAATTTTAAAACAATAAAAATTGTAATTTATATTACAATTAAGTAGACAATAATACATAAATCACCGTGTCAACATTGATACTTAATACAATTACAAGTATTATTACGTAATTTAAAACTGAAAAAAAGCATTGACACAGCTGTGAGCTACATGCAAATAATAAATACATTATTTATGAAATTTTCATAAGCCGTGGTTAATTAATAGTAAACAATTATATAATATTATGATTACCTATCATGCATCGAAATAATATTAATTTACAACAAGTATCACAAAAACACGATGTTTATAATCTAAGATTACTTCTAGCTTTATCGTAACCATTCGCCGTCATAAATATACCATAATATTTCTGAAAAAATGTATGGTTATTATATCACTAAGTCGGGAGTCGGTCTCATGTGGTATAATACATTGTACAATATATTTTGCTTAGATTAGTTTTTAAATTAATTAGTTCCATAATATTGCATAATATTATTTTATAAATACGCCCCCTGCTCCCTCTCTTCGCCCATTCCATCATACCAACGAAGACCCATCTAAAGACACGCCTGTGTTGAGTGGGGTTTACTGGACCGAGTGTTATTTGCACACAACCCTTCGCTCTCAAAGTTATCCACGCAACTATTATACGCGACACGCGATAACTCCAAGAACATTGTGAACAGCGTTGTACGTTATTACAATAATAACGCGACCGTGAAAATCAATTTCGTGTCACACGACGTTACGATGAGGTTTACGGGACACTCGACGAAAGTTTTTCGTTCGGAAGGTTTTACGGGTTTTTTTTTTTTTTGATTTTTATATTTTATCTTACGATATTGGCCGGTGGAGCGAAAAATAAAAATAAATGTATACATATTACATGTATATATATAATATACTTGTACAAGACTCGCCTGGGCGTGTAATGTAATATAATATATTATATATATATATATCCAGATCAACAACAGTTTTACATGTAATGTCGTCCCTCGTATATACGGCGTTAGGATAAACAACGAGTGCGCTGCGATTTACGGCTATAAATTCCCCGAGCCTGAAAGGCCGCCGCCCGTGGAACGATCCTGTCGTATATGCGAATTCCAATTTTCAGGCGGAAAAAAAAAAAGAAAAAAACGACGAAATGGAGTTGGTCGTGTACGAAACCTTTATAGAAAATATCGATTCGCGAGATTTTCCGGTCGTCGGGGTTGAAATGGACATTTTGAGACGGTGTAATACACGCAGTGTGTATCGATACACAGTATGGAATTTTTGAATTTCGTTTGTGTGAAATATTCATCCCCTCCCCAACGCTGAGGATTTTCGGCGTAGTTTGAAAATAGACCGTGTTTCAAAGTATATAATGTAATACCTATACACGTGTAGGTGTATATAATATAGACATTGTATGTAGCGTACCAGCTACGTATATCTTCTCCTCGAATATAGGTGTACGCGAAATGATCGGATTTGAATTCGATTCGATTTTAGAACGCACAAGATCATAATAATATTATGTATCTAGGCGAAACGTTATGAAGATCTTTCGGTCGTTGTTATTCGCGATTGTAACGCACTGCATTTGTTGGTTTTCGTCAGAATTACGTAGCTCGGACGCAGTAATGTCGACGTCAAAATCCAATCGTTCGCATTTGTCGACCACCTCGACGAGTCCCACAAACACTGTTTCGTGTCTAATTTACGGAGGAACTTTAATATTAACCCTTTCCGGGTACTAATTTCTTTGATAAGCACCAGGTAACGTGGATTTCGTAAATATATATTTAGAATCACTGGAACTCATTCCAAAACAACAGTAGATAGATAATATAGATTATAGCTAAACAAAAAAAAAAATGTTTTCACAGCTTTTTTTCAATTTTCAAATTTGCCTGATGCAAGAGTAAAATATCTTCTATTAACTTAAACCCATAAAAATCGAACGTCGAAGAGTTGATCATTGCGTATCTAGGTAGGTAGTAAGTCGTTGGCTAACTGTTGGACACCGATCGCACGTGTCCATAACCACAAGCTCGCGATATCACGGTATCACGCTTTTTGCTTCGTGTACTTGTCGACGTACTCTTTGCCATCGCGTTTTCCCAATTTGTCAACATAGTTGCAGACTTAAACGCATCGCGGTCGTCGCGCTCCAATGGCCGCTGCCAATAATAATTGTCGTAGTCTTCGATCTGATGTCCGATAAGTCATCATCTCGTCTCATCGTCACCGACCATTCAAATTATTCGCGTCGAGGTTACTAGTTGATAAATGTATAATATGATAGGTCAGATGTATTAATATAATTAGTTATTAATTATAAGTTTATTGTTGTAGTACCTCCACTGGGAGCTGGCCTCTACAGTCTGTCTATAATCTGCCTTTTTCTTTTTATTTATTTTAACCTATAAATCATCAATTGTTCTCATTGTTTTTTTTAACAGACAGATTGAATAAAAAAACATATGAACAAAAAAAAAAAATCATTATTATCACATACTTTTTGCGTATTAAATGGTATTGTTTACGTACTTATAAGTAAACAAGTACACTCACCCCTTCCCCACCACTTCATTCAGCTTGTAAGACATTAAGGCCATTCGTTCGCAAGAATTAATCTAAATAATACAGTCCATTATAATATTATAATTTTTTCTCTCGTCCTTTCGCTACAACATCTCACAGATTTCATACTTCCCACCTATACACTGCTGATAACATTTTTCTGTTAACTCTTAGATACTTACGGAAACTTCACGTAAACAATAACTGTAAGTATTTAATATAAGGTTAGCAATCAGTTTGGACAATATAAATTTAAAAAATATTCCAAAGCATTTAATTAACAAATTATCTTTATCTAATTCAATTCGATCACCTGGGTACAATAGTACCTACTTCCTACATATTATTGTAAAATCACCAAATACGAACATTATTATCATCATAAATCGGTTTACTTACGAGATTCTCAGTAAACGTTGTTGTCAGTGAACCATCTTTCTTTTACAGTGAGCAAATATAAAATAAATCACATATCTACCTATTATAATTCATATCACACAATTTTACTATTCCTATAAAAAGATTAATTAAACAATAATTATATCATACAAGGTAAAAGTAAATTAAGTATAGGAAAAAGGTTTGACCTATATCATTACGGGTATATAAAAAAATCTTAGAAAAAATATAACTGCCCTGTACACAATTTTTCAGCATACACAAGCATGTTTTAATGTTCTATCGTTTTATCGTTTTATTTAACAAACACAAAATAATTGCTATTCATTTTCACCATTTTTTTTAAAAATATTTGTCAGTACTTAATTCAAAGTGTTAAATACTTGGAAGTATTTGTACTTGTTTTTATTGTTAATTACAGCAAGCTTAAAAAAAAAAAAGTATTCAAAAAAACTATACTACTGAAAATCAATCAATTATTTTAAATATTTGACTTTCTAATAATATTTTTGATTTTATTTCTACATATTATTTCGGATAATTAATAAACAAATATATATAATATAGAACAGTTAAACTGATCATACACAAATTAACGAAAGTTCCACCTTTTAGTAATAGTCATAATATTGTATATGATATAGCAACGAATCTTACAATAATAATGTGCAAGAAGCAGAAACTTCCTCGGATGATATTTATTTACCCGACGACACTGTACACGATGCATACAGTTACCAACACAAAATAATATATGGAATCAGCGATGGTATTTAGGAAAAAAAAAATTCAAAATTAATTTATTTACCTAAGAGAACTACTAAGCTAACCACGGAGGCCGTTCTCATTATCTCCGGGTGGATTGAAACTTTCATCGATATGTACCAAATTGGACACACAGCATTCGATCATCGATGATCTCATTACATGATGGATATCTCACAGTCAAACGTATTTTGACTGAATGCAGAAATTACGATAAGAGGCTGGAAGGAATGTTTTCTATCATCCCATCTAAATAATATATCGATCAGTGCTGGTCAACAAATCATCAATAATAATGTTATTTATATACGAATATACCCAGCCAAAGTTCAAAGTTATGTATGTCTGTATGATATTGTGAATAGCATTACAGTTTACTAGTTTAGATTATAATATTATTACCTAAATAAAAAATATATTTTAATGACGAATGTTCCTATACCTACGGATGTATTAAAATATAATTGTACGTATATACATAGAAGCGTTGTGGTGTATAATATTATTATGGTGTGCAGTGCGTGTTTGGTCGTATTAAATCAACATATCATTGACAAGTGAACTTAATATATTTGTATTGAATTTGAATAAAGTGACAAAAATCGCGACCGACAAAGAACGATTCAAGTTGATTGTAAATTGTATAACATACCATCACGGAATAAAATATTGTATTTGGCTGAATGTACATCGTAGGTAGATTTCGATCGACCTGTGAGCAGTGTGAGCAGTTCGGGTGAATAAGTTTAGTAATATTAAAATGAAAAGAAAAAGTACGGCTGAAATCTATGGTTGGCCGCAATTAAATCGGTATTAATCAATATAAACGGAATGTTACACTGTTTTATGTTTTTAATTTTTTGATAAATTTTTTTTTAAATTTTCCATTCAATATTGCACACACGCCTTATTATACATCGGTGCCTCCTTTATTAACTTTTTTAAAAAGATTTTGAAGAATAATAAACTACTTATATTATTAATTTTTTATAAATTATATATATATTTAAATTTTATCTTTAATTTGCTGTTGAATATAAAATAAATATAATGCCATATTTTGTCTTACTTAAATGCAATGGTATAAATAATTTTTTAGGTTTAAAACTTTAAACAGCTCAATATTAACATTGAATTTACATATATTTACGAAATATTTACATTTTCATACATATAATACCTATATATAGTATTTATAAATTCCCACGTTACTCAAAAAAAAATTGGCAAAGAGAATAGTAAAAGGAAATTGATTTATATAAAACGTATTTTATTGTGTAGACAATAATAATCGTAAAAAACAACTTTAATTTTGATAAAAGTTTATCGCGTACGTTTTAGTTTTTTTAGTTTGTATAGTAAATAATTATACTTTAAAAGTTTTAACGAAGCAAGTACAACTACACGTATACCTATATATACAATATACGTAAAATATGTACGTAATTAAATACTATCTTTGGACAACAAAAAAAAAAAGTATTCATTCATTTTTATGTTTATAAATATTATATAATAATTCTATATTTTATTTAAAAATGTATTAAAAGTAGGTAAAAAAATGTTTTCCAGTTAAAGCAAAGCTGTTTAACATACGTAAGACTATGACTATGTATACAACAGCTGCGCGTTTTGAATGACACGGTAAATCGAAATAATAATGAAAAACAACCGTTCTATTAAAATATAAAACGGATATAATTTGTATGTACATCGCGTCACCATCAGGTAACTACGCAAAATTAAATTGTTGGCTTCAAAAATATAAGTCAAAAGGAAAAAAAAAACGCCCTCGGGAAGATCTAATAACAGCTAGGTAGTACGAGTATGTTCATGCAAATTTACGTATCCTTTATTAACGTATGCGAACCAGAACATTAATTTTATCGTCGACGTCGTCGTCGTCGTTTGAAAATATGACAAAGAAAAACAAATTAATATAATATCGTGTTCGTCTACCACGCGTGTATGTAAAACGCACTTTTCGCAAAGCGTAATATTAATCTAAATATATATAATACCGAGTGTTGCGTTTCTCTGAGTTTTTTTTTTTTGTTTCTTAATTGATCCAATTACAATTATATGACATTTTCGCTCCACTCCGACGATATGGGCCGTTCGATCTTGTGTTTTTTTGCATATTTTAATATTAATATTATGACGTTACAGTAGTTATGTAAATTTTCATGAATATTTTTTGGTGTGAAAAATCAAAAAGTTGAAAATTATGAAAATTTTGAAATATGATTTATAATATTATAATATTACTGTAGTCTTCGATATGACATAATATACAAATCGTGATAATGTTAATAGGATTTATTTATTTTTTTTTATAAAATATAATATTATTTGCGTCCTATGTTCCTACGTGTAATTTAACTCCAGACAAACTATAGAAAATCAAAGTCAAAAAATATAATATAACTATAGACATTACTTCTATAACAGAGTTCTTCCACGTGTTCAGGTTGCGGTTTAGTCGATAAAGGTTGGAAACTTCAGATGTACTGGGACATCTGCAGTTAAACTTCGTAGAATCCGTCGTCCACTCGATCAAAATAATAAAACGTAGAAAATAATATATTGTAACGTTTTCGCGACTATACGCTCCGATTAATGCTAACTCAGCAAACAAACCGTTTTCTTAAATTCTAACATGCGCTGTCACTTTTATCGTGCAATACTCGTAGATTGTGGGTAATACCTCTTAGCTTTTATATGATTTAAACTCATCCAGATTTAATTCATTACTAATATACACATTATCGTAGAACTGCAGCCTGCAGGCCATGATAGTAAGACACGTTGCCCGTTAATTATTTTCGATTTTAATTAATATCAAAAATATCTACAAAAATACTAAACAAATAAGACATCTTAAAAAAAATGTTATGAAGGCTGTTTGATTTGAACTCAACATAATGATTACTTATGTATTATGTATATCGTAGTAATGTTGTTGAACACAGTAATATACATATTATGCTACCTTTAATCGACACACTTGCTTTTCTACAGAGTTTATAGGAGGCTGATTAGACACATTGATTTCAAAACCTTCATAAAACAATATACCTTATCATTTCTTTACAGTTATTATTTCACATTTCCTATGTCATGATAATATTATATTGCGATTCTTACAACAAATAGTTATAAGACATTGGAGGAAAAATAGTTAAGTTATATATTGAAGCAGTCTATAATACTGCAGAACCCAATACTGCAGGAACCAAATTGTTATCTAATAATAAAAGAGTTATCGAATGCAGTGATTTGCGATGCTTACGTAGGATACAACAAAAGTTAAAATTTTAATGTAATTTAATGATTTTTAAATCTTAATTTTGTTTTACTGAAAAAAAAAAATAATAATAATTGCACAAGGTTGCTTTATGATGTTATGTGTAGCTTGCAGTAAATCTAATTACAACACCACAACTCTATTTCCCCAACATCTTCAGTGATCTACTCATACATATATTATACCCATGGAAAAGTTTACCCGTCACGTGTGAGGTTTGTTCTACTTTTTAATTTCATTATTAATTCTCTTTTAAATTCTATTACAGTTTATCACGTTATTTTTATTTTCTTATTTTTGTTTCGTGAATAATGGAATATGTAAATTAGATACTGTGTTTATGAAAAGTGACTGCTAAATCCCCGCTGAGCTTCATAATAATTGATGAAAAATGGTACCCACACGACTAGATTATTAAAACATCGACAACAATTGGATATTATGTTTTATTGTTATCACACTGACGCCATCAATTTTGTTTATCTCGTTGAAAATTCGTAAGAACTATCATGGAAACTAACGAAAAAAAATAATACAACGCTAATTTTCCTAAACATTTTACATTATATCTTAAAAATATCTACGCAGTTGTTTTGTATAGCGAATACCCATTTTGACTACGGGTATATTGTTTCTACATCAATCGATTGTTTCTAATTTTGAATTCTAATAATCTAATCTAACCTAACCGGTTTGTGAATATACTGCGAATTAAGTATATTGATTTTTGACAAATTACGAAAAACCGCTTGAAATGGGATTTTAATTTCTAACGATTTATTTATCACCGTAGCAACGAATAAAAAATTATAATATTATAATATTAATTATACTTAAAGGCTATAATAAATAATACAAATTTAAAAAATCCAGACTAATAAACCGTCCCCGCTCAGAATCGTTTTTCTTATACAATGATATTATATCATTGAATTCATGTTTAATAAAATCCATTATACATTGTCCCACTTTTAACCTACTGTACAGCAGAGTGGCATCCACTTACCCGCCTTTTTTCTTTTTTTATTAAAACAGACAAGAATATAATAATATATACATCTGTAATATAATGTATACAATAGATAAGATTTGTTAGGATTTATTTTGAATCTCCACAGGTTGAACCAGGTTTGGAGTTCATGAAGGTGTGTTTGGGGTGAGTCAAAGGCTCTGGTTAAGTATACATTTTTTGAAACAATGGATGTATTATCAGCGAAGGTAGCAAGAGTGGTGTTTTCGGAGTGTGGAACATCGGATGTAAACATGTTGAACATTTTTGGAGCTAAAATACTACCCCAAGCAGCTCCTGCTTTAGGGAAGTCCAGTATAACTTTTAAATAATATTGTAAACGTTTAGCATAAGTTAAAAATTTTTTTTAAATGTTGACATGATGTATAATGCATCTTTGAAAGTAGTTTTTAGTGAATAATTATTTGTTTTTAGTTTTTTTAAGTTTAAAAAAATATTGTTCAATTCCAGGACCTGATCTGCTCACATATAATTATAAGTTTTCTGGTTTAAAACAATCCTTAAACCCAAAACATACAATTAATCAAGTTGGACTTACGTAAAAATGATCTCAATTGTATTCTATATGTGGATTTTAACATTTAAAATCTGATTGAATATTCTTTTGTTTATATCTTCTATTTTCTCATAGACTTATTCTAAACATAAATCATTCTTTCATTGTATTGAACTATAAAATATTTTACTACCTGTCTACCTATGTCAACATTTAAAAGTATGATATAACTGATATTTTTAAAATAAAACAAACAAAAATTTATTTTAAAACATAAAATAATGACTAAGTCAAATATTTTGCAACGTACAAAATTGCTACTAACCAAACCATGCAATATGATGACAAATCAAATACAAGTAACTTAAGGTAAACATAATATAATAGGTAGGTACTTCCATCACAGCAATATTATTACATTTTCAAATAGATTTTTAGAACAGTTTGAAGTGTAACAAATATTGTATGAAGTTAATATATGACCGGAATTTATTATATTCTAAGGAAAAGTAATTTTGTTTATCTTTCATGGTGAAATATCATTTAAGTACGTTAAATGCTCCTATTGAACATAACATTATATTTTTAAACAAAATATTAAAAATGTTGTATTATTATGTCATACGATAAATTTAAACAAGGCTACTTTTTTTTTGATTCATTTTATGTAACATTTTGTGAACGATTATATAACATACAATGTCTGTTTAATCATTAATAAATAATAATTTATATTAAATTATTTTCAAACATTTCCATTTCTGAATATCATTATTGTTTATTGAATTGAATTTTATTTGTAAAATATAACTAAAATGTGTAATAGGTAGTGTATTTTTATTGATTTGTTTTCAATTAAAAAACCATGTATATCAAATCGAAATGTTTAATATAGATTAAACACTAAAGTTTTGTATTTATTTATTTATTTATAAACAAAATACGTCAATACCTTTTATATTTGTATATCTTATTTTTATCTTGAACTAAAAAATGTATTGATGTCTGAAAAACATTATTTGAAGTTATTTATTTGATATTTTGCTTAAAAAATCTATAATTTCTAGGAGAAAGAAATCACTAATAATTTATTATACTTCATTTAATTAATGTTATGGAATTTATTTATTTTTATAAGTAACATTTTTAAAGGAACAATACAAATTTAAATAACCTTAACTATTTGCAAAAATTAACTCAAATAGTTATATGTTAGATGGACACATATTTTTGGACTATCATATTATATTGTTTAATTATTATTTTCACGTATTTTTCTATCGCTGGTTTAGTGTAACGAAATAAATTTACGGTTCAGAAATTGAATTATAAAATTCTATGAACGAGAAAATATTGCCGAGTTGAATTCTCAAGACCTGCAGATGACAAAACCATGTGATACGTTTATTCCTCGGCAGTGACTCTGTGAACACTAAATTTTTGAATCCAATAAGCATCCATAAGATGGCGATTAATAATCATACAATAACAAAACAATAATTCGTAAGCTAAACTACAAACATAAAAAAACATACTACGCGTATTTTGAAATTATGTGACGCGATTATTAGTTATTCATAAACTAATATAATATTCATGCTATTAAATTTACTAAAAACCATCGTGATAATTTTACGTAGTTGTAATCATAAAATACAATAATATATATGTAGGTTTTCCGTGTGCCCCTAAACACCTGTGGATGGTTACTTTAATTCTTGTTATCCACACGATATACTATAGTATGCAGGTACTCAACAACTCGCTACTGAACGGAAGTTTCCGAATTTGTTACCGTTTGAAATAATGAATAGCTAAAAGGTGAGCTAAATTGATTACTGAAGTTACTTAATTGATATTTTAACTATACATAATATTATAAAATATTTTATTCTAATTATTTATTTATAATATAAACACATCGTCTCTCCTTAGAATCATATTTCGTATACAATAATTTATCATTGAATTCAAATCGAATACATCAATTCAATGGCATACTCGACAACTACTGTACAGTAGAGCGGTATCTATGTATTCACCTTTTTATTCAACCATATATGAAATAATCCTTTACTGGCCAACCGACAATATAAAAAAAAGATTGATAGAACTTCTATTATTTAGTCTATACAATAGTACTACAAAAAATATTATTTTATATTGTGAATGATAGATTAAATAAAACGAGAACCAGCTAGGACGAATAAAAGTACGTAAATGTACGTTATAGGATACCAATATTCGACCAGTGGATGTAGTTTCTCGATAACTAATTCAGTACCAGCCCATTCTGTAAAATGAACATTTTTTTGAGTGATCGTGGTGTCCTCTTTACGTGGGTACTATAAACCATTATTTTATTTTTAAGTAAGGCTTTATCACGAGTTTAGTGACGATAACGACGCCCTTACGCCAACTAACCTTTATTTCCCCACACCTTTCACTCCGAAATTTGTTTAATGTATTTCATCCAGAACCTAAGAAATTTATGGTCGTGAAGATGGCCCACCCAATTTCTGTCAGACCAATCTAACCTATATCAACATTGAGCAAATAACTAGCAAGAATTAGCAAGTAAAGTTTTAAAATTTGCAAGTCAATATTTTTAAGTACGAGACAAAAAAAAAAAGGAGGGTCAACTTCACGCAGTCGACATTTTTTTACCCACAAGTTCCAAACTGGTACCATCTTTTTGCAAATTAATTGTAACAGTTTAACTGGTTAAAAAATGAATGTAATTTAAACAAAAAAATCTAGATAAAATTAAAAAAGCTATTTTTCATAAAATACTAATTCGGACAAAAATCTAGATAGGATAAAAAAGCCTTAATTTTTTTATGAAATTCATAGTGACCAGGCTTTTTAATTCTATCTAGATTTTTTAATCAAATCACATTTTTTTATTTTTTTTCAACATTTGATTTTTTATACAAATTACTATCATAAAAAAATTAATAACAAAAATAAATAAATCTAATTTCAGTGAAAAAATAAAAAAATATAATTTGAATAAAAAACTGGATAGAAAGAAAAGCCGGAAATCAATATTTCCAAAAAAAATTAATTGGATAAAAAATTTATCTGTTTAAAAAATCTTTTTTTGTTGAAATTACATTCATTTTTTAACCAATTAAACTGTTACAATTAATTTGCAAAAAGATGGTACAAGTTTGGAGACAATACAATGAAGTCGGGGTGTAACGTGAATTTGGCATCCCGAGTGAATTTTATTTCTACTGTTGTGAAAAATATTTTGCAAATTTTTTTAACAGTGTTGCAAATTGTTGCAATTAATTTACAAAATGTTAATATACGTCAGATTGCTTTGAGAGATATTGGGTGGACCATCTTCACGGCCATAAGAATTTTTTTTATTATGTGATTTCAAGCTGAGAGTCATCAGCACGAGTTATGCACGAATACGAAAATTATCAGGTTTGGCTTCCAACATACAAATCACACAATCTGACCATGCATCAACTGTCAAGTATTATTTTTTAATCGGAAATGAACATTTTTTAAACGAATAGACAACGCACATACGGTTGGAAATTAAAAAATACGATTTAAACCTTGTGGTGGAGTTATTTACACCCGAAGGTAATTTTTTTTTTATATAATATCCTTTGCTGAAATGTATCAACTTTTTTCTTATAAAAATTGATACACCATTAATAGTAATATTTATAGTAATATATGATGTGATTTAGAAGAAAAAACGATGTTTTTAAAAATAAGATTTTTACTGCCTATACTCTTGGTCGTATTTTATTTATAGGTGAGTAATGGTGCTAATTTTCAGAGTGGGAAAAGTGTCAACTCACAAGCAAAAAAATATGTGTCTTCTTTTCTCAGAATTATAAGTACATCCCACTACTCACGCGTATATATATTGTACGTCATGTCTCAACTGTTTCGTGGTGGTTGCTCACACAATTTCGGCCCACATTTCAATAATTTAATTTAATTCGTAAAATATAATATGTATAGAAATATTATTACAACTTGATTTCGCTTGAAATAATATTTTCCTGAAACTCCGTAAAAAAATCTACATAATTTGTAGGATGAATAAACGAATCACGTGGAGTCCCTGCGTAATACGCAATATGTAATTTGGAATAAAAAAGTTTTCTTGGAAAAAAAAATACAATAATTACATTTTAATAATTATTACTGTGTTGGTAATGTATAATAAAAAAAATACCATAGAAAAATAATTAGACTCCTTAATTAACGGGCATAATGGGTTGAACATTCTAACGAAAAGTTGCATAATGTCAAATGTTAAACCTTTTTTTATAATTAGTTCGTTTCATTATTAGGATTGATTTTTCAAAGGTAGAAGCTTGTTTTACAAAAAAATTTGCTTTCTTAAGATTATGGTAGGATATTCAATCTATTGTTTTGTATACAAAATTTAGCTATGAACTAATAAATTCATGAACATTTTATCTCAGTCTCAGTCTGAAATCTCGAGATTTACATTTATTTTAAAAATATTTTCGGTTTTGTATAATTAACCCATTTCTATTTAAACTTATTGATGATTTTATCTAAACAAGACGCTTACCTACCATTTATTTTAGTATAATAATCCTATTAAAAATTTGATATTATAGGTAGTTCAAAAAATTATTTTCATAATGGTTAGTTTAAATTTATCATTTTAATTGTTGAAAACGAATATAAATTTTAAAATGCTTGATAATAACCAGACAAAAATGATTTTTAGTATGTTTAAAAATAATTAAATATCGTTTGTTTTTGATCTCGTTCATAAGTCACGATATTTATGCTGTTTACAGCGTGTACAGTTCTAATTTAGGTTTAATAATGAAAAAGGTCTCATCTTTGAATAAAACTAATAGAGACCTCCGAAAGTGATTGAATTTTGGCTCGGTATATTAATTGATTTAATGTACTACCTATGTATCTATACCTCAGTGATCTCTGAAATCTTATTATAGGTATAACAATATTCGTTTATTGTTACTATAGCCATATTAAAACAAATATTAGTGAGTACTATAATTCACTAATCATCATTTTAAACCAAAATATTATACAATAGGAATGGTAATTCATAAATCGCAAAGTGTCTATTACTGATTTAAAAAAAACAACGATGTGTCACGACAATAATAACCTAGGTAATGATAAAAATATAAAATTTGATATAAAATAAATAATTTTAACAAAATCATTAATAAAAACGGGTAAGTGGATGTTGCTCTGCCGTACAGTATGTTACAAGTAGGACAATGTATAATGGATTTTATTAAACTTGAATTCAATGATATAATATCATTGTATAAGAAAAACGATTCTCAGTGGAGACGGTTTATCAGTTTGGATTTTTAAGTTTTTATTATATATTATATCCTTTAAGTAGAATTAATATTATAATTTTTTATTCGTTGCTACGGTGATAAGCAAATCGTTAGAAATTAAAATCCCATTTTAAGCGGTTTTTCGTAATTTGTCAGTAGTTTTTCCCGTGGCATTAAATAACTATTGAGAAAATCGAAAAATGACCTCTCTAAAGTACCATCTTGATCCAATTTGCTAAAAGATAAGGTACTATATGTTGAAATCGAAGTACTTCATCTGGTAGAAATTTTGTATACAGGAAATAAAAAATAATAAATACATAAATAAACACCATTGTAAAACCACTAGCTTCCTCATCGCTCCGCTCAGAATCTAAAAAATAAACAAAAATATAATTGCGCAAATCGCACTTATTATATTATTATACTATAGATTAAAGTCTTAAAGCCAGTTAACGGACGTCAGTACTGACAATGGTCGATATTTTGTATCTAAATGACACTTAAGAGACGTTAATTTACTAAATAATTAAGATATATTAAATATAAAAATATATTTTACCATACAAGCCTATATTATATTACTGTCCAAAATTTAGTTCTTACTCCATATCTAGGTCGATCGAACAGTATGTAGTTAATAATACGATAACCGTGCCATTCATAATGTTATATTAGAATATATTATTAATAATCATTATCCACATAATAATATATTGTACAATATAATTTAGCTCGTGTATCACATAATATAATAATTTAAAATTAGTACTCTGACAGTGAAATATTGTAAAAAAATAAGAATAAAACATAATACTTATTGGAAATGTTATTCTACTAGATAATAGCAAATAATGTGACACGTTCACTTCTACCATCCCTAGAAAATAATTGTAATATTATTCCATTAAATATAAAAACAAAAACGAAAAAATGAAAACGCAGTGCATTAATGAATCATTTTATTAAAATCCGGACGACATAATAATATAACTCCGAATGGAAAAAAAAACAATAGTAATAATAATAAAAGTACATTAAAACAATAGAATATTTTGTGAGCTGTTAAACGCATACGTATATTAATGGCACATACGGCGTGTTTATAGCGACAGGTAGTGTATTTTGAAACGGCGATAACAAAATATAATTGGTTTTTCACGTTTTGAAATATACAACTGGTAGGTATAGGAGGTACCTATTATAAATTGTTTTCTGAATTTTTATTGTGTATAATGATGGTTTTTTTCTCGACGAGTGTAGGACGTGTTTTCGTCGTTGTTAATGTCAACGTTGCGAATTTTCCATTCATTTTGTACGTTTTAGAGCACTCGGAACTATTGTGCAATAAATTGTTTGGACAACGATCGCGGCAAATGCGCATACAAAGGTCTTGTAAAAAATGAGCCACGACAAGGTTCTTTCACTCTACGTCGTACAAGTTGCTGTGCATTTTCATTCAGTTTGTTCGGATAATAATAATTGTCTACAAACAAATCAAAACAATTATCCTGTTTCGTTGACACTATTGCAACAGAGTTCTGCCTCGACGACGCGTTCCACTCAAATGTCATAATGTCATATTTATTCGTGTTTCGTGCGTAAAATATAACGAAACATGAACACAATATAATATTTATAATTAATATTTTATTGTAACGTAACTGACGTAATTTTCAGGCAAAATAATGCGAGGTGGCCCCTTCTTCAGTCCAAAGTCTACCTTTCCTTTTCATTTTCAGCTAAATCTTATATTATTTTTTTCAGCCATTAAATAAGCTTTTCCACCAAAATGAAACGTCAAGGTGGTTAGGTTATTATACCGTATATTAAATCAAATATTTTACACGTTACTACTGAATTTACAAATAATTCAAATAAAGAAATATTTGTTTGGCTTATAATTTTTGTGTGCAGATCGAGGTATCGACCTTACTTCGGCGATAAGAAAAATTTTAACATCGGTTGTTTATATTTTTTTATATTTTTAAATCATATTCGTACAATGTGTTATACCGACAATTCACCTACTTCAACAGTTTTTTTATGATTGTTGAGTTTTGTTACTACCTGTTTTTATATTGACTTGGCTATATATCCAGCTAAAAAACCATCTTCAGTCAAACCCAACTTGTGATCTCCCTTCTCAGAACCCTGTTATATTTAAATAATATCCTATCAAGAGGAGTTATACTAGTTTTAAGTTGATACAATAATGCCTATACTTATCATTACTATCGGAAATAATTATACATCTGTATAAATAATGATGAGAACATCATCAGCCTATATTTGATATACATTTTAGATGTTATCTTCTACTTATATACATTGTTCAAATATATTATATATTATTAAGTCGAATAAGCATTTCCAAAAGTTTGAATTAAGTCAAACGTGGACAATGTACATGTTAAATGTACATTGTTGATGTTTCATTTGTTAAATGATTATTTAAAACTAGTATATATTTTCAATTATAAATGGCTCGATATTTCTGAAATTGTCCAACCACACGCCGTTATCATACCAAAGGCTGTTCTTCGCGTAAATCGGGTTCAAGTAGTCCTCGAGTCGTACCTATGATTGCTGAATACGAGTGTATTATAGGTCGTGGTCGTGGTATCATATCATGATAGCCTTATACAAAACTTGCGGGACTAAAATGACAACTATATCATTATGACGTCCCAGTGCAAATTATGATGTCCCAAAATTCGACCGCAAATGCTTAAATATCAATATTACGTAGGCCTTAATTCGAGCGCCATCCAACATTCGATTTTCGGGCTTGCGGTGGCGGCGGCTGCTATCGACCGGCTTACGATACGAAAAAGGAAAACTGAATGCAAATGGTAATAATATTTTATCGTCGATCGGACCACAGCCGCTGTGCATACATCATAACAATATTATTATAATATAATACAACATTTATTATATGGGTAGACCATGGCGGCGATTGCGGTTACCGATAATGGAAACGCCAATATATTTCCGTGCATAAAACAAATACCCCCTCAAACTACCCTCCTCTCCCCCAGGACCGCCGACCATCATCGACGGGCTGTTGCTGCGTATGGTATCGTCATAATTATTATTATTACTTTTCGTCATTGAAAGTGTGCCACCGTATTATGAATTATTTTACATGTAGGTACCGCGATCACCACACCACCGACGACCACATCACAGATCGGGTGTTTGGCTCGGTCGTTGTACGCACACCATGTCTTCCACATAATATTATATTACCCGGTTATTACTTAATATTATGTCGGAGATGAAATGGTTCCGTTACGTTTGGAATATGTCAGAGGCCGAAATATATAATATAATATTTAACGTTGTTACCGCACACATTATATTATTATTATACCATACGTTATCCGGTCCCTCACCCCCACACCGATTGTATACGATACAATGCAACCGACTACCAGACTATTTAGAGCTACATCAGCAGCTGATGTAGATTATTGTACATTTGTTAGGTGGAAATAAATTTAAAACATTTGATTCTTCTGCCAGCTTTTTTCTAGGCTATTATTTTGTGAGTATCGATTTGAATTTCAATATGGAATAATATTTTATACTGGTTTAAATTGCATAGACATATTGAAGAAAAGTTGATGGGTTGAATTTTTTTTTATTTACATAATTGAATTGGGTAGATTTTAAATAGGAATCGTCTGAAGTTTAAATAAAAATACGAATAAGTAATAGAAAACATAAAATTTAAAAAAAAAGGTGGGTAAGTGGATGTCACTCTGTTGTACAATAGGTTACAAGTGTAATTGGATGGTGTTAAATTTGAATTCAATGGTAAAATATCATTGTATAAGAAAAACGATTCTGAGCGAAAACTGTCAGTCAGCCTATGACATTACCTCGGATATTACCAAGTATATACTATATTTAGTGATATTATTGTGTATAAAGTAATTTATATAATATGTCCTATTAACGTAAAGCCTTGTTTTATATTTTTAATCATTCGTTAGCTATGAAAGTTGAACATTTTATACATTTTTAAGTTCAAAATAATTATTAAATTTTAAATTTGATACATTTTGTCAAAATTTGAACTTTAAATGCTTATAAAAAAAAAAAAAAACCTATGTATTTTTAATATTTTTCAACTGCTATTGTAGCAATATATCAGGAGCCTCGCATTAAATTTTAACGTTTTTTTACCCAACGAAGAAAATTTTATTGATATTTATAGAAAAAAAAATAAAAAATTTAAAACTCACAATGTCCGCAAACAGCTCAAAAAGAATCTAATTATTTTCAAAATTTTATCGTGTATAAAAATGCTAATTTAAACTTAAAATATAAAATTCAGTGACATTTTCAAGTATCTACTCTGCAGAGATTCCCCACCAAGGTGCCGCGAAATTATTTGAAATATATTTTTTAAGAAAAAACAATTTCATGAAAAATATAGCACTGCGAGTAATAAAACGGACTATAATATAAAACCTATTGTGTTATTTATATTTGTAGAAATATTACGATGTTAAATCTATTTTAATGTTCATACCAGTTTGATTGTTATCGCTTCAGTGTCTTGTGACTTTATCTTATCTTAATTTTTATAAAACATACATCGCAATAGTACCTAATTTAATAGTATACTAACAATTTTAGTACTATTAGTCTGGTTTAAAAATAAAAGATTTGTGTAAAAAAAAAACAAGCCCAAGTATCACATTAGTTCCTTAACTATAAATTAATATTCTAAATCAATAAATAAATAATAATTAAAAATAAAAATAAATACAATGTAATAATTTGTTTATAAAATGTAATGTGTATATAGTATATACATAAACCTTCCTACTTTGGTTTATACTTATGCACTGATAAATAAAACCGAAGTAGTCTATATAGGCCACAGACCATAGGGTGCCTCCGGATTTTTAGAAAATTACTAAGGGTGCAGTGAGTCAAAAAAGGTCGGGAACCTCTGATCTACATTCATTCGTTTTTTAATTACAACAAAATAAGAAAATCGTTACATGAGAAATCGAATGAATATCAAATGTTGTAAAAATATGAATTTTAAACACTCATCAAAATTTAATTTGAATTTATTGTAGACTTTTTTTTTTTTTGATAAAGGTAGACAAACTTATGAATAATCTTGTATGACATTTTCAAATCTTAGATTTGAAAAGAAACATTTTTATGAATTCTCAATTCAAAATAATTTATTAATTTTCGTGATTTTTGCGTATTTTGTTAATATTTCAACTTTAAATGCTTATAAATAAAAACTGTAACTAAGGATTTTTAATATTTTTTAATATCATTGTAACAATATAGTAGGAGCCTTGTATTAAATTTACAAACTTTTTTACCCAAAAAATAAAGTTTTATTGACATTCATAGAAAAAAAGACTAATAAATTGGAAACAGAAAATATTCCTAAACAGTTCAAAACAAATGAAAATATTTCGAAAATTTGATCGTGTATAGAGAACGCAAATATAAACAACCAGTGAAATTTCATATATGTACGTTCATTTGTTTTAGAGTTACACCAAATACCAAAATCGATTTTTTCAAAATTAGATTTTGCGAAAAATTCCCGTTTTCCCTTAATTTTTCTTTTGTTTTTCACGGCGTTTTTGAAAACTACTGGGAATTTTTTTATGACCCCCCAAAGTACCAACTAGATTCAGTTTCCTAACAGAAAAGATACTGTTGAAGAAAATCAAAGCATTTTTACTGTCCTAAAAGGTGATGACAGATACAAAAATAAAAAAACACACATCATTGTAAAATCAATACATTCATCGCTCCACTCAGAATCCAAAATCTAATAGTTTAAGCAAGTATTATAATAAGTATACAATATATTAAGCGATAATTTAAATCACTGTCAGACCAATGGCCACATCTACAAAAAAAAAAAAAAAACCAATAATTGAATGATATTCTTATAATGTAACCAAATCTGATTAAGTGTTGGAATTGCCTAGTGACCAAGACCTAGTCACTAGATCCAATCTGAACACCTGCAGAATCGTCGATCGAATGTAATGATTTAATTGACAAATATTATAATGACAAATTATCATTAAATAATATTGGAGAAAATTTGACTATATTTTGATAAATACTACACATCGGTCGTGAAATTGAAATAATAACGAGCCGTTCGATATAGAATCTTCTTGAGTAAATTTTATTTTTGGTAGTATTATTTAGGAAACGATTGAATACACAAGGTTATGAAAATCATTTGTTCGTTGTGTACATATATGCTATTTACTCCATTCAAGGGACTCCCAGGTGTGTTTTGATAACGGATTTATATTATATTTTACTGAAGGAGAAAATACCTCTTGAATAATTTTCGAGCATTTGAATTCAAATACAACTGCCTACATTAATATTGAAATTATTTTAGTACTCGAGTAATATGTTTTTGGATTTTCTCATTTCTGAACCTAATGGTTGACCAAACAGCGCATGTATAGTCCCCCGCAAGAAGGGTCTATTTGGACGGAATATCCATAGCTGGTTTTTGGCGGTCTATTGTTAGACGATATTTACTGAATCATAATATACAAACAGAAAATAATAACAACAGTGGACCGTGCCAAAATTTTTGATATTCCTGTATGCGATTTAATATAAATTGACGTTTATAAACCTATCTTTTTATCTCATTAAAACCAGGTCGAAGAATTATTACTACCTATACTGCCATTTAAACTGTATTGTTCCAAATGCCAACGAATTGAGTTGTTTCTTATATTAATATGTTATAATATCATCTAATCATTTTTTAAATTTAAAATTGATTCACATTATAGCGTATATTATAATACTTATTTGAAAAAAAATAACTTATGAGTTGAATAATTTTAAATTTATCTTAAAAAAAAAATAGATAAGTATTTTTATTTATATTAAACATGTTTCATTTTATTTCGTAAGTTATTCATATGTTTTTATATTTAATTTTCTCTTCCACATTATTTTCGTTAAAACTAACAAAATATCATACTATGCTATATAAGTAATGTATATTTATAGAATCATTAAAATCGTTTGGAAGATATAAATATTTTATTTCACCTTCAATGAGAAGGGCATAAAAGCAGATTGGAGATTTATTAACGGGTCAAACAATATGCGAATGTGCATTGTGCATGCGGATGGGCGTGCGTGTTAAATTCGATTGTCAAAATTTTAATATGGTATTAAAAAAGTATATCTATAAATAAGGGGCGGAATAGAAAAAAAAAATTAAAAGACAGACTGAATATACGAGCTTCATTGTTTATAATTTCATTGAACAAAAAGATTAAATCCATCAACTAAGTTTTAATGAACATTTTCCATTTCATATTTTTTCTATAAGTCGAAAAATATTTTATTTGATATCAATTCAAGTATTCAAAAATGTAGGTTTATTTAATTTAATAAAAATAAAGTTTATTTAATGTTCAATACTAATGATATTTATCATATTACTTTAAAACCCGCTAAAAAAAAATAGATAAATATAGATAACATTAAGCTTAGACAATAATTTCTTTTTATTTTAGTTCCACTTTGATATAAATTTGTTTACATTCTTTAGAGGGTGAATATTTAGGTTAGATGAGCTATATATCAATAAAAACGCATACATATTAAATTATTAATATTTTTTTCAGTGACAGTAAAAAACACAATTTCGAGTAATTTTAACTCATTTAAATATTTTACCTATTGTGGCATCTGTCCTCGTCAGTCGTCCCACTTTGGTTCTAATTGTAATTTAATACTTGAAGCCATACAATCGTAATTTGACTAAAATACACATTGTAATTAAGGTAATCAAAAAAATGAAAACACTATCAACGACAATTAAATAGTGTGTAAGTTAAACTAAAGTAACAGTGATTAGTGCATTGTAGATTGTATTTAAATGATCATCTATGCTCTCAAAAACGTATTTAATTCTTATAATTTCCTGAAATCTAAAATATTCTGTACCGAAGTTATTAAAAATAAATATATTTATTTGCGCGTTTAAATTATAAATGCTTAAGACTTTTGTTTATTTTAATTTGACAGACGAAAATCTGATGATTACTTACGATTAAAAAATTAAAGAAAATGTTCTTTTATAGAATTAAAAATTATTTATGACCTGGAAAAAATAAAAAGATCGTATTGTGAACATTTATTGCTTCTCTTGCCTAGATATTTAAATCTAATTATTAAACTTAAAAAAAAATAAATTTTTCCTATTGTTACGAGTTAATTGCAATGTGACATACGTTAACTAACTACCTGTGAGTACAGAAAATATTTATTTTCGTATGCTTCTTATAGCTTAAGAAATATCTCATGAAAATGTAAAAAAATATTTAGACTTAGTAGCTTATACACTACAATGTATTAAGGTGATATATTAAATTTTAAAAAACCTTATGTTAAATGTTCAGCATTTAACTCTATAATTTTCAATACAGTATACCTAAATATTGATAAATATGGAAAATTAAATAACTAACGATAGGTAATTTTGTACTTGAAATGGATCACGTTATTTTAATGGTGACTACTAGCTACTGCAAACAATAATATTTATCCTAGTATAATTAGATACCTATTTTGCCATCAAAAAAATGTACTGAATCTTCGAGATGTTTATGTTTAGTAGATATTCGTATAGTGTTATAATCTAGTTAATCTCATTGCGCATAGGCACGGATGGACTATGAACTTGTTGCGCCTCTAGCAAGGATTCTAACAATTTGTGCTACCCGACGACGACGAACGACGACGAAAGTTTAAGTCGCTAAGGCACAATAATAATATTATACTCTATAGACGCAATCGGCAGTGTCCTGTTCTTAATTTTTTTTAACCTTTATCATGAGTTTGAGGTTAAACCCACACAAAATAAATAATAAAACTTTTTTACTGTAATATCATACACATATTATATTTAAATAAAATATTTTAAACCTTTTTATCTTATTTCGATAATGTGCAAATCGATAATTTGAGATATCTATTGATATTATAATACACAGTATATCTTAAAGGTTTATCTATAAATTGTTCAGAAAGGCTTTTAACGAAAAGTTCGTAAAAAATAAACGACAAATAAATAATTATTTTATTTCCTAGAATCGAGTGGTTAGGTATTGGAGTCAGGAAATATTGCTATTGCAGAAATGTTATAAATAATTAAGTGAAATTCAAGAGTCAGAGTTAACCAAATATAATATATGGACCGACACAATGACTGAAGTTTGTCATATTTTCATATTATTTTCAAATAATCTTTGAACAATCTAACCATGATTTAAATTAGTTTCATACTTAAGTGAAATTAAATACAAAAGTTATTCATTGTGCACAATATTAGTAATTCGTTATTATAGCCACCTATTTGCATATGGTCTATATGGTTTAAAATAATTCTGTTGAAATATTTCAGTGTATAAAAGCTGTTTTACGTGTACAGAAAGCAATTAAAAAAAATAAATAAATACTTAAGTCACAACTTTTATTTTGTGAGCAAATTATGGGTTATTGTTAGAGTAAAGCTAAACTTAATGATTTTCGTGGCATAAAAAAGCTAATAGTTTTTAGTTTTTTCACTGTCGATCACATATTTTCGAAGTCGTGAAAAATCTGAATAGTATAATTTATTTGTATAAATGACTGGAATACCGAAACTAAATATGAAAATAATATGTTATCCACTTATATTCACTCTGACGTCTTAATAAATTAACCCTCCAGAGAAACCCACGAAAGTACCCATCTACATAACATTTTGTTTTATTTTTGTATTTTCATCTCTAACCTATCAATTTTGTCAAGATATGTGACGACCATATATACTCGGTTGCGGTGTCACCCGTACAACATGAGATATTGGACGGGCCGCAAAAATATGAAATTCGAGAAATGATACTTGTCGTCCGGTCACTGGCACTAATCTCGTTATCAAAAGTCACTACAAAATCTATCCACGTTATTCTTTACACGTCGTCTGTTCGATGAACATTGTGAGAGGGAAATACAAAATACGCCATTTTTATCTCTAGTCACCAACAATAATGGACAAGTACAAAGGGAGACATTTTTTTTTTTACGACGTTCGATGATTGGTACACATTATATAGGCTACTTGATTAGTTAGATTGAGAGCTGGTCGCGTAATATATTATGTTATTCATTCGAAGGTGTCAATTTTGTACAATTTGACAGATGTGTAGATAAAAATGTAATATTATCTTGCCAGTATTTCCATTAGAAATAATTACAAATATATATTAGACAAAATGTATTGTGTATGATAATAATAATATTTACAGTACAACATTATTCTCTAATAGTTTAGTAGTAGTACAATAAATATTATATCAATGTAATTTTTCAAGTCATTTGCTGTTTTTATAATTTTACTCAAGATTAATGTATGACTTGAATATAAATAATTAGATATTTTGTTTGAAGTTTCAATAATCTAGCACTTAAATAAATCGAAGAATTTTTGAAGTAAACATGATTCAAGAATTTTTAAATGTGTTAACAAGTAATAATATTACCTATTTATTATTCACTATTGGGTTAGTCATTTTAAAACTTATTTTTTCGTTTAAAGAAAAAATCAATTAAAAATGAAATACTATTTCATAAATACTAATAGTTATAGCAATTAATTATATTAGTATCTATTTATTTACCTTAAGCTAGTATCTTTTATGATATCTGTTATTTTTGTTAGTAAATAACTAATAAATAAAATCTAGATATAGATTTTTATACTTAAAATTGATTTCCTATCATTAATACAGCAATGGTAAAATAAGTTTTAAATATTTTCAATGCTACATCTCAATTTATTTAAATATTATTTAATTATACAATAATCTTGGACTAATTACAAAAAAAATAATCAGGGTATCTTTTTATTAAGTTCCTAAATGTATAATAGTATATTAATGGTTAATTAAATACAAGAAACGCAAACTTTACTGAATGAGTCATCGTTATAAAAGTATTGGATATAATTTTGTAAGTTTGAGAATAGCTCAAATAATCCTTTAACTCGAAATTAATTAACTCAAGTTTGCATAGGCACCTGCAAAATTATATATGGTAAAACAGTTTTATCATCAAATAAACCCTGTAATAAAAACATAAATGCACATTCAAATTACTGAAAACCTTCGTAATAATAAAAAAAAAAGAATGGCAAACAAATCTTGGCAATTAAAGTCTAACCATTTATAAACAAAAAGTTACAAAATTAAACACTGATTATTGTAATTAAAAAATCAAATAAGCGTGTATTTGCACGACTAATCTCAAGACTCTATCGTTATCCCTTTGTTTGTAAAATCGATATTTCTTATTAGCAAATGGACCCAGCCCTCTCCCTATACAAAATATTTCAAATTTTAATTTTTTTTCTGCTCCAATTTTTCGCGATCAGACTGCTAATACACGGAACAAAGTTATTTAATTCAAGTTGTTAAATGCTTAACAATTTCGATTAATTATTCCTAGATTCTTATCAAAAGAGAAAACCGATGAAAATATAATATTTAAATTGCTAAGTCCCTACCATTCCCAATTTCTCATTAATATATTTTACATATCTATTCACCAATCGATGGGTTACGATTGCGTTAACAATAATTATTGCATTATCTGTCGATATTTACATACAACTCATTGGCCATTTTTAATATACCATTCAATAAATCGATTTAAGTTACATTGAAGCTATGATAAGGTTTCTGAATAATTGCAATATATCACTCTAAACCTCTATAATATGATTTTTAGATACATCTGAAATGACAAAGTACAGTATATTGTTATGGCTTTCTACCAGATTCCGAAAACGTAAAACATGTCTTAACAACAAACAAAGTACTGTATACATTTTTGAAAATATCAATATAAAATATATTTTCGAGTGAAATTTATCTCTGTCAATCCGTATCCATAATTAATGATATGTTCTCATTTAAAAAATAAAAAATATAAACAAAAATTATCCAATTATTTCGACTCACCCGAATCCTTAAAATGTTTAATTAATAGGTTATTAATAGGTACATATTTAGTTTTATTTTTTTCGTATTGTTCTTTAGGGTAGGTAAATAAATTATAATGGGACATCGGCGGATTTTCAGCAATAATATTATACACGTAGAAATTAACACGTGGTAAACAAGTTTCAAATAACTGCACTCAGTCAATGTACTACAGTATATGTTTTAACGTAGGCATTCAATATCTGAGTGCTATAATTCAAATAACATTGTATTCGCCACGAATTTCGGTAACCTACGTCAGGTTAATATGTATGTCGCTGATCACGTTTCGATTTGTCTTCACTTATTATGTCACTGCTGCAAGTGCCTACAACTATGACATTACAACAACAGTCTTAACAATTGACGAAGGATAAACGCGATCTCCGTGATTTTCAAACCGGACACAATGCATCGCGTCAATCATTTAAACTATTTTCATATGTACAATTTTCTAGTAGGTTTCGAAAAACTTTGAAAAAAAAATGCTTGATGACGATTTTAATAAAATTTATATTGCGAATCTGAGTTGTAACTGGTTGTTTTATATGATCGTAAACCGTAGTTCAATCGAAGTTAGTACATCTGATAATAGTATATCTAGTGGTATTATAATATATTATAGTGGAGTTTGAATAAAAGTTGTGAGAACAGTGTCGTAGGAGATCCACCATAATGTTTGCGATTTACGTGTGAACCATCGGTGTCGAAGCGATCTTTCCCAAAAAATATGTATAAATAGTTCATACAAATTATTAGAGTAAATTGAATATTAATAATATTTTATGAAAAAAAACATGTTATATAAAATATATATAAAAGAAAATAATATACGAACAAATTATTTATTAAAATATAATTAAAAAAAGGTCGCTATATAAAATCATTATTATTACTATAACTGTATTAATGCTTCGTCAGATTTGGAAAAACATTAATAATTGAATCCTTTGGATGGATGCATAGACCTCCATCATTCTCCTTACAACCAAATTTCAGACAATATGAAGCTCCATTGACACGTCGCATTGAATATTGTAGTTTCATAATACACCATAAACATTTTATAACAATTATACATATTATATTATGCTGGTTGTGGGTTCCAGTTGTGTCCCTTATAGGTAACGGACAGCGCAAAATATTATAGGACATACAATTTATGGTAGAGCGCTTACGACACCAGTGAAGTACAATTAGATCGCTTACAATATCGTAACCCAATATTTGACAGAGATATCCAATAACCATATTTTGCAATTTAATTTAGTATTTACTTGGTATACTAGGCTACAGGTACAATATTATATTTTGTATTGGTTATTTCAAACACTTTTTCTCCAGATATAATATTTCAAATTCAATATCTTAAAGTTTAATCACTTATTATAAAATTATTATGTCTTCGTATCTCTATGACTCCGTCATTTATGTGAGCACAAAAAGTATACTTTAATAAAATTGGATTATAAGGTAAGTATCGTTCCTTCCACAAACTCAACCTGTAAATTTCAAATAGCCATAATATGCGCGTGGAAGAGCACTGCGTTTGCTCCTACCTAAAACTCTTCCGGTTTGCTTGACCATATTGGTAGACCAATAATAATATTAATAATAATAATAAAACGTTAAGATAATAATACTGTACGCCGTGTGAGTACGATGCCCGTCATGCAAATAATACACTAATATAGTTGTACTGTTTCCAGTGTGCGCAATGTTCTGGAATATAATATATTAAAATATTTGAAGGTAACGTAGGTACTTCCACATAGTCGTCTAAGTTTTTATTTTTATTTAATCACTGTCGAATCGTGTGCGCTGTTGAAATATTTATGACATGATTTAATATTGTAATAACGACGATAATACAACAGTATCCAAACTAACTCGAGAAGTGGCGAATGCGAAAAATCGTGGTAGCGCGCGACCGTGTAACTGGTGTCGGCGAATTTAGCGCGGACAGCCGGCGCGCTTGCGCTACTTCCTCCCCCCCCCCCACACACACCTACTGTACGATCGTTGAGGGGTGGAATGGTGGGACCAGAGGGTTGATTTAGGGGTGGTTGAGGTGGCGTTAGCCGGCCACCGTGTGTGGCGCCCGAACCGAACGCAGTACTCTCGCTGACACGTAGGCAAGCCGTCGAACGTATATTCAGCGCCCGCGTGCGACTTTATAACAACTCGTCGACGACCCTACGAACGCGTAAAGTTTCGCGATAGACCGCAACCGCCGAACCACACACGACTCGTACCGTATTCCGCCGACTCCACGTACGCGTAATTACATTTTAGGACTGTTTTTGAAATTTTTTTTTTTCGTTTATTATTATTTTTTTCGATTTTGTTTTTTTGCAAGTGAACGCCGACAGTTGCCTAGCAGAATACCAAGGTCTCACACCGGTAAGACACCAAATTGATCACATGATTATAAATTATAATATTATATAAAAAAAAAAAAAACAATTATAATAGTATATAATATAATATCATTATAATTTCGCACAGCTGCAGCGCATTGGTCCTCGTGCACCACACAATATCCTCCCCCCCCTACTCTGTCCGTGGCTGCCGTGCCGTCGGCCTAATGCACCGACATTAAAAAACCATTACGCGGCCGCGACTAGCCGCTACAAACATGATATTATTATTACTTTCCGGCAGACGATCAATTTCCTATTTTCCGCACATTTTGTTCTTAAAAAATATATTATATTATGTGCGTATGTGCGCGTACCGTATACATTATATTATTGTTATTATAGTTGGGCCGACGAGATTTCCTTCAAATAGACGTTCCTCGCCACCACTCGTAATACTTACTACAATATTAGATATGTGAGTGCAGCGTGTATTATTCATAAGGAAAACAAATTTTACTGGTTAATTTTATTTTACCCCTCAAAATGTTATGCGACCTTTTAAATTAGTTGTAATAATAGTTTATGATTTATGAAACATGTTACCAATTTCTAGTGAATGTCACTGTATAATTATCAGCTATAGCTAATGGTGTACTATTAAATGGTGAACAGAATATAAACCAAACTCGCTTTATGGTTAATAGTTACTTATTATTACTATCATACATAATTATTTATAGTGATTTTTGATTATATTTTATAACATTTTTTACTTTTTTTAGTTTCATACCTATATAAAATAACATTCGGCGTCTCATTCACGCCAAGTTATGGGCATATTACAATTGTTAGAAATTTACCGGTCAACTTAGTCTCTAACTTTATTATAATATACATATCCTACGGGCTTAAGTGGAATAGACTATGACAACCGTTGAAATAGATTGCAATTCAGACGTGGTGAAGAAAAATCTCCATTTATGATACGATATTACGTTATTCCTGCGATGCACTCGAGTCAGTCCGGAATATTAATCGAGTTAGTTGTGAATGTGTCTCGTGCAGGAGGGACATCTCGATTAACGCTTTTCTACAGCAGTCGTTACTCCGTAAAATGGCAACCGTTTATAATAATATCTCAAATAAATGGAGTACCAACTGAACAATTATTATAAAAAGAGAGATTTGAAATTTCAAATAAAATATTTCCGTATGGTGTTTATCTACCATTATCACCAAAAAAACTCATTTTGTCATTTTATTTTCGATCGTCACGCTCAAAAAGTGTAACTTGAATTAGTATCATACAAAAATAAATAGTTATAATTACATGATACATTGCTATAAAATTGCTATGTAATAGCTTTACCGTGGCAGTCCCCGAGTGCCTCAGACTTTTTTTTTCATAGTGATATAATTCAATTTATGTTAAGACCACGATATTTCAAATTTGATGTCTTTGGAGTTTTTTCATTTCATATTTTTAGATATTTAAATTAAGATTCATGAAAATAAATACCAAGTGTATTTTATTAATATTACTGAACGGTTAAATGTGGACATTTTTCGGGAGAATTATCGTCTCTATAACGGTAAAATATAGGGTACTTAGATAATCATAAACAATTTTCTCACTAAAATCAACAACGTTTTAAATATATAGTACAATTTTATAAATACGTTGCATGTCGTACGTTTTAAAATCCATGAAAAGTATGTGAAAAAACCATATATTTTAATATGGTACAAGACAGTAGTTACATAAAAATAGGTAGGTACTTAATAAGTTGGATATTTTGTTATGATGATGTACGTAGGTACGTCTTGTATAATATACAGTTCTGATAGGTGTATTATTATCAAAACATAACCCGGAAGATGAAAAAAAATATGATAAATCACTGAATTTTATTCAGAAATAATATTACAGTACATATAAATGTCCAATATAATTAATATTTGGTAACAAATATAATTTTTTCTTTTCATACTTCGATGTCACGTTTTCTAGACTTCGCTTGAATAATTGATTGTAAACTGTATATTATATTGGTCTTCTGCTCGGTTAATATATACTAAACGAAACAAAGGAGTCGTTAAGATAGCTGTGTAAACTTCACTTCAAAGTCGATTTATTTACCTACAGACTTCCTTACGCGATAATAATAATAATATATCCTTTACACATTCGCGTATAACTGTTTAAGATAATAACAATTTTGTTCTCTATTCTGTAATAACGCGTTTATTTCTGACACATTTGTTTTCAGTGTGTAAACATATTTTTCTTTCACTCGACTATTTACTATTATTATTTTTTCCTTTAACGCCTCTTGTCATCTTAGTGTGCAGCTATACGTCGACACGTGGGAATTATAATATATCACATCACACGCATCGTATAAATCCCTGATATCGACGACAATGAGCTGGTTGCTTTGCTTTTGAGTCTATATAAATATATATATATATATAAATGTATCACGCGCATAACAAACTTTTTTTTTATTTAAAAAGTTTACGCTCGTGTGATCCGTCTCCCAAGGTGATTACTCATAAAAAAATATATATAATGAAGCACATTTTAAAATATTACAGTACCTAGTTGAACGAAATTATACGGCTTTAGTGTATAACATTATAATATACCAACACGTTGTGGATTAAAAAAAAAAAACCAAAGAGTGACAGACATTAAATGACTGAAAGAATATACTTCAAAAATGTTTACATAGAAATAAAAACTTCAGATGGAGTAATTACTTAAAAACGATTAGTGATTGTCATAATTATTGAGCACTATTGAAAATCATAATTTTGAATAAGACGTGAATAATGTATATTATAGTAGCTAGGTTTCATATTTGAAAAATAGAATTCCGATTATTTACGAACTAAAATAAACAAAACATATACAAGTATATTCAATAATTGTTTTCTATTAAATTACCTCAATTTTTCTATTATAACGCTAATGAAAAATTAGTTTTAAAAAAAGCCTTGTAACAGGTTATTTTATAATTAACTTTTGATTAGGATATTTTCTAATTTTCTATTGTCAAAGTACTTAAAAGTTTTAAAGAATGGCAGCCAATTAATGTTTGTTATTATTATCTTAAACCATCTAAAAATAATTTCAATCATTACTCTAATAGCTAGTAGTAAAACATTTTTACAGTCATTATTATTTGGTAACAAATGTGTATTATTATTTTCGTTAAATAATATATCACATATTTTATTAAAAAAAATGAATTATTTATGATCACTATTCCGTAAGTATTTATTTTTAGTTTTCTTATAAATGGTTTTAAATTATTATTTAACTCATTCAGATGATATTCAAACTTGCGTAGGTATGTTTTAAAAACGTTTAGTCATAACAGTGCAATTAAAAACATTATTTTGTTCATTAATAAAACATAATACGATATTTTATATTATTAGATCTAAATAGTGAACACGTTTTAAATGTTTCAATAATGACTGTTATAATTATAAACCATTTTGTGAATAGGAGGATATTATTAATGTTTTTAATATATCTATAATCTGTTTGTAGTTTGACATGATAGCAAAATTTCCGTATTCATTATAAATGCATACAATTTAAGTACGAATATTTAAAATACAATACATTAAGAAGCTATGTAAATGATATATTATACAATTAGAATTAATTACGAATAAAATGAGGGACTGTTTTAAAATTATAATTTAAGAAGCTTAAATATTTAAACAAAAAAGATTGTATGAAGACAAATTAAGATATAGTGACTGTTAGATAAACTTGAGATACAAACTAACAGCGAAGTATTACTATATTTATTTGAATAATATCGGTACAATCAAATGAAAATTTCAACGTAAGTTTACGTCGTTTTTTTAAATACCTATTTATTTAAATAAAAAGCAACTATCGTTCATTTAATTATCATTTAGAGTCTATCTCTCTATCTCTCTCTCTCTCTCTATACAAATATATATATAATATAATGAACCAAATACATATTATAAAGGCTTTGTGAGTTCATGCTATATTTTTCAAATTAAAATCAATTGAGATACCTACAAACCATGAACTAATTCCAACGCGTTTTATAAAATCAGCTTTATAAGACCACTCAATTAAACTGTTATTACAAAACTGAGATCCAATGAAAAGTATAAAAGTTTTAAAAGGTACCAACCATCTACCCAACTAGTACACAAATATATTATGTATTATAATAATAGCTACAACATATACTAATTCCGAAAATTAAACTGGGTTCCAAATTATGATTTTTAATAGTTTGTAACCAAATTTTCAACAATATTACTAACAACTATCATGTACCAAGTTGTAATAATTAATTACCATATTACTAAACTTCATTCAGTTCTATTTTGTGTAAAGTTAAATTTATCAGACGACGTTGGCTCACAGTGTTATATTTCAAATACTATGAGGGATTTTCATTTGGAAAAATAATTACGATAATAGACAGTTTTAATGTATCAATATCGTATTTTAATTTGATTTGTATATTATCTAATTTAGGATTAAACGAAATTGTTATATTGCCATTAAATATTTATAACAAGTTTTTATGAGAAATAAAATACAATAAAAAAATGTATGTAGAATACAGATATAAATAATTAAATGGGGCATACAATGATTTGAAATTCAAAAACCTAAGCCACATTAAATTTCATTCATACAAATTTAATAACGGTTGAAATGAACTTAATAGGAAAAGACACGAAAGGGCTTTGAGGTTATATTATGGAAAAAATAGACATCTTTAAATAATATATCATTTCCATTACCTTACACAAGAAGCCAAATTTTAATTTAACAAAATTGATTTATTTATAAAGAAGGAAAACTTAATAATTAAAAAATATTGATTATACATATTATATTATGCTGTTTATATTAATGAATAGAATATAGGTAAATACGAAATAGGATGTTATTTAGTTTATATTTACTATTATTGACCTCATAGAATATTCTATAATTGATTTCCTTTCAACATTTTGGATATCCTATGGTTTTTATGGAAAAACTAAAATTGATTTTAATACAAAAAATAATTTACAAGCAAGTCGATGTATTCTACAAGTTTTGTTTACAGACCTTTTGTAAATCTGCCTATACCTCTATTATAGAATTTATGTATATAAAAATTTTTCTCATGTCCCTCACTACTCAGTAATCAGTTCCTCTTTGATAATCTGTATATTGTATTGATGTATAAAATCGGGTAACTTGTGACCAATAATATATGAGGCAATATTATAAATTTATATTTATTATAAGTTTCAACATATTATCATTAGTTAGGTATATGAATTTATAACATAATTAACAAACGTTAAGTTTCTAGTTTATTCAAAATCCGTACAATTTAAACTAATACTAGATTTAAGAAATATGAATTTATTTTTGAATAAGTATAAAATATATAATATAATATACGTAATATATAAATACATTAAAATGTATGTAACGTAATATTATTTCCGATTTTGTAAATCGTAGGTACCTATTAAAAAAAATTCTGAATATATACGTGCGATAATAATAATATATATGACAAGGTTTTGAAACTGTACAAACTGTCATTAAAAGGTATTCTCAGTCCTTCGCACCTTTCTCATCTCAAGCGGGCTTACATTTCATTCAAAGGATACATGAAGGATACCTATGTAACTCTTTAGTATTTTTCCTAACCGATCTTCTATGTATATGTTCGTACGTCGCATAACATTATGCTAAATACCATGACTATGCGTTATTCCATAATTTTATCTTTTTGAAAAATTGTTTTTATCTTTTATTTTTGGAAACTAAATTAGATAAATTATGTCATATAATATACATATATTTCTGTATGTTTATAATATTTAGACTGTATACTTGAACTACTCCATTTAATCGAACTATTTTTTTTTTTAATCACCCGAAGGCTTTTTTTATTATAACGATCAATGATCTTTAACAATACATTTAAGAGGTGTACATACATATTAAATATTAATAAATTAATAAATAAATATTTAGTAAATATATATACAAAAAAACATGTTTGGGTTATCACTCCCAGTGGAGAGGTCCCAGTCTTGGTCTAATAATGTATACTAAGTCATATGGTCTTCGGCGTTTGAGACGCCTAATGTCTTGAGAGTTATCAAGTAGTTGAATTGCTGCTAGATTGGTGTGTTTATCTAGTCTTTTATCGTGTTTTCTGGCAAACTTAGTAATCTCGTCCTAGACGGATGTCATCATCAAATCTCGGTGGATAATGTAATTTCTATCGTACCGGAATGCTACGACAATAGTACGGAGAGCAATGTTTTGGCAACGTTGGATAATCTCAATATTGGACTTACTGGCACAGCCCCACAGCTGTATTCCATAGGTCCATATTGGTTTAATTATCACTACATACAAAAGACATTTGCATGTGAGATCTAATTCGGAGTGTCTACCGATCAGCCAATAAAGTTTCCTCAATTTCAGTTTAATTTGTATTTTTTTCTAGCAAACATGATGTTTCCAATTTAATCATTTAAATATTATAAAAATATAAATTTATAAAATATAAAAATTTAATATTTTTATCAAACTTTTGAACTGTATGCTATAATCTAAATTATAGTTATGTCTGTAATCATAAGTTATAAAGCAATATTATTCTAAATATTTCTAATTACAAATTTTAATATCGAAAATTGTTAAAAATAATGTAAAAAATATTTACAATATAAATTTTAAATTTTGTTTTTTCACTGAAAGTATACCATACTGAGGTTAACTTCAAGATGTTTAGTAATTGATATTACCCGATGATAAATGAAATAGACAAATTAAATGGACTCATCAGCATGTGTTAGGCCGAAATAGACATGATCAGTTGTAATTATTTATATTACAATGTTATTGATGTACTTATCCAAATCCCTAAAAGTATGCAATCCACTTTATTAGAACTGTACGAGCCGTCATTGAAAATTAGTTGGGTTTGAATTATTGACTTGATCCGGAAATTTGATAGTTTAAAGGCTAAACTACGATTAGTTATGTTATACTGTGCAACGATTTGTAAATTATATTTAAATTATCAGTGTTAAAATAGTACGTTTTATTTGTAAACAAAAAAATTAGCTATTGAAATAAAATCTATAATATACTTAAAATATTGAAATGATTTCTTTTTAAATTGAAAAATGGTAACAAATGAAATTAATTTTAGATCGTTAAATATTTTGATGCAATTTAATAATTATTCACATTTTGTGCAATACGTCATTTTAATATTTTGTTGTTTAATTGTCAAAATAGTTCTAAATAAATTACTTTACACATCAATTGTTTTATAATACCAAATAAAACCTAGCTATAAACTGACTAATATTATATACTTTAAATATATTACACTAATAAAAAAGAACATGCTGTATAAATAAAAAACGATATATTCCACTGTGTATGCATTTAATATTATGCAATATAATTGTATTATTGAACAATATTGTTTCATGTATACAATATTTGCTTAGTGTATTGTATATTATAATACAATTCTGATACAATTGAAATGGAGAAAAAAAACCATAGAATATACCACGTCCGCAATGATGATGCTTTATTAGTACAATTATTTCATGACAACATTTATTTGAAAATACTTGTGACGACTTGGGTATTTATCCTTCAGATTTTAATCATCCACAGACCGACTAAAACCACATTCATACTACTAAAAGTTTTTTTAAGACTAAGGGTTTATTTAGGGTATCCAATGCGTGATCAGGATAATAATTACATATTATATTTTATTTTTACTCAACAATTATTTTCAATATTATTGAACTGAAATCAAATTATTTTTAAGTAAACATACCACGATATGATATTATGTATTATGTTCAAATTAATATAATAATATCACAGCGACAGTTGTAAACGTTTAATAAAATATTACTAATAAGCCAATTATTCACAACGTTTTCTGCTAAAAACATGCCAATCTCGTCAAAAAATCACATTTGTGAATTTTCAAACGAAAAAAAAATTAGATGCCGAAAATCCATCGTGAGATGATGTTCCAAAATAATATATACTTATTTTACACATATCATTATAAACATACAGTAGCTATTATTTCTAACTTGCGTGTTTGTAATAGTATAGAAGATATATTATTCCGGCGTTCGGTCCAGATCCTTGATTTGACGATTTTCGTATATGCGAGGATGTTTGCCTACATAGAAAAACACCGTAAAAATATTCACTTGGTTTACTTTTAATCCGATTGAAAATTTCTTCATAAGTATGGGTATACACGTTTGGACGCGCGTGCCTGCAGAAACAGGTGTTCCCCGTGAGCGAGTTTTCTCGACTACGCATTTTCATCAATCACGGTACATAAATGATTAATAACAGCGCAAAAATGTATTGCCAGCAACTACTACGGCCGTCGACTTATAATAATGTTCTCGAACCTAGGAGAGATTGTCCGCGAAACACGACCGAAAAACTATCATGTATCTACATAATATATTATTATTATTATAAGCACGCGAGCACGGAGTACTCGAAGTAGTGTTTGAAATCTTCTTGTGGGATGCTGTGATGCGTCGTGTCGATATTATTATTATTATTTAAGTAACGCCGCTAAATTTTGCTTCAGAAAAACTATGCGATGATGATGACTTCAATATTATATAGTGCTACCGAGGTGTACTTACCTCTTATACTTTTTAAGAGAAGTATGTATTATACTGACGATTAGGACGCGGCAGTAAGACGCGCGAAATATTTAGGTTCTCGGATCTATGACGCATAATAATAAGTACGTGTATCTGTGAGTAAGAACAGTATAATAGTTGTTGTAATCATTTTTACCTACCAACAAACAATCTTCAATTCTCGTTTATTTTTGTTATTATTGAAAATAATATCCACCCTTGTATTTTTCGTTTTTCACTTATCCACACCGCCGCCGCCGCCGCCGCCGCCATATTAGTGATTGCCAATCGTAAAATATGTAAATACATTTTTTTTTTTTTTATTAGGTATGATTTATCGACACTGATAAGTGTTAGACATGCGTTTCAATAGACTCTGAATAAATAATCAATGCGTTTTATAGCAGGTACGTTTTGTTTTTACAAATTTTACTATTTTTCCGTATTGTAGAAAACTCTGTGCAATATACAAAAAGATCATACTAAGCGATTGATTTGAATGTAAATTCATTCAGTGAACATATAGGGATTTTTGATTTTGAACGACTTTAACGTCATTGGTCATTAATTTCCAAAAACTCGAGGATAATGTAGCTTTTTACGATCAGCATGGTAATAATTATTAGGAAATTATTAGGAGGAGCATTATTTACAATATTTTGTCGTTAAAAATAAAATGACGTTTTGTATTTTTTTTATTAATCATTATAATAAATATTTGTATGTTTTGCATTTTAAGTGTTTAAATCGTATATATATATATATAATACATATTTAAATAAATATTATACACATACAGATAACAGTTTATATGTTTTGGTATTTACATAATTTGCCTGTATAAATACATATTAATTCTAAACATAGTAATAATAATTATAATAACACTAATAAATAATAAGTAAATATATCATATTATCATGTCAAACGTTTATATTCTCATTATAGTTTACGTTACTTGCACACTGAGACGATAAACAGCAGCGCATCGGCACACATGGACTATAATAATATACACAATACACATAATATACATAATTATAGTTCATCCGACTGAGCTAAAATGCTTTTGTACCTACTTAATTGGAACGGCTATTCTTGGCCAAATAATGGTTTTCGGACCCAACCCTGGAAATGGTTAGGATAGGGATGTACTCCCATCTCGAAATAACCCAATGTAACGACGAGAACACCATTTGAGCGGTTCGTCGAGCCGTGTGACCAGAAAACCATAAACGTATCAGAAATGATTTTCTTACATATTACCTACTCTGTCAGAACACCCTCCTCATACCAGCAGTAGCAGCTATAATACACAGGGCGTGACGAAATACGTAATTCTAAATGAATTCAGTCGACTTAATGTAATAAATAATAATTTTTGTTTTTATTAATATTTAAATTTAACAACAACTATACAAAATTAGTTCAATAAAAGAAGTTGGGTAAGTGGATGTTGCTCTGATGTACAGTAGGTTACAAGTAGATCAAGTGTAATGGATGGTGTTAAATTTGAATTCAATGATTTAATATCATTGTATACAAAAAACGATTCTGAGCGAAGACGGCCAGTCAGCCTATGATATTACTAAGTAATAATTACTTATTTCATGATGTTATTGTGAATAAAGTAATTTATTTACCTGTCTACGTTGATCTTGTGTTAAAATTTTAATCTTTAGCTATTGAACATTTTATATATTTTTAACTATAAAATCATTTTCAAATTTTAAATCTGATACATATTGTATAGACATTTATTGCTCCTCTCAAAATCTAAAAATTAAGCAGAATAATCATTAAAATGATTACATACCTAGTTAGTCAAGTACATCGATCAGTAATTTCAGTTTCATCCTTTGTGGCTTTATAGAAATAATTATTATCTCGGGTATTATATTTTATGCCGTTACAAATGTTCAAGTGTCACGATACCAGCCATCGTTCCATGCCAAAATATAATACTTTATTCAAGACCACTTCGATATTTATTCGAGCCACTGTTCAAATTGAATTGAAAATAAATTAGCCATATAATCTTGGCTACATATAAAATATTAACAGGCTGAGGAGGGACGGACCGTCCGTCAGAGCGTTTATTTTTTCTTCTGCCGATTTACTGAATAATAAAAATAACAGATAATTTTAATTCGATTAGTTCAAAGAATTAATATTATTCTTTTACAATGTCAGAAAGTATATTTTAACGTTGTCTTATACAGATTCGTGTGATTTTCGTATACACAAAACGTACATTACAAGAAAAAAAGAAAATAGTGTCTTATAATCATGGTAATTTTTCATTAATATTTATTTATTTTTTTTAAACAGTATTTAAACTAAGAAGAACATAATATTATTAAAATATTTGTAGGACAATGTGCATGATATTTTTTTTTTTATCATCCCAGAGCTTAAAAATGGAAAAAAAATAGTTAAGAGCGACTTTATTTTTTATTAACCAGTACTACCATTTACATCTATCTAATATAATATTCTATATTTACATATTTAAAAAATACTATACAGACTACAAAAAAATGTTATTTTTGAACTTAAATTGTATTGATTACCTTTGATTACCCTTGATTCAGTTTCTATCTAATAACTTATAAGTCATAATATATGATTTAATGTTTATAATATTATATAATATATGAAAATCATATCACTGTATTTCAATCGGCCCGTGTTAGAAATTAAATATATGCCCATAAATAAATAAATGAGTAAAATAAAAATTGTACATTTCAACATTGTACTTAACAAAAATATCTTTCACGAAAAAAAAAATCATAAATAAATATTTAATTTTCTAAATGTGTGAATTTTAAGTATATATTAATATATTAGATAAGCATTATAGGCGAGTGTGACAAATTAAATGTTTTATTGGTTCAAAATACGCCTAGCATCGTTACGTTTTATCATAATAAATAACAATTGTTATTATAAACAATTCCGGTTAAATTTGTTCCAAATTGGGTATAAAAATCGTCCATAACAGTAGTAAAATGTTAATCAACTGTATTTCTCTGAATACTATATTATATACGTTATGCTTTCCGATATTATGTAAACGATATTCGTGTTGTAATGTTTTATATTAAGCAGCCGAACCTTTGTTTCGATCAAATGTATATTAAACTACAATTTGAAAATCAATTTAATATTCTGAAAATATAAATATTCCAGTAATCCTATTATTTCCAGTTGTTTATAAGTACTTAGATAAAATGGTGATTTATCAATTATGACTAAATTTTTTAAATGTTGAGGAAAATATACATTTTTCATGATTTGAGTATCGTGTCATGTCGTAATAAACTAAAGACAAGAGCTGCAATGAAGATATCGTGTTTAATTCAAAGTGAAAAGTTTGTTGTTTTTTATATTTATTTTGTATTTTATTTTTTAGTTGGTATCAAGTATACACATAATGTGGGTGAGGTGGAACAGGAAAAAATACACATACAAGAATAGAAATGAGGGGAAAAAAGAAACTTTGGAGCTATTAAAGGACATCTCCCAATAACGTAGCCATAACTTTTCCTATTAGCCAAGGCGTTTCAATATTGCGAGACCATCGTAAAGTCTTGCTTTCCAGCCAATGCCCCTCGTGTCCTCCTGCCATTTGAGAAATTACTCAAAACTTTCATATTGGGCTTTATTAAAGTTTTGTCAGAGTTTCACTATTTCTCTGTTTCGACGACACCTATTCTATTTTATTCCATTTTTCTTCTTCATCAACCTTCCCCTACTGTCAGTACCGATTTTTGTTTTTTCAAATACGATTTGAAATGCTCCTTTTGTCAATAAATATGAAGTTATATCGCGTATCATTAACCAAACCCAACTCCTTCCAACTTTTTTTGTAAACATCATTCACAAATCTACAGATACATAAAAGTTAAAACTATACTATCATATAAGTCACGTATAGATTATTAAAAATTATTTTAGATATTTGAATGTAGTAGTAACTTTAGATCACAATACTTAAATATATTTTTAATCGCATAGGTATATATTTAGTTATAATATTAGATAATAGGTATAATCAAAATAAAATTATTATGTTCATATTTTTATTTCTTCATTATGAAATGTAACTAAAGTGTCGGTATGCACAGTTTAATTATTAATTAAAATATTATTTTTATTTTTTTCATATATATTTTCATTTCATTAACTCTTTACTTATTAAGTATGTGTTTGATTGAAACAATTATTTGCATGTGTCTATTGATTTATTTTATGTTTAATACTATGTAGTAATAAAAACTTTACATTTTCTACTGATTTATATTTTACTATAATAAATACAAAATGTATTTTAGTTAGTTTTGTCAATGAGAAAACTTTTAGGTTTACTATAAGAATCAATGTATACCTATCATGAATAAATTAAAAAAAAGTATTATTTATCAACGCCAAAACATAATATTAAACTTCAAAAATGGTATGATGTTTATTTTTATATTCTACTCTCATCTCAAATTATTTCTATCACAAATTATTTTTTATAGTTGAATATACCTGTGTATATATTTTTTAATGTTGTTTTGTAACGAATATGATAATTATAATTATGAAAATAATTTTCTAAAACGATATCACTTCTGAAAGGTAATGTGTGTGTAATAATAGAATTTCATAGTATATCATACAAAAATAAACATTTACATTCACTTAAAACGATCAAAAAAAATATATGCATTATTTGTCCTAAATGATTAAATACGTAGTTGAATCGTTTGATCTTTATACGTTTTATGTACATAATTCGTTCAAATATTTTAGTGATTTGTGTTACCATGATTTTAATTAAGTTGTTACTATATACATCCTACATAATATATTAGTTTTTCAAAATTGTTGTTAACAATCAAATATGTAATAAATGGAATAAAATAACTGAAATTATATTTATGCAACGACCAGGGTCGTGCTAAGTATAAAAAGAAAAAATGCCTTAAAATACACACATAGGCAAAACACACACTAAACGGCCGGACTATAATTACAGCAAGCGCAACGGTTCACGAAAAACATTTTTTGAGAAAGCATGGAAAATTTGTAGTTAAATAAAATAGTTTGGAACTACAATAATTTCATTGAAAATGTTGCGTACAAGTGCATGATGTACTTTTCAAATAATTTTGAAAAATATCAACATAGTTGTAGCCAATTTAATTAGAAACTATTGTAGCGTATTTTCAAAATTTTATTAGATAATATTCCTCGTGGCTCGTATTACAATGCACTAACTGACCTATGGCAACCAATTAAAAAAAAAAAAAAATACCAATGTCCTCTATAATTACTATTATAATTTGCAACCTGCAATGGCAACTATTTATAAGCATATAAACATATTTTATAAAATAATTTTAAAAAAAAAGAAAAAAAAATAACATTATAAAACCAACATGTTCCTGGAACAAAAAATTAGTGAAAAAGTATAAAAAAAAGGCTCTAAAAGTTGTTATATAATTTTACAGGGAAATACCTAAGTCTTTGAACTATGGATATCATTTATGTTAAAATAACCTGTTAAAAAATTAAACTTTGCTTGGAGACTTAAGTTCAAAATTTAAAAATACTATAGCGTAATGAATACATTATAATAATAATTTAGACTATTATCATTTAAATAAGTAGTGTAATCAAATGTGATAAAGTCACCGAGCTAAGTTCAATTTTTTAGCTCATTATTTTAACATAAATTATATCTATAGCTCAAAGAATTAGCTATTTACCTATACAATTTTTATCACAAGTCTTTTTATACTTAGTGTTTTTTTTTTTTAATACAAAGTATGGCGGAATTTTTTGTTGTGTTTATGTATACAGAGTGATTTACCAAGCATGCTCACCTCTATTTTTCCCTTTAGTAATGAATTTCTTCAAATAAATTTGGATTTCAGATTTTTTAAATACACACAATATTGAATGAAAACATTTTTTTTTTTTTAGAGTGAAAAAAGGGGTATAATAACATAAGGACTGCAGATAAATGTATAAGTTATTTTCGAATTGAATTGAGTTATTTGTTTTAGTTGTTGTTTGTACCTGAGGTTAATTTAATAGTGGTATAATATTATTTAAATTAGAGTTATAATTTACTTTTAGTATTTCAACCGGGGCAACAATGTAGGTAATTGTACAATTTTAAGGGGAGAAAAAAATGTATTAAAGTTAATTTATATTGCGGATATTTTACAAGGAGGGTTAGCTAGAACTGAATAAAATATAATATATTATAAATGGGATGCATAATATAATATCGTAAGAGAAACAAGCTTAATATAGGGTTGAGGGTTAAGGGCTGCAGTAGCCAGTCACACGGTTTTTGTACGAAATTCTTTTTTTTCTTCTACTTTATCTCCCGGGGCAGAATAAGTGAGGATAGCGGTGATTCGTTGATTGTGGGTCTAAACCTTGAGGCCGTCATGGACGATCCTCGAGTCTCTACCGTCTAGTCGGGTGAAACGTAGAGTACCAATAATCTAGTTTGATCTTCGGGAAAAATCGTCTAGGAGAGATCATGTTTTTCGCAGAAGAATTCAAAGTGAAAGAATTTCGAACTACCACAGAAATAACAACAATAATACTGTATTATTATATTATGTATATTGTATACGGTATACCAGAGCAAGTATCAGTAAAGGGGTTTTTTTTTATCATATCCGTCCTAGTCCGTGTTTCTAGCCCAGTCGAAATTCGTCCATAGAAAAAAAAAATGGTGGATTTAGAATGAGAATTGATATATATGTATATATATATATATTTATATTACTGTAACCAATTTTCTCTGGGTGTCTCCAGTGAGTGATCCAACGTCGGGTGCGATAAAGTTTTTCTCATAATATGTGTAATGTGTATTGTGTATTGTATATGTATGTAAGTTATTTCTTACCATTTCTCGGTTGGACCCATCGATGACGCGATGTTCCAACTACCCAAGTATATATAATATCGGTGTACCAATATACGAGTAAGTGATCCAATCAACAATACCCGTACAGTTTTTCACACTGTTATGCTTTAAATTATACGTTTAAAATATAATTTATTATTTGTTAATTATTTCTCTATCACACTTATGATACACACTGATATTTTTATAACTAAATTCACTTTTTAAAACTTTTTTCAACGAACGATATCTATCTTCCCAATGCTTTTCCCCATATTTCCCCCTTATAAATTAACTAATCGAAAATACTTGTTATATACGACTATACTCTATTCCACCTAAGAGTGAACCGCTTTCGCGCACGCAGACTGAGCCGCCGATCATTGTCTGACCCCCCTGGTAACGGCTAGGCGTTCTGTCATTGGACGACAGTTATCGCCGGTCGTCGTTAGTGATCGACCGCCGTGCATACAGAAAATCATAAAAACATAGCTGTTTTCGCGATTCATTACTGTACAACACGTATTTTGAATTTTCATCATAAATCAAACTGTATTATATACAAACACATAATCATAAAATATTATAAATTAAATTGTTTTATTGCTTAAACAATAAATTTAATATAATAGGTATAATACAAATACAATTTTTTTAAGAATACGCACACTACGTAGGCAGCTGCAGTTTCGTGACGGCCCTCACCAACGTTCGCGGCGGCGCCCGTCTTGTGGTGGGGATGCGCGAACAAAACGAGTTTTGGTCGGCCGAGTGGTTCACTCTTAGGTGGAATAGAGTATATTAACTATAATATATTTATATATTTCAAACAATTACAAATTAACTTCCAATATCAATTAATTTTCATGATAATATGTTAATTTATCATATTACATGTCGACTAAATGATGTATTGTCTAAATTGAATAAATACGTAAAAATACATGTGATAGTATAAGTATCTGGTATATGAGTACCTTTATTTTATTTTTTTAACTTCAGAAACTATGAATTTTATAAAATAGTAAACATACATGATACGTCCATGTATTTCATAACGTCATGTAGTACGTATTTTAAGAAAAATTTACAAAGAAAATATATTTAATAAAAAACACCCAGACTTATGACAGTATTTTATTCATTCATTTTTATATATATATATATATTATTTTTATTAAATTTCGATTAATTATTATGAAATATTAGCAATATTTATAACATGTTTATTTATTAATGTGTACAGTTTTGATAGTATGAGGATGAACAATATAGATATTATAGATTATAGAGTGAACTTGGTTATAAAATATAAGTGACATCGTACATAGTCGTTTTAGTTGAAAATTTAAACGTTATATAAACTATAATATTGTAAATTTACTACATAATTATGATCAGCATGAGTGTTGTAAACAGAAACCCCAACAAAAACCTAACGGTGCAAAAAGGCCAAGTTCCAAAATCCCAGTAGTGAAATCTACATTGTGGCCAAGTCTGCTATTTTTTAACTCGTAACCTCACTGCACTCTTACATTAAAGAGCAATACTCCTCTTTTATTTGTATTGTTTAACACTTGACCAGTTTCTGGATGAGGCATACTCTAGACTTGGCCGCAATGTAGATACCACTTCTATGATTCGCTGTTTTTTTTTTGAGAAGAAATCTAAACCTTTTTCTTTTTTCTGAGTTCTTTTCTCCTCATCACCCATGTAAGTCATAAGTGAGTACATTTGATTATGATGTTTTATGCTGGCCAAGTGTTAAACAATAAAAATAAAAGAGGAGTGTTACTCTTTAATGTAGGATTGCAGTGATGTTATGAATTAAAAAATAGCAGACTTGGCCACAATATAGATTTCACTACTTTGATATGCCGACTTTTTTGGGAGGGAGTTTGGAACTTGGCCTTTTTTCACTGTTAGGTTTTTGTTGGGGATATCGTTTATTTTTACGGGCTTCAGCATCGTGGACGACGTGTTACATTAAATTTTTTTTTTTATATGCTGTAGATTTTTTCTTGTAAAATTGTTTGGGTCTCTGTTGAGGAGCTAAGAGATTGGAGTTTTGAGCGTCGTTAATACCAGGCAAAGATAGCCAAGTACGATCTTTTATTTTTCGTCGTCGGGACTTTTTAGATAGAATAGTTATTAAGTCTGGCCTATACAATGCTCTTAGACGTTATATTCAACAATGGCACTATTCTTGGCTTTCCCCTGACAGGGATCAAAATTAATTAAGTGAACTCCCTGGAGGCTTGTCACCCTGGAGAGGGCCACATATGCTTGACCACATGAGAATGTTGAGTTGCCAACATCTAACAAACCACACCAACACGATGCGTCGCGATTACGATACATATTAATATGTATATTAATAATACTCGTATTTCAGTAACTCCTTTTTTGTACTATACAAAATAATGATAATTCAGTGATAATAATTCAATTCAATTCATAAGAGTATGCAATTTTTCATCAATATTTTTTTATGACGTTAACACCTAAAATTATCGTCTATAAACCGACGAATATTATTAAAATATTCTATATTTGAATAATTATATTGTATTTTGTATTTTAATAAAATAAATTTACGAAAACATTATGTTTTATAAATATATATATAAGTCAACTACAAATAATTTCTTATTACCATATTGTAGCGCTGTTTGAAAGAAAATGTTTATGCGTGCTAAGCTCACTACTTCATATGTTTAGAAATACATTCTTTAAAGTGGCATTAATTTTGAAAAAAATTCAGTTTTTAGATTTTTACCTTTAGTTACACTGTAAAACCTACCTTTGTGCCAAATTTCACGTTTCTACCTATACAGGAAGTGTCTTATAATTTTGATGAAGAGTGAATGAGTGAGTGAGTGAGGCAGTAACAATATTGCAAATTTTGAAATCATCCCATTTTGAAATGGCACAATATTAAGGGCTCATTTTCTTACAGCGTCCTAAGCTACTCAAGATTAATCTCTATTTTAAATTTAAAAGTTTACCTTAAGAGGAAACAGAGGTATATGGGTATACAAGGGAAACAGAGGTTAGAACAACTGGGCGGATTGGTTCATGTAAAGATACATTGACATTGCTGGAACTCGGCCTGGCTCACTGTCGTGCGCTCAGATTAATTTATATTTTCAAATTAAAATATCTTGTTATGCATCTTGTACATGAAAAAAAATTATACTTTAGTCAACTTTGTTGAATACGTATAACAGCAGCTCAATATTATTAGATTGTTAATACAATAAAACAACTTGGAGACTATTTTTTTTAGCTATATTCAAGAAAAAAATTGATTGAAAATTTAAAATGTTCATTTATCAAACGCCTAAATATAATATATCTATTTTAGTTGTACTACCTCAAAGAGTTTCAATATTTTTTTTTTAATATAGCACACTGTGATCTTCACAAAATGTCCACAGCACTGTTTCAGCCACAAACAACTTGTTCTTCAATAAACACATATTATTTTTTGTAATATATTAATTTCATTAATCAAATTAAATAAATAAATATTCTCTACTGACCATCAATAGCATATAAAATATATATTCCAAAACAATAATATTATAACCACCGACATTATACATCAAGTTCGAAAAATGAAAATATTAAAACAAGAATGTCCAATTTATTTGGACACCAGGACATTGCAAAATATACGGAAACAATTAGCCGATAAACACGCAAAAATAAAACAGTTTCCAAAGCTCCCTCACAAAAATACAGTACAATATTACTATATTAGACAAAAAAACACTTATAATAAATCACACAGAATATTTGACAAAATCACTGTTTAAACCAAAATATCAAATTATGAAAAACAAACAAAGCATAAATCCTTGGCCACAATCTAAAACCTCAAGAAAAACAGAAATAATAATAAACCTACTGAGAATCGGCCACAACCACCTCACACATGAACACCTCATGAAAAACCAAATACCAATGGAATGCATCTCAAGTGGAGTCCCCTTCACAGTAAAACATCTGATGACAGAATGAAGATCGAATGAAGAAGAAAAAGAAAAAGATAATACACCAACGAACCTATATGACATAATTGGACCCGACTTTCAACCGGAAAACGTGGTATTATTCCCTAGGAGCATCAAAATTAATAAATATATGTATGAGAAACATTAACAATTAGATATAAGTCATTAAGTCCCATAGGCGTAACCGGGGACATTTTTCTGAGGGGGGGGGGGGCAAACCCTCCACCGTAATTGCACAAAATACGCATTCAAATATGCCCTAAGAAAATCAGAAATATGATATTTATATGCATTTCAAAATATACTTAATATAAAAAATATTAATATATCATCACTTGGTTGTCGGTTGAAAAATATCTACACCAAATTTCCATACAAAACGTTTCAAACGGCCTTCAACCGTTTTTTTTCTTTCGGCAATGTTTAAGGTGAAATATGAATAATATTATTTTATATTTTTATAGTTTTTCAAAAACTGGGTGGGTTACAGACAAAACTGAGTGGGCTAAGCCAACCAAGCCCCCCCCCCTAGCCGTGACTATGTAAAGCCCCTCCATTATTATTGTTATCAAATTGTGACCATAAATATGTAACATTTACAGTATAAAACTATTGTCACTGTCACCAAAGCTAAAGAGTAATTAAGAATAATAAATACACACAATTGTACTTTATTATTATACATTAATATTTATTAATTTATATTTTATTGTATGAATTATTGTGTTATTATATTTTTTATTAAATATAGTTATCACTTATAATATAATGAAAATCTTTCAGAAGCTCAATCACATCTGTAGAGAATGCTCGAGGCACACCGGTTGAAAAGTCACTATACTACATCCCACTATAATTATTTACCGTTTTGAAGATTTTACAATAATATTTTGGTTTTTGAATTCATGATTGTGTAATTATGACATATATTATTATTTCATAACTATTAAGTTACAACGTTTCTTACAAATCAGACTTAGGTTAATTTTAGTAAATAACGAAACATGTCAAATGGAATTTATTATCAACAATAAATTACAACATAATCCTCGTTCGTTGCTGAAAAAAAATATGAGATGATACATTGGAGCGTATTTAGTCTTACTTTTATGAACAATGTATGTTAAAATATAATTCTTACAATCAGTTAATTGAGTTTCCATTTTACTTTACTAATTGTAATTTTAAAATATTAAGTACTTACTCATTTTATCTAGTAAATATTATATTAAATTACATTATTATTTGAGATAATTAAAAAAAATGTATAATCTATATTATCTCTTACAAATAAACTAAAGATTTAGTTTAAAATACATGTAAGTAAAGAAAGTATGCGTCACATGGTGAAATTCTAAGTTTTATGATTTAAATGTCTTTTATGAGATATACAGATAAATATTTATCCAAATCTAAGTTCTTAAATTCGTTGTGTAGTTTTACGAAGATAAATACAGTTTATGATGATCATAATCCATTTAATTAAGTTATTGTACATGTTGTAGCAAAAATTAATTATGAACAAAAATAATACTTATATCCCAATGGCCAATGTCGATGTCCGCTGAGGGTAATTTTATTAATAAAAACAAAACAAAAAAAAATAATTATAATAATATGTTGAAAATTCGACTTAATTTTAGTATTCAGTAGTCAATAGATAAAAGTCGATACTCATATTTAAGCATCAATATGTTTTCCTAACAATAATATTTTGTTAAAAACTCAATATTTATTTGTTTATCTATTACCGTGAAAGACGGTTCCATTTTTAATATACTTTGATTAAACGATCTGTTTCTACAGCGCCAATACATTTTTGTAGTGTTATTAATTGTATTTATGTACACATACGTATATAAAATATTATATACGAAAAAAAAAACATTATTGAGTGTTTTTTATTATAATAAACACAATGATTGATTGTATTCATAGTGCACATTCAATACATTAATCATTGGAAATAACTAAATCGAATTCGCCTTTGAATTATTTATGAAAAATCATCCGTAAATTAAAGTTGGTCTCTAAACTCATATTTATTTTGTGAACAAATGTATCGTTTGAAAATATTATTATTATTATTTTTATTTTTAATTCAAATATTTAAAAATATAAATCAACTTATTATGTATTTAATGACTTTTAATCTAATTCACTAGATAAAAATCAACTTAAAAAGAGACATAATGCGTATGTCTCTATAGACATTACAAATAACCGGATGAGCTACTCGTTAATAATTAAATATTTGACGTCTGAATAGCTTAATACGATGTTTGATGATATGGGTACTTATGTATAATATATTTCAACTGCAAATTTCTAGTTATTCCATGTGTCTGTCCTGGTTCCAAATATAGTTATCATTCCAATTAGGTTGGCAATATTTTAAGGTCATCAAGTCACTAGGATTGTCATTTATGTATTATTATTTATGTAAAATCAATAAGTTTTCGGTAAAATAATATGTTATTTATTTGAATGTGTTTAATTCCGTAGGTATTTGAATGCTTATGGTTACTCTTAGTAGATGAATATTTAAGTGCGAAATACAACGGGGGAGAAAAACACTGGTATTAATATTTTAATGCAAGGCATATAATTAAATACGTGTACGTGTAACCACAGAAACGTGATGTAAAACTTTCCATTATAATATGAATTTTAATAACGTTAGGTAGGTACCTCAATATAGTTCAAAATGATTGCATTGAAAGAACCAAACAAATTAATATATCGATATACAGTTTTCAAACAATGGATGTGGTTTTTATTTTTAATTTGTTAGTAAAAATTCGTATTATGTATTCGCATTTTTATTGACATGCATAATATGATGACTAGTGTCAAAAACTTCAGTGCAAATTCCTAGGAATCATTTAAATATTTACAACCCTTGAAGAGGTCGTTAAAGAAGTAGATTCTATCTCGAGACAGTTCTACTGCTGAATAATGTTAGATTTTCTACAACATCGCTTCGATATATATATATAATATTGTATATATTGTTTTTTGTTGCTCCTAAGCCTATATAGTGCTCTCAAAAGTACAAGAAAACGAATTCAAACCGCACAAAAAAGGTCAGCGATAAAAGTTTTGGGACGCGTTTCAATGGGCAAAACACTATTTGTTAAGGACAACATCATTGTTTTGATATGATGTAAAAATAATAAAATAACAAAATTATTGCACAGAATCCCTTTATGCAGCTTCCCAGCAGTCACTAACGTATCTATATTTTGGGAGTATGTGGGTTCTTTTTACGTTTTTCTTCTATAGTCGGACATACCATAACGTTCAATGTCGTTTTATATAATATCGTAAAACTCAAGTATATAATTCTTATACTATACTATAATAGTCCTTACGTAAAGTTAGGTTAGTCCGAGTTTCGGATACAGTTCGAAAATGAGGAATTACAACCTAACAATAATATTATAATTTGTTTTATTTTTGTGAAAATCTTGGTTATGGTTAAGGTTTTAATGATTTGGCATGTTCATATTTTAATACACATATATGGCATCAAGCACCCTTGATCGTATTTATTCATATATTCAAGTTTAAATTTTTAGAAATTTTAAAAATACTTATACAAAATTGCATAATTGAAAAAGAAAAGGAGGATGGGTATGTGAGGTGAATCTCGCCTTGTATACACACAGAAATATTTAGTAGTATGTTTGCGTAAATGTACTACAAGAAATCACCACATTTTAAGCTAAGTTTAGGCTAATAATAATAATAATAATAATAGGTACTTAGAATTTCAATACTAATAATAATGACACGAGAATATAGTTATGTGTGACAAATACTGCTTATTTTATTATATTTATACTTTGATAAATATATGAATTTATTATTTAACCATTTCTTAGTTAGTATTTTCGACCACCTAACACAAAAATCTTTTAATATTATGTAAAAATACTTTACTTCTTACGCGTTATAGTTACAATTACATAATGTGGATAAGACTTTAAAAAAACTTGGAACGTGATATCGATCTTTATCAAATATATTATAACATACTATAGTATACCTACAACTAAAACAGTACCAAATTTCAACTATAACTCGATATACGTACCCATTTCATAGAAAGCGATGAATGCAATACTGTAAGTTAGTCAATATTTAGTTTGTTTGTTTTTTTTTTTTTTTTTATAGAAAATGTTTTGTTTAGTTTTTCAGCTAGTGGCTACGGTTGATACTACTATTATGTTTTATAATAGTCATTACATATTATCCATTTATACAGTTGTTAAAGAAGTAGTTCAGTATGAAACGTGCACTTCGACGTGCATCTAGGGATGCCAACACATAAACACAGCACAACATTACTAAAAATTAGTGTTGTATTTTTTTCAATAACAAATATATTATATAGAACAAGGTGAATATTTTTACTAAAATTTTAGTTTGTTATATTACACGATAAAAAATTGTTAAAATTTAGCTATACTGTTTTTCTTTATCACCCGATTAGACCTGGTTAAAATAAATCTATCTATCTATTTTTTTCCGTTTCGTTTCAGTTGAAATATATAATTCAAACACAAATACAATGAATAATTTTTAGATTTGTTTTTTTTTTATATACCTGATTATTGTAAGCAGTTTTATAATATGCCATAAATTTTATATTATGAGCATGAATGTTTCTTTATTTCTCATTTATAGATTCGAAAACTACTGGACCGTTATAAATAAAGTTATATTAATAGATCGATGATACTTTGAGGATGTTTATGGATCATTAAACTCGAATACGTTTTTGTTTATTTAAATGATTGCCATTGGTTACATATTATAAGTATCATCATTTATAACGGATGCCAACCATTTAAATAAACAAAAAATATTCAAAACTAGATGCATGTGTGGCCACCCTAAAGCAACATATAGACTATAGAGTAAAGGGAATGACAAATGATCTATAAACACACTTGAGTCTCAAAGAATTTCAACTATTCCAGTAGCTTTTGAGACAATAGAGAATAAACAGAGGAATAAAATTCTGCTATTATTGGTGTTTCTTAATCCAACATTTATATAATTTTTTTTTTAATTTAAAATTATGATAAAATGAAGGCTTTTTTATTTGAAGTGTTGAGCGATACAAGCGCGAGTGTTCATTGTTCACACCTGGGATCTGTATAATCCTGTCAGTTATATTTCAAATTTCTTTAAACTGAATTACTTACAAACAATATCTGAATCTTATACAAGTGAAATACCAGTATATTTAGAGGGTCACATAAAAATTATGTAAACCTCAATTTTGTAAGAAGTCAAACACTCTAAAGTGCTTAAGCAATATTTATCCATTTATCAAAAATGTTGAAAGCTTTGAATCCATTAGATGATTAAAATAATAAAACAAGTAAAAATATATTATATTAGCAATAAATTGTTTCATTTTATTATATAATGAATTTATCCTCTTACTCTTACAATTTACAATATAGCGGTACTCTTTATTTAACAATCTGATGTTAAATTGAATATCTGTATGTTATTATATTAAATTGGCAAAAGACTAAAAATAATTCTGTACGTAAAGTTAAAAAAGATACCTATACGTTAAGATATTTTTAATATAAATATACAAATATTATTTTTATCATAAAATAAACTAAAAAATATACATTATACATTTTGTAATAATTGTGTATACACTAGCAATATTATATTTTGATGATTTTAATATTAAAAAAGAGCATAGATATTATGCAGATGCAAATTACCTAACATAAAGTATTTATATAGGTATATAAAAAAAATAGCTAAAATATAAAAGTATCATAAAAAATCTGAGTATTTTTATTCTATATAATATATATTATTTAAAAACGTTTTACTTATCAAATATATTAAATGTGAATAATATGAAATCGCATTACCTGTGGACTGTGAATTCAACTTAATTCAGATTTGGGTATATTCATAAAGGTTGGAATATACTTTATAGATACAACATATTTTAGATTCTGAGCGTAGCGATAAATGTATTGATTTTACAACGATGTGTTTTTTTTTTAAATTTTTTTAAAATTTTTTTATGTGTCTGTCATCACCTTTTGGGACAGTAAAAGTGCTTGGATTTTATTCAATAGTAACTTTTCTGATAGAGAAGTGAATATTGTTGGTATTTTGGGCGGTCAGAAGTAAAAATTTCTCAGTAGTTTTTAAAAGCGCCGTGAAAAACAAAAGAAAAATTAAGGAAAAACAGGAATTTATATTAGCATTTTCTATACACGATAAAATTTTGAAAATAATTTGACTCTTTTTGAGCTGTTTACGGACATTGTCAGTTTTCAATTTTTTTAGTTTTTTTTTCTACAAATATCAATAAAATTTTATTTGTTGGTTTAAAACGCTTGAAAATTTAATTAAAGGCTCCTGGGTTATTTTTTCAAAGATGGATGAAAAAAATTAATAATCCTTAGTCACAGTTTTTATTTATAAGCATTTAAAGTTCAAATATTGACAAAATACGGAAAAATCACGAAAATTAGCAAATTATTTTGAGTTGAAAATTCATAAAAATTTTTATTTTTAAATCTAAAATTTAAAAATGTAATACAAGATTATCCATAAGTTTTCCTATCTTTATCAAAAAAAAAATGTCTACAAGAAAGTCAAATTAAATTTTTATGAGCGTTTGAAATTCATATTTTTACAACATTTGATATTCACTCGATTTCTCATGTAACGGTTTTCTTATTTTGTTGTAATTAAAAAACGTATGACTGTAGATACTTGAAAATTTCACTGAACGTTTATATAAGCATTTTCTATAAACGATAACATTTTGAAAATAATTAGATTCTTTTTGAGCTGTTTACGGACATTGTGAGTTTTAAATGTTTGTATTTTTTTTTCTATGAATATCAATAAAATTTTATTTGTTGGGTAAAAAAGCGTAAAAATTTAATGGAAGGCTCCCGATATAATGTTTCAATGGCAGTTGAAAAATATTAAAAATACATACGTATTTATGGCACAATTTTTTTTATTTGATATGACACCAAAATAGATTATAAACTTAATCTATCATCATTTAAAAATTATAATCCAGTTTAATTTTTTTAAACATGAGAATTATTATATGGGAATTAAAATAATTCATTATAAATTAAGTTTTTTTAGTAATTTTTTTTTATAAAGATGTGGTTAGATTTATTAATTTTGATAATTTTTTAGACCAAAAATAATTCAGAATTTAGGCTATTTCTTGAAATACTGTTTTAACGTATGAACTGGTACTGCAGAATCGTAAGAGATAGTTCAATAAATTGGTAAACATGAAATTTGTTTTTATACTATTAACTAATTTAACCTTACTAAATGCAAATAAATAATTTACCACTTTTAATAAATTATGTAACACTTTACATTTAAAAAATGTCCAGTAAGTATACTTTAAAACAAATCGAATACCATTAGGTGTATTATCTCTGAACCATTAATTTTATGGGATCTGAATGAACACTTATCAAATTAATATAAAACTATTGTCACAGATAATGTTTTTTAATATAATGTAATATGGCATAATAATTAGAAAAAATGTCATAAACATATTATAATATTATTTTAAAAGATTTCAATTGGCTTATTTTGTGCTCTTTATAAATACTATTTATTTCATGGTCTTGGTTTTTCGTAGAGGGGAAGTGAGAAAGCTGTAAAGCATTACTGTTGTTTAATAATATAAACAATTCTCTTTTTAAGTGAGATGTAGTCTGGCTATATTGGCTATACCTAACCTAGGAAGGTCATATATTTCATCGTTATTATATATTTTAATTCGTATATAAAAAAAAAAAATGTTTAAGTTCCGTTTATAATTTTGTGTGCGGACCCCTCTAACACAATCGTCTCGAAATACACCGCATGCGACAACCACGTAATGCAGCTATTATAATAATATGTATGTACGAGCGAGTTATATACGTATTATATAGTGGCCGAGTTTAATTTCCAACCATATAACAATCTGGACGTCTGAAATGTACCTACATTACGGTCAGCGATCGTAAACAGATCCAACGGGGAGACCATTTAAGATGTTTATTCAGGTCACACGTCATCCGGGTAAAACCAATATCCCTTAGCCAAATTCGTTATCTCGACAGTGAAAAAACGAATTGCCCCGTTTTTTATTTTTATATACATCTGGTGTAGGTATTTTTTTCTTCGTTGTCCAGATCCTGGAGCAATATATGCATGCATGATATATAAATTTATATAATCCATGTACGCATACATACAGAGTGATGCACATGGTATATTCAACCCCTACCCCCACCGTGTCTAATTCCTAAATGTCGCATTAATAATAATAATAAATACATATATTTGTAATTGCCAAGTACCTATATATTTGTTATTAGTTCTAGTCTAATCTAACACAGCTACCATGACGTCTTGCATATAAACCTGTAATTTTTATAATTTGTAAGTACCAACTAAATGTCAAATAATTCGGTAACACCTCGTTAATATATTATATTATACATAACAATTTCCTAATATATCATAAAACTATAAATAATATACAGAGAGTATACCGATGGTTCTCGTATGAAAAAAAGTTTGTATATTCACTTAATAAATATCGTAAGAAGTCTAAATATTTGATAATAATATAATGGTCTTACAGACGTATATAGATACTTAATATTTTAGAAAATCATGATATTTGAATAAATTCATAATTTAAGGATAAAACGGAGTGATCATGGCATGCATTTGAATCATCCTGTATGTGTTCATAATATTCACACATAACGATAACGCGTACGTCGTATGTATATGCACTTTGTAGCCGAAGTCGAACCGCGACAAAGGACGTAATGGTCGCTGCGGCAGGCTAGGAAAGGTACAGTCAGAATAAAATACGGAAATCCGGGAGAGTCGCTTTGCAATCGTAGTATAGCGTAGATGGAACGGAATATAGGAGCGGAAAAAACCTATAAGGCGACTGTTATTCAGGTCTTGTCCCGGTGCAACAATCTTTTCACGGTGACATTATTATTTTCTTTTTCATCCCTTCCCCCAGCCTGCCATTTTTCCTCCCTGTTTTGCCTCTTTAAGGTCGACGGCGGTGACTGTCGTTAAGACGTATATAGTGGAAAATTGAATTTGGATGTGTCTTTCCCCCCAGCATCCGATAGAGAGACTTCCTTCACACTAAAAATCGTAAATTTTTATGATGTAAAAACGTCACAGCAGGAGAATAAGCCTATGTTTTTCTTTTTTTCAGAAATTATTACATATGCGTCGCGGGACCTGGAACATCGATCAGACTAACTGGTGACTACAGAATAACCGGTAAATATGAAATACGTGTTTTTTTTTCTCGCACGCACATAACACCATTACTTTATAGTCTATAATATTATTCATTTTTATTCAATTAATTATTATTGACAGACCTACTTTTTGAAATTCCTATGCGTGCCAGTATAGTTATTCGTCATAATATATTAAACTTCATTATAATTGTGGTCAACACTACGAGTTTAGAATTATAGTGAATTATTAAAAATCCATTATACATGTATCATAATTTGTATACGTTTTCAATATTATATATTGTTTTTAATATAATCATATTATATACTTTAAAGTAATATTAGTTAATGAATAGATTAAAATATCCAACAAACATTGGATAGAATATTGCATTTCATTATTCATTCCATTATATTATATGTTGTTAGTTATTATTATTTATTGAAAAAGAACCGTGTGACAGTCCAACTTTACGTACTATCTTTGAATTTTACAACTTACTATGTTTCGTTTCAAACCACATAAAAACACAACAATGGCTAGAAACAATCTATTGACTATAACTTTTTTATTGAAATACTGTAGTTTATGACCACTGTAATGATACCTAAAAATATTTATCAACAATATTATTTTAATGATGTATTTGTATACTATTCAACTGCTGACAACACAATGTTTATGATTAATTATTTTCTGTGTATTATTAAATGTTAATGCTCAGTTATATTATTTAAAGCTATACCAATATTACTTATATTCTATATATATATATATATTAATAATGTTTCTAGAAAGTCAATAAATCATCAATCACATATACCATATACGATACTATATATTTTTAAACAATTGATTCCAAATATTTTATAATTTCCAATTTTTCTAAAAAATATGTATGCAAGTATTTTTAAATATACATAAACGGCTGTTTTGACATTTATTTACCAATTTGAATACATTCATTATCCGTTTAGAAGTTTTGCAATGAATGAAAATTTACAAATAATATATACCACCTGAAGAGAAATATGTACATTACATTTACCAAATTTCAATGAGCTAATCAATTTTTATTTTTTTTTATTGATCTTAAGCTTGGCAACAATGGCCATTAGCTGTTTGTAGGGAGGGGGGTATGGTTGGATTGGAACACGTGTATGTGAATGTGTGAAAAGGATTTGTCAACCATCCAGGAATTAGTGACAGCGACAGATGCTTGCACTCAAAACACGTTTCATGACTGAATGTAACCATCACACCACACCAAACAACTAAACAATTATAATATACACATAATAAACATTAGATTTATAACACTCAAATATACTAGAACTGGAAATATTCGTCTCACCATTTATTAATATTATATTTATATATTACACAATATTCTTGCTAATCAATTTGTTTAGGTACAATAAATAATTATAAATGTATGAATTTATAAAATAATTGTGATTCGGCGTAGTGCAGTTGCTGAAATCAATTACGGAACTTGGTTGAGAGTAAGCAATAGCTGCTGCTACTAGTTCCCGGATGGGTGACCACCCGGGTTCATAGTGAAAAAAACCTTGCCCACACATACACGTGTTACCAACCGACCATATCAACCATACCAACCGTAACCCCTGTAGTAGCATAGAACAATATAGAAGCGAAACTCGATCAGCTGATGGATGAAGTGTTCACCTATGATCTGAAGTCCGAACAATAAAACGGTTTCCGTGCACCAACATGATGTTATACCCGTATTGAAAAACCGTTTCCGCCTAATAGGCAGGGTATTCTGCGCGGGGTTGGGTTGTTTCCAGTTTCCACTGCTTACTTTTTTTTTAATTGATAACGTAGCCATGCCTCCTGGAGACAGTGTTTAAGGCCACAACCGCCCGATTCGGTTAATGCACAGTGTTTCATACCCCTGATAATAGCTAATGGCCACAGTTTCCGGGCTCTAGACTAATAAAAAAAAAAAAATTAAAATAAAATAGTTTTTTTTTTACTTCAATTGATAAATATTAGGTACCTATATTTTATTATATGTTATGTTTGTTTTGTTGTTTGTATAATATTTATTTTTTAAACTAATGAAACAAATAAAATATATAAATTATTGAAAGATTTTTTTTAATTATAACAGCAAAATAACTGTAATTACAAAAAATTGTTTTCATTAGTCTTAGTTTGGCTTGTAAATAGGTACCTTATGAAAAATAATGTTTTATCAAGTATACTATTATAATAAATACTATTGCGCTTTTTTAATAAATCATATTTTTAAAAGAGTTTATTTATGTTAAAATTATATTATGTGCAAACAAAAAGTATAACTATTTTCATCAGGAATTCGTTAATTGATACTTAATATTTAAGAAATTATGAAAAAATTTAATAAGCTGTTTAAATTATGTATGTGGTAAAATATAATATAAATGCAGTGTGTTGTTCTATAGTAAAATAATAACATTTTACCAATTAAAATTTAAAGGTTAAACGATTTGAATTTGAAAATGTAACATAATGAATAATTATGATAGCGTATATAGGTAGAATATAAAATTAATTTAGTACATATTATTACAAAAAAGGGGATTATTAATCTACAACGTATTTGTGATTTTTATTTTTTTAATATCGTAAAAAAGTAAATAAAAATAACACATCAATAATAAACAACGATAAAAAAAAAATGATATTAATTTAAAATTTGATACACCAATTTGATTATACATTGTATGTATGGTAATGAATAAAGTATTAACTTGCTTAGTATAATAATATTATACATTTTATAACATATCAACTCTGCGGTGGCATATTTCAAAAATAGATAAAATTATTTGTACTACATGCAGAACGGTCATTCTGTTATAATATTGTCTATGTTCATTATACACTCACTTATATGTACAATATATCATTCGAATTGCTACAATTTTTGTAGTCTATATTTTATGGATGCATTAAACAACAGGAAATTGAAGAAAATAAACTAAGTAATTTTTTTTTTGTTTGTGTCAAGAACTTTTAATAGGTTTTTCCGGTAATGAAATAATTTTTTTTGCTTCTTAACTTCCTGAATATTAAATTGCTATAAACTTATAAATTATGTTTATTTTTTTATTTATTTGTTAGTGTGTGGGTGAATAACAATAAGGTTTGCTTATACTCCCGTACCCACACTTATTGTAAAGTTATATCCACATATCATTAATATTGAATATTGAAGACTTTATATTATAGTCATACCCTATGAATAATTGAGGCAAGACATAGTTTAGTAGGATATAATATTGTGTCATATAAATGTCATAAAAATTAAATAAAAACCAAAATTATCGATACCTAGTTATATTTTTAAACTTTGACCTAGGTACTTTTTTTTAATTACTGATAATTAGAGTAATACTCCAAACGTTTCAACTGTTTCAAGTACAGTCATAATCGTTAATGGAAAATCAAATCTAGTCGGAACTTTGAAAAAGTTATTTTCTCAAAAATACTACTTCACATAAACGTAATGAAACACTAACAACCACAATACATAAACTATTGAAGATATCTTCGTATCTAGTTATTTTGTTTTATATAAGTACGACATCCACATATTTGTTGAATATTGATAAATTCTGTGTCATCATTATTTATTAGAGTCCATAATATAATTTTGTATTGATTGGAAGGGCGTTACGTATATCCACAGAAATTATCCTAGATTGTTATCACTATTATTAAGTGTTTGCTATGCTACTATTCGTGGATGTTTTCAGAATCTATAGATAATACTCGTATTTAAGCGATACATTTAGGTTAGGTATTTTATGCATTTGGCGCTCTCCACACATCGATAATATTCCTAGGAAGGCTGCTGCAGCAAATAATGATTAAAGATACTCTGTGTGGCTGGTTCTTTTGTTTTATATTCTATAACATATACATGTTTATTTAATATTGATAAATTCTGTGTCATTCTTATTTAATGCAGCATATGTCTATGTTTTTCAGTCCAAACTGATGGGGTCGTTAATATAAATTTGTATCAATTGGAGGGGCGTTACTTTTCCCACCGAAATTATCCTGAACCATTATCACCAATATCAAATGTGCGTTATCCGTGGATGTATCCATAACGTATAATATTCTAGCGATATAATTCAAATTATAGTATGTATATTTAGTGCTCTCTAAAAATCAAAAATATTCCTTGCCATGTTGTAGTACCGAAAATTTATTGAAGATATCCTGTGTGTCTGGCTCTTTTGTTATATATATATTAACATATCCGTTCTACATATTAAATAAGAATTGAAAATTTTTTTTTTAATTTAATGCAGTGCAAATATCTTTGTTTTTAAAATTCAAATGATGTGGTTGTTAATACAATTTTGTATCGTGCGTTGTTTTTCCCCTCCGAAATTATCCTGGTTCATTGTCAGTATTTTTAAATGTGTGCTATACATGGATTTATCAAAAATGTACAATATTCAAGCAGCACTTTTAGGTTATGTTATGTGTTTGGCACTCTCCACAAATCAAAAATATTCCTCGGCTTGTTGCAGCAGCTCTATAATGGCTTACATTGCATTGTGATAACGTACATTATAGGTACTATTATAATATACATATACATATACTTTTACCTACTGTAAATATCTAGGGGCTTTCTAAGAGGTTTTTATCTTATTTTGGTGGAAAATGGAAAAACCTAAATTACTACTATGGCAAAAAAGTACAATGCCCATATTTTATATATTATATACTGTTGTAGAATGTATACGTAGTACGTAACACTACACACAAAATGTAATATCGTTCTCGAGTCTTGATGTAATGTGTGTTTGTCATCGTTTACCAGCTGTTAATATAATGTTTATATTTTTAGAACTACAATTTATTTTAATACTGCATTTGGGTAGTTTTAAAAACATGTTTCTTTAGCAGTAATAATCACAAAAAAACTATCAACTATCAATGTTATCTTTTTTTGTAATTTATTGTAAACTTATTTAGGGATAAATAGTGTTTCCAATAACTAATTATTCAAAATTTTTTTCCCAATTTCCAGTTTTGTTGAAAGCATTATTTGTACTGCTATTTTTAAATAACATCAAATTTCCAAGGGTGTTATTATAAATTAATACCGAAGATAATATGTTAGTTATAATAATATGTGTTTATAGTGTGATTGACCAATCATTATCACTTCCTTAAATAATTAACTTATGAAATTTACAAGTATATTATATTGTAAGAACCATATTTCAAATACTTAGATTGCTATGTAATTTTAAGGAGTATTCTGTTCCAAATACATAGTCCTTATAAATATAAACGGAACATTGTGTAATTTACACCGTCAACAACATATAGCGTTTCACGAAGCACCTAAGCACGGGGCACATGCGCTATGCGCAGTAGCGACGCATCCATATATTGTTACAATAAATTTCACTGTAATTCTACAATTTCATGTCGCGAAACACCACGGTGTATAGGTAAGTAGTGAACAATACGTCACAACGTTTTCACCATACTCTGCGTGCGCAATAAAAAGGGGTAGACTTACGGTAAATATAGTATAAAGGTACAATATTTTACTTTAAAATGTCAATGTATAATAAAAACTAGATTCCTAAATATTACATATATTTTATAAGTGTTATCTTTAGTATAGGTATAAAATCAAAAACTTAAAAACTACTGATTTTAATTTTCATTTAAAAGCGTCAAAATGTGCAGTGAAATAAAGTGGTACTCATTAAAAAATAGAAGTTTGTATCGCTTGATACTTTTTAATGGTGTAAAAATCTATGTACTTGAAAATTTGTATTGAAAGTATACATACTTCAATGTTCTAAATATCAGAATTTAAATAAATGCATTATTAAAGGATATAAGTGGAGCGAGTATGTTCGGTAAATCATCCTGTAGGTTCTTTATATGGCGTGTATTGGCTGTGAGTAGAACATGAGGCCTATTTCGTTCGCGTATTTGGTATCTCATTAATAATGATGCATGTATGTTTTCTTATATTTATTTCTTGAATTTGTACAACTGATTTATGTTAACTTCATAAAAAATAAACAATTTTATACTGCAGTTTTCATTCACAAGGATAATTTATTTTAATTCTTATTTCAAAATAAATAATATATTTTTATTTATTTCTAAGTGAATAATACGTTAGACGTTTTGTGAATAAATATATTTGTATTCGTTAAGAACTTTTTTTTTGAAAACAAAATAATATAATAACATACAATTAGCATGAATATTATAAAATATAGATGAATAACATTTAATCTGTTGAAGAAACACTTGAAAACCTAATTGATTCGACAGAGTCACTAAATTTAATTTAATATTTCACCTTTAAGTTTTCACTTGGCTTTGGGCGTATCACTCAAATAAATAAGCTGGGAGAGAAAACTAATATCATCAAAATTTATTGATTTCCAACACAAAGTTAAGTTGGTTTAAAAAAAAATTGACAAAGCTCACCAGTTCGTGTATATTTTACATTTTCCTCGTACATATTACGTCTTATTCTATGAGTATTTTTGACGAACCTACTAATAAAATCAAACTGTCTTGTGTATACCTACTCGAGTCTGGTAATACGTTCAATATACCTAATGATTGTTTCCATTATTATATTTTTTTCGGTGGTTTTGATATATTTAATGTGTATAAAGATAAATGCATAAATGCATAATGGTTGGACCCATCTAGAGCATAATATTACTTTTCGTGGTTATTATATTTACTATTTTTATTATTATTATTCTATGAACACATGTTGAACTAGAAGTAACATTCATAGTACCTATATTTAGAAGTGTGTATAATCAAACTGTGTTATAATTACTGACTGCGGCCTGTTTGTAAAACAGATGTAAAACATTGACCTTTACGGTTTTTTCCCAAGAATTGGAAATTTTTTTCGTTATCCTCCCAATGCTGTATTGAATGAAAAAAAATATTAAAATAATAGATTACTTATACATATCGTATATTCCATAAATATTTTTATAATATACAGAGTGTCCCGTGAGGATTTACCCATTGCGATATCTCCTGAAAAAATGGAGATATCATAATTCTGATTTTTTAGTAAGACTCACAGGGACAAGAACTACAAATATTTCATGTTTTGATTTATTTTAATGTTTTGGTAAAAAAGTTAAAAAATATATTTTTTTATCTAATTGTTTTAAAAAAAATTGAAGATAGCCATTTTGGAGAGTTCATTTTTCTGAAAATATTGACGTTTCAATATTTTGATTTTATTAATCTCCTGATTTTTAATATTTTTTCTAGTTTCTAGAAAAACAGCGAACTATTTAATACCTTAGTGGCATAGCGGTATAATCATGTAGCCCGCGACCCGCTAATTCACATTGTTTTTCAAAACTAGAAAAAATATTAAAAATCAGGAGATTAATGAAAACAAAATATTGAAACGTCAATATTTTCAGAAATAAATGGCTATCTTCATTTTTTTTTTAAAACAATTAGATAAAAAAATATATTTTTTAACTTTTTTACCAAAACATTAAAATAAATTAAAACATGAAATGTTTGTAGTTTTTGTTCTTGTGAGTCTTATTAAAGAACCAGAATTATGATATCTCCTTTATTTCAGGAGATATCGCAATGGGTAAATCCTCACGGGACACCCTGTATAACATGGGCACAATTTTTTCTTAGAAAGTAGCACAGCGCCATAGCACAAGCCTGCAGGTTCTCGGAACTTTTCGTTGGTCGTAAGAAAATTGAAGTCTACGAAACGTTTTTATTCGTTTTTTTGGATGACAATATTTAACATAGTCAATTATTAATTATTTCTGGATATACATATTATTATTATAAACACCGACAGCTGTGAGAAGAAATGTTTAATTAATGTTTGTAATTATTTTCTCAATTTCTTGTGAATACTCGGTGGATACTTTAAAATGTTGCATTTCTCAGAGTCATGTGTTAGCATGGGTACCAACATAATATTGTTTTGATTCTCAAATCTAATGTATTGGTCAATTTAAAAAATAACAAGCGTTCAATTGCACAAGGTATAATGCATTAATTTCGTTAAAATGAAAAAATAATCATCGGTGCATGTTTTTTTATTTAGATCGGGTATTTTTACTTTAGATTCTAAGCAGAGTGATGAATGTATTGATTTTACAATGATGTGTGTTTTTTTATTTGTCTCTATGTACACGACAAGTAGCCGAAATAATGCTTCGATTTTCAACTTCAGTATCTTGTTCGATGGGAAAGTGAATCTAAATGGGGCATTGGGGATTTTGAGGTCAAATTCTTAGTTGCTTTTTAATAACACCGAGAGAAACCAAAAAAAAATTGAGGAAAAACGGGAATTTTTACGCAAAATAGGTTTTTGACAAGATCGATTTTGATTTTTGGTATAACTCTAAAACAAATAACCGTAGACACTTGAAATTTACACAACATGTTTTTTCATCAATTCCTGTACTTGATAACATTTTAAAAAATGTTTTGACTTGTTTTTTGCTGTTTACGGACATTTAAATGTTATGCTTGAAATTATGTAGGTTGTAATTATTATTGTTAGTAATGCAATTTGTTTATACCTATTATTAAGGAGGCAATAAGAGGAATTTCTTACGATAACACACTACAAGCAAGACACGTAAGTACCTAGTGATAAGTGTGTAATCAGCTTTTAAATTATATAAATACGTACAGAATATGTCTACACAATACCACGTTTTATGAACCAAGCGGCATTTATAACTTGTTACTGATTGAGCGTCAAAGCTGCCGTGGCAACGTAACTTCAGGAAAGAAATCAATAAAATAGATAATAATAGCAATAGTATATTACTATTTAAACATCGCTTTATAATAAATAATAATATTGTAAGCAATTTGGCCACCTGCCAGCCAAACGCTGGTTAGTTCGCGTGAAAAATAAGGTACCTACGACCAGGTTTTCCGAGTAACCAAGTTATTTTTGGTTGACCTCACCGATCGCGATACCGGAACATCAAACGCAAGAATCGTAAACAGCTATTTATAAGAAAAAGGTTTTCTACTATATACCAATAATTTATATAAGTAAATACTAAATAAATCTCCCCCTATAATACACATCAACAATCGGAGTAACGTATTATTATATATATATTTTACACGAAACATTCGATTCCATACAAATTCTGCAGTCTTAATAATTTGTATAATTTGAAGAACCTATACAAGTGACTTTAAGTACCTACTTTAATATTATAGTACAATTATACATATTATGGACATTCTTCGTTATTCAAATACTATAAATTACAATCATCTAGACGTCTAGACTATATTGTACAGATAATTTAAACTAAGAAAATACCTAACTTGTAGAATCAGAACAATTTATTGTGTAAACATCTTTTACTTGCGGCCAGCACATGGAGTAATACTCTAATACTATATATATAGGCCAAAACCATTTCGAGGGTAGAAAATGACCTATAAGTATTTTCACAGTTATCAACTACTACGTACTTATGACATGAGTAGTGAGTATTATACTAATATAATAATATTATAAATTATAATCAGTATCAATATTCCAACATCGAAATTCTATTGGTAAACATCTTCAAATTGTCTTTTTGTAGACATAAATCCACTCACTCCTCGATAAAAATTGCGGAAAAATTGCTTGGCCCTCAACATTGTCTGGCTCTGACCTTCGGTAAGTAGCTAACTCAATCGGTGATGTGTTTCTAATTTTCAAATGTTAAATTTTTCCAAGTCAAACTACCTAATTTTTATTATTATTTGTATTGAATTTTAATTTTATACTGTTTTAATGGCTGGGTGTTGTAGATATTATTTTTAATTCTAGCATTTTTCTGAGGTAAGCTGTCGATTATTTGGTTTCCGACAACGAGTATTATCTGGTTATTATTAGCAGTCTGCTGTAGTTGGCATATCGATATATAATTTGTAGGTAGGCGGACAGTGTTTGTGTTAATTATTATCGTATCCTTTACATGGCGTGTCACGATCATTATTAACGTGCTGTAGTTTCAGATACATCTATTCTTTACGTTTTCGATTAGTCTGTACACATAATATAGCAACATATAATAAAGTAATATGTAAGACACTTATTGGCTATTGCACACAATAATCACTATTGCGTGCATTAACTTTTCAATGAAAATTTCTAGAAATTATTCCTTTAATATTTATGAGTTGTTACGATCCACGAAAAAAGTTACATAAAAAACATGGTAAATAATGGAACAAAATCGATATTTCGTGGGTTTGGATTCAAAAGGTTCTATGTAAATATTTTATATTTTTTTGATTACCAAATTTGTTCTCAATTAACTGTCGAAATAATACAAATGCTGATTTAATTTAAAAGGTTTTGATAACTTATACGTCCAAATCAAATAAATGTAAGCTGGAAAATATTTGAACACATTTAAATTGGCTTTTCTGAAAGATTTCAAATTTACACATAGAACCTTTTGGATCCAAACCAGCGATTTGCGGTTCAATTAATTATTTAATGCAATTTATTGATGAGTAAATAATTCGGTAATACATAATAAAATATATTTTGTATACTCTATACTGAAATACATATTTTTGTTTTAGGTATATGTAGGTACTACTCAATTAATGTGTATTAATTATTATAATCATTAAATACCATAACATCTCTCCTCTTAACTAGGTAACAGTAATTTTACTGTAACATTATAAAATTGTATATTTTTAGATTTTAGACTAATAGACTTGTAATAGAAGTTATTTCAACTTACTACATGAATTAACATAACCTAAAATATAAAATCTCTAACCACAATCAATTAATTTACATTTAAAAATTAGTTTGTACCTATTTGGGAATACTCAAAACATCTGCTGAGAAAATATTTATTAGTTTGGGTCTTAAATGCTTACGCCATACATTTCAATTATTGCAGTAAGTACTAATTAAAAATGTACTTAGAAAATCGTTAAGTATACATGAAAGTTATATGTACCTAGGTATGATTCCTACTATATAATTGTATTTTGAGGAAGGAACTCAAAGATTTGTGACTGACGATATTTTCATACATATGTTTGTACCAGATACGTTGAGTAGAATAAACTATTATGAAAATACGAAGTTATTATTTTACAAACCGATTTGTTAAAACATTTTTTAATCGAAGTTATCCTTTTTTTTTTACTGTGGTTGTAGAATCTATAATTCAGATTGCTGATGTTTGTCAAACTAGAAACTGATTACAAGCGAATTGTATTTATAGTTAATTTAATATCGACTTTTATATTCTAGTATTAATAAGTAATAACATCTACTAATAACTACTAATACCTATATTTTATTTTTCTAGCCACTTTTATAACATATCCAGTATTTATTATTGATGGTTACTGGTTCGGAATTAAGTACCATATAAGTTATGTTTTTCCACTGAAAAAAACAAACTCGGCCATCCAACTGAGAGTTAAAAGTGTGCACTAGCACCACATGACTATACTCGAGTAGTCGCTGTAAATTAAAATCGTGATTTGCATATAATCAAAATACAATCACTCCCTAGATACACTCCCTTTCTGTGTATTAGGTAAACACGTGGAAGGTAGTCTTTGCAGGTGTGTGACTATAAAATGTTTGATCCCATATATGCATGATTTTCAAATATTGTTATAGTGGAAATTTAGGTTAATCCAGTGTAAACGTAATAAACGTGGATTACAGTTGATCTATTATACAGTGACACCAACAAGGATATTAAAAGCACCAAAATTATATTATAACAAGTTATTTTAAACCATACTTAGTATTACAATTATTACCCATGTTGTACTATCATAATATTAATTATATTCTTTATTACAGAAGTTAAATATTTTTAGAAATCATAGTGTAAGTAAAAATAAAATGCAGGATATTATAGAACTCTGCTACGGTTGACTAGCACTTATTGAAGCATTTTATTTTTAACATATTATTACAATAAATTGTACAATAATTTATAATACCTTGAATAAATTAATGATCAAATATTCGATCATTAAAAACATAAAAATGGACAAAAGTTGTAAACCTATGATTCAAAAACTAAATAATTAAGAGTATATTATATGAAGCCGTATTACAAAATAGAAATCCACAGTTCAATAAAATTGAGAAAGAACCTACAAACAACACAAGAAATAGTTTAGGCATGTACTAACATTATCAACGATGATAAATATTGTTTATGATTAATTACAATGATATTATATTTTATCTAAATCGATAAAATTCTAATTAGTATATGTATACCATACACAGTGTAAATTCATTTAACGCACTCATTACCTCATTTTAGTAATTAGAAATTGTATTACAGACCAATCTCAATTATTTCCTTTTCATCGAAAACATATGAAACACTTATCCTATGCAGCATTAGGGCTATTTTACTTTCTACAATATTAACCAACAAAAAATATGGATTTTAGTATTTTACCATGGAAGTTCTTCTACAACATGTAATATTACCTTTTACAAATATATTTATGTTTTTTAAAATAAATTGCTCCCAAGTAGTAAATATATTATCCAATCCGTATTCGTGTATTAGTATACACATTACATATTTTACAAAATCAACTAACTAAAAATCATAATGCCTTTTTTTTTAATTAAAGCTCCAATACTTGGTTTTATTTTATTATTATGCTATTGTCTCTACCAGCGAAATCAACCTCAGTGGGTCAAATATAATAACCCTTAACTTCAACGTCTTCAATTCTATGTTTGGTTTCACAATAATGTCATGTCACTCGTTCTTTTCACGCTATTTGTAAATAGCTTCTTCTACATTTTTCTTTAAAGAATATCCTCATGTTTCACTGATGAAGTACAATTATTCTAAAATGTTCAATCGAAAAAAAATGTAAACCTCTACTCAGTGATTCGTGATTTCAGACTTTTATTTAAAAATACAACATTTTAACATTTCAGATTTTATATTTGACTCTGGTTGTGAAGGGTAGACATTTTTTATTGAGTTGATACCATATTACGTATTTTACCGGAGTTCCCTAGTGAATACCCAAACTTTTTTATTGCCTTTTTAGGTAATTTGAAATCAAATATGTGCATGGTTCTGTTAATTTTTTAATTCTAAAAAGTGATGACAATTATTAGGTACAGGCCTCAACGATACTATTACACTATATTTTATAATTTATGGATCTTTACATTGTGTTATTTAATATAAGGCATGCACTTATGGCTACAAAATATTTAAGAGAAAGATGTATGTTTATTCATATTTTTTTTTCAATAGCAGGGTATCATCTTATACAACTGAAATTACCTACAGTAAACATGTTACAGTGGAATATGTTTACTATATACTTAAATATCAATTAATTGTTCTCATAATTAGTTATTTTATAGTGGTTTTTAGATCATTTTATGAAAATCGTGTAATAAGTAAATATTTTTATATGGACATAAATCATAATTCATTTAAGCGTAATTTTTCAACAAAAAAAATAATCATTTTATAATAATATTATGTACTTTATTCATCGATTTAAACCTCAACAGGCAATTGTTTAGTGTTATAACTTAAACTATAGCCATAAAATTCAAAGTTTACCTATCAAAGTTGTCGTATTAAAAAGCAGACATTATTTAAAAAAGTTAATCCATTTAAGCATGCAATTCGATTTCAAGTTGAAGTTTTTTTGAACACAATAACTTTTTTTTTAATACTGAACATACACTTTTATTGTAAGTACGTCAGCTATAATGATGTATTTACATTCACAAATCAATATGTTTTTAATAAGAAATTGTCAAGATAACCTCAACTAGTTACTTAATATTTGTTTTGAATTTTATATTTTATTAACTGCAAATCCCTCATTAAATCCTAATGGCTGATTATATTTGGTTTTTATAGATTTTAATATGTGTTTACGTTACTTATTGAGCAATGTTGCTTAATATTTTATTTTAAAGTATACATAAATAACATAGTTAATAACATACAATTTCCATCAGAACCTATATGTAATTTAATATAATATTATTCAATGATACATTTTATATTGTTACACAATCTTTGTGTATTTTAAAATGACATAATATGTATATTAAACTAATTTTTCGTTCGATAAAACAACACTAAATACAGTTACATCAAGTATGTAATTTTTAAACGTATTATAATATATTCAAGGTTCCAATGATAATACTTTTTTTTAATTTAGGCATAAATGTATTTCGCATTTCACCATTGTTTACATTCAATTTTCCTTACCCATATTGTACATGTTATAATGATTATATACAAATACAGACTACAGTAAACGAAGCATTAATCTAAAATAATACTTCATAATTCTAAAAATTGTCAAATAGTGCGTTATGCAACTATTTTACTCTTAATTTACCCTAAATCAAATCTAACAAACTTAACTAGGCAATAGGTATACGCGCACGTTGTAATATTTAATAGGATAAATTCTTATCAATTTCAATAACTAGACAATATAGCTATTATAGCTGTTCATCCCTACGAGAAATCTGAAAACAATAGAGGTGACATGATGTGCGTCTTAAATTGATGCACTTTTGACTGGTAATTCTCGGGAAATGGCAGACACGTTTTATCGGGTTGAAAATTATGTGGCTCGAAAATATAATACTATATTAATTATAAACACTATTTTAATATATCAATAATAATACGTACAAGATTCGTTCAGCTGAAATTGCATCGAACTGTATGCCATTGTTAATGACAATATGCACATTCCACAATCAAACGGCACGACGCGGAAAAACCATCACCGACGACCGTATTTTAAAAAGACTTTCGCACAAGAAAACACATAACGCACTAACGAACGATGACGCGAAAACGGGAATGATTGAGAATTTGTGGAACTTGGGCGACGCGCGCGAACGTGAGAATACAAACGGTGTTTACTTGTGAAAACAATCGTGGTTAGCGCTCACGAAGTATACCGCGGTATACAACATGGACCGCGGTCAGTGAATTTAAACCACGGTCGAGGCGTCGGAGGTTTATTACTTCGCGTCTGACGAAACGCGTCGGGTGAAGCGGGGAGCCATGGACTACAATAGCTATAAGCGCGGAAATTCAAGACGCTGCAGTATGTTATTCACAAAGTTCGCGTTTACGATTTTTGTCGAATTTGTTTTTCTTATTAATATTGAAACGTGTATAAATATCATTTTTATTCTTAATAGTTTGAATTTACAGACTGGGCAGTGATAATCCGACAATAACAGTGGACTGTTAAGTTCCGGATACGTATCTGTCATATAATTAATACAGTTAACATATAGGTAGGTACCATATTATTAAAGTATACCATGTTTATTATTAAAATTTGTTTATAAATAGTAAAATTATACAAACATGATTAATCGGGTTATAGATAGGTAGGTATATTTTAATTTCAGTATTTCACTTCCTATTTCACTGAAAATTAAAAGAAATTATGTAGATAGTATCTTCTTTTGTACATTGCGTTCGTAGTTTTTGCTGCTTTTTATCATCCTTTACTTTATTTCTAAACTATTAATATGATCTAAACAACAGTTCTGTTAAATATAAAGTTAATCAGCTTACGGAGTCAATAATTTATGTATATTTAATAAGTATTAATATTTGTTTTAATTTTTATATATGTATTAAATGAAAATAAAGAATATAATAATAATCATATCATAGTAAGTATAACTTATAGGCTTATTACAACTGGAAAAAAGGTAATATCTGATATTAACAATTCAGTGGTTATAAATATATATATAATATATTAAATATGTATGAATAGTTCTTAGGTTTTAATAAATTATTTTCTAGTTCTATAATTATGATCATAACATTACTAAATGCTTTTAAGAGTCAATTGAATATGTATGTATTATTATTAAAATATGTTTCTATTATAATATGAACAATAGTTACAATGGTAGGTATAATTATTACTTTGTGTTATAATAGTTTGCTGTATTCCTGTAAAATATTTTTTGATAAAAATTGTCTAAAATCTGTGAAACAGTCATTAACCTCGTGAAAAATCATAATACCATGAAAACTCTAATTTACTAGATCGATAAGAAGATTGAGCGCAAATAAATTTCAAGTTATAATTCATGTTTAAAAAATATTTTTTAGAGGAAAATATTATAGACATTATTACGATGAAATAATAATATGACTTATATACTTAGTATTCCACTTTTTATTTCATAATTAAATTAATACAAGGACTTTTAATATATTTTGCTTCGTAAATTTTATTTTATAGCTTGTGTAATTATTCCAAATTATTTAATTTATTTTTTCATAGTGCAATTATATAGAATTTTGACCTTTAAAAATAGGTTGTGGTGTCAATTTACGTGCATGGAATATTATGTGGATTTTTTATTGTATTGAATTTTAAGAGAAAAACTTATTCCATAAACTTTTCATTAACATAATTTTAGTTGGCAACACCCTTTTGGACGTGTGCCAATTCGATAAGTTTTTTACTTAGGTATTTTCATAACTTTTTTGACATTATATGGCTTTATTGTCATATTGTCAGTTATAGTTTTAAAAAATAAGATAAATATTTAATTGATAAATTTGTTTTTTTCTCAAAAATAAATAATTATATATTTAGAATATATTATACTAGAATATTTATTGAATTTGAGTCCCTATCAATAAGTTTTCAAAAATATTAAAACATTTTTTTTCCACTCATCTATATTATATTGTAAATATATTTTAATTATTTTTGTAGACTGTAGACACTCAGATAATATGTCTATTGTTCGTCTTTTGCATCAATCATATTAATTGTATATTTGTTTCCCTAAAAATTAGGTACTTATACGCAATACGTATAGCACTCTTATATTATATTCTTTAAAACATAATATAGTTTGAGGTATAATAGAGATGGTAAATTAATTACAAAATCATGGTTATTCAATTGGTTGACATCGAATTAGTTCATTAAGTATTTAATAATTTGATTGATTTCCCAGAGTATTTTGTTTGTATATTATAGAATAAATATATTGTTTGGAAATATTGATACTGGTTTCCACCTACTGTATCCAATTATAGATTTTAACTCTGCACGATAAACATAACTACTTTAAAACTTCACATATTATTTAGTGTTCTACCAATTTATATGTCATCGATGCATATCCTTACATGTATTCTGATCTGATCTTTCTGGTGTTATGCTTTAATACATTATTAAATCCTATAATCACATCGAGTTGTTTTTGTAAGTCCACAGTTTCTTTAAAGCTTTAATATGGAATTTCGCGCAAAAAGATAAATTCAATGACATATTGACATCATATTTTTTAAAGTTATCTTTGTAAATTTACTAAATTAATACGATGACGTACTGAAAAGTATCTGACCACTTGCACTTGTTGTATATCAATATAAATGTAGCAATATTATATTCTATAATACAATTATAAATCATTTGTCAGGATTTTAATTTGTCACTTATTAATAGTTTATATTACAAAGTGACATCGAATTAGTTCATTAAGTATTTAATAATTTGATTGATTTCCCAGAGTATTTTGTTTGTATATTATAGAATAAATATATGTTTGGAAATATTGATACTGTTTTCCACCTACTGTATCCAATTATAGATTTTAACTCTGCACGATAAACATAACTACTTAAAACTTCACATATTATTTAGTGTTCTACCAATTTATATGTCATCGATGCATATCCTTACATGTATTCTGATCTGATCTTTCTGGTGTTATGCTTTAATACATTATTAAATCCTATAATCACATCGAGTTGTTTTTGTAAGTCCACAGTTTCTTTAAAGCTTAATATGAATTTCGCGCGCAAAAGATAAATTCAATGACATATTGACATCATATTTTTTAAAGTTATCTTTGTAAATTTACTAAATTAATACGATGACGTACTGAAAAGTATCTGTACCACTTGCACTTGTTGTATATCAATATAAATGTAGCAATATTATATTCTATAATACAATTATAAATCATTTGTCAGGATTTTAATTTGTCACTTATTAATAGTTTATATTACAAAGTAACGTATACTTAAAACCTACTTAAAATTTGAATTCTGAAGTAATATATTTAAATATTATAAATTTATTTATTTTGTTAATAATAAAAAGTTACTATAAAGTGAATAAAAAAATAACCTTTCAAATCGACAAACTAATATAATAATATATTATATTATTATATTGTTGAGTAAGTACAGTGAATCCTCTGTTTGGAACACTCTTTGTTAGCGAACATATTTTAATTTCACTATGGCGTCTGTATAGATCTGCTATAGAGAGGTTTCACTGTAATATCTTGAACAAACGGCTTATTTTCAATACACACAAATGCGAGATATATAATAAGGTCCCCCCAAGCCATAAGTACTACTGTTGGGTAGTTCCTTAAAATCATATCAACTCACGTTAAAACACATAAACACCGCATATATGCCTATTGTAAACTAACCTTACAGATTGTACATTTTCTAAATAAATGTTAAAAAATATAATAAGGTAATTTATTGGGGTTACTCTATAGTAAATAACATGATACCTCATAAAAAATGATCTGCGAAAAACCTACGTGATTATTAATTTTGTATAAAAAAAATTGATTTAAAATAATTAAAATATTGTAATAGTGGTGTAAATATTAAGGATATAATGGGTTGGAATAAGTTCTGAAATCAAAAAGTTCAAAAATAAGCATTACTTAGACCGATTGTCCTATACGGCGCTGAAACGTGGCCACTGAAAAAAAGTATTGAAGTTAGCGATATTTGAGATAAAAGTTCTATGAAAAATGTCGAACCAAATAATGGAGAAAACGACATGATGATGAGTTTCAAAAGCAGTTTTAGAAGCCCAATATAGATAAAGGGATCGCTAAGACAAGATTAATCCACAGGTCATGACTGGAGTAAATAAGGATCTAAAATTAAGCGGGTGATTGAAAAAGATCCTATGAGTAAAATACTATTATGGAGACCAAAGCTAAGATAGGGGGACTGTGTGAAGAAGAAAGTTAAAGATATAGGACTAGACGAAGTGGCATGAGACGTGAACAGGTTGCGAGATCTGTATTTAGCGGTATGGTCTTAAAGGCCAAAACCAAGAAATAAGAAGAAGATTATTGTGGTAATTGTACATTTTGTGGGTTGTTTAATAGCTTGTAAGTTGTGAGTAATAAAATAATATTAAATACCAGCTTCCAAATGTATTTTAGTTTACGTAGAATTATACTAATAATATTATTATAAATATACAATTGGCCTGGTGTGGTCAAACGCGTTCTAAGGTCAAGAATCGGTCTCTGTCGCTACCTCCTGGATGGTTGACCACCTGAGTTTTTAGATACAAATCTTCGCCAAATTAACACGTGTCTCAAGCTGTATTCTCCCCCACAATAAAAACCGACTAAAAATAACCTTCAGTCTAATAACCTCAGTTGTCGAAGCCTTAACAAAAATTATATAAATCAACAATGAATCAACTTTTTTGTCCAATAAATACACAAACATATCAATGACAAAAAAACAATAAATAATAATAGCCATATTATACTAGTCCTGGATCTGTGTATATCTCATGATTAATAATACTGAGTATTTAATGGTAGGTATGTACAATTAACTTAATATATCACATACTAAACATTATTTTTTTACTTAAGTAACATAAATTCATAATATGAATTAACGTTTGTAAAAATATGTGATCTGATTTATTCAAAAATCCAGGTGAAAGAAAAAAAATTAATATAAGTTCAATATTATATTATTTTTTTGTTTAAAGTGTTGTAGATGTTTATTAAAGCATATATAATAAAAGGTATTTTTTTATTGTTATCGCTTAATAGATTGAAATAAAGGGATGAGGAACGTTAGTTCACGCATAATCTATTTGAAGGCTTTCTAGAGAACAAAAACGGTATATAATAAGAATTATTTTAATCGGTCTCATGGAAGTATCACGATTAAATGCGGAATTGTTACTTGAAGCTTTTGGAGGAAATGGTCCTCGAAATTACTCCTGTCAGTAACACTGTAAAAGTGTTATGGTCCGTAACTTGGTGAATAAAAGAATTTTTATTTTTATTTTTTGGCTTAACAGATCTCATCAAAATTATATCAACTGAATAATATACCTTACATTTTATTACTTACCTATTTATCATATGTATTTATTTTGATATTAAACAATTTAAATCAAAAATGTATATGTTGGTACTCTTATTTGTTTTCAAATATGTATCTTATAATATTGCTTTAATTTATAATTTTTGATAAATTTCATGTTGGTAAAATATTTTTTATATTACTTCATATAATTAGTATACTAATAATTATATGTAATAAATTATTCGTGTAGATTTTGTTGGTTATAGAGATTTAATTTAAAATAGTTTTTAGCACGTTTGGAATTTATAATTTATACTTCTTGTAACTGAAGTAATTACTATACATTCATCTCAATTACTTTCAACAATAAGATATTTTTCTTAAATTGTGTAGTTGATTAAAACAATTAGGTAATCATAAATTAAAATATGTATTTAGTCATAAATAAATATTCTAATAAAATTAAAAGTGAGACGTCGGTTTATGTTTGGCATAAAATACTGTATAGATTAACAACTACGGTGCGGATGAACATTGTACGATTTTTACAGGTCATTGTTTTCGTAGAATTAAAATTGTCATATCTTAAATTTACTAATAGTTTTAATGATTTTGTTATAAAGACTAACCGAATAATTTTTAAAAATTGGGTAGGTAACTCACTAATACTAGGTATATAGTATATACATAGTGGATTCGTCAAGTTATTTTTTTATTTTATCTTTTACAACTAACAAAAGCTATAATAGTTCCGATTTTAGTTTTATTAAACTTCGTTCAAGTTATTCAAATATTGTAGAATGTATAGGTTTGTTAGTAAAATAAAAGCAATAAAAAAAAATGAAACATGAAAAGTTATTACTTTCACCACAGGTGTTACGTAATTGCTTTACCAGTAAATATATCGGGGAAATACTCAAATACATACACATTATATAGGACGGTACATTTTAAATTTTTCTATCTATGTCTTATTGGTACACCCTTTCAAAAAATATGCTAACAATTTTATTTGACAGGGGTATATCTTTTATTCTAATAGATACATCATAAAGTTATACAAATTAAAACAATATCTTTTTTTAGTTATTACTATTATTATAATGATACTTAATATCAATTTGCCATAAACTGTTAATTTCATATAATAAATCTATAAAGAATAAACTAAATTATTCAAACAAAAATTAAAGTTTTTTTTTATATGCCATTATTATTTATAACTATATGATACATATACATATTCACAGCCCAATAAATTATATTTTTTCTGACATTTAAGAAATGTACACAACTTTGCACTAATTTGTTATTCCTAAATCCTAATATACATTTATATTCACTTATTTTTGGTAAATAATATATTAAGAGTTAAAAAAAAAAACTTTCTATTGTCCAGTGTCTACTTGGTTGTCACAAATTACAGATGTAAACGTTCGTTTGACATCAAACAAAATGTTTACAGTCTGAAGAACGTTGATGTAACCAACAAAGCAGATCATAATTAATTACAGAAAAATATAAGGGTTAAATGTTACGGACTTGGGATTTTACATCAATTTACATAAAATGTAGCTCTAAGTTTCAATTAAATTAATTCTAATGTTCCAGTAAAGTGGACTTGAAAAGTTTACATATTCCAGCTGTATATTTACATTTTTAACTACAAAGCAATTTTATTTGCAACGAGTTACGACCCTATATCATTCAAAATGTAATAAATATGTTTTTCAATCAAATAAATCCTACCCGCATAATATGTATAATATGTTTAAATAACGTATAAAACATTATCAATTCACAAATTATATTCTAAGATGAGCTAACTATGTTCATAGGACTTGTAAGTTGTATAATATAAAAAACTTTATATTTTAAATTATTCAATTTCTAAATCAACCAATCCATTAATAAATTTGGAAAATAACATCGAAGTATAGTTTCATGTCTAAGATTGCTATTCGTTAAACTATAAAATAGAGATATCATATACTTTACCATTGATTGTAAATACTAGTCTTTAATATCAAAGTAACTACTGATACTGTATTATTTAACGTATACTATAAGTATAGTCAATTCAAAACATCTATGATCTATACTACTATAATAGACATTTATTTAATATTAAATTTTTAATATAGTATTACATATCAATTGATATTATGCAAAACGATTTCCATGATAATTGGTATACATATCCAAACATTTATCTTTATAAATACCGATGAATTGATGATATTAAATATGAAAGTATTTATCTCTGTGAATTATATAAATACCATTGCCTAGGATTGGTTAATGGTTTAAAAAAAAGTTTGTTAAAAGTTTGAAAATTGGTGGGCAAGTGGGTACCACTCAACTGTATATTAAATATCATGTGAGTCACTATGGATAATATGTTAAATTTGAATTCAACTATATAAAATCATTGTATATGAAAAACGATTTCGTCATCCGATATTACTGTATATTTTTTAATATTATTGTTATTAAAGTAATTTAGTTTCCTATTAGTATTATAGTACCTATGTTTAATTAATTTTTAACTAAAATATTGCATATTTTGAATATTGCATTATGCGTATAAAATACAACAATGCACTTTCAAGTACCTACCCACAAATAAAATTTTCAAATTACAACAAAATAACTAAAATTGTTATTCTGTGTTTAAATATCTCATTTTTATCGTAATTGGAACTTCAAACATCTATTTAATGTGATTCATTTTCTTACCAGAAGAGGTGCAGAAGTAAAAAATACTGCCCCAAACAGTGAAGAGAGACACAAAAAAAAAAATTGCACATCATTGCTCCTCTCAAATAATCTAAAATGTACATTAATATACAGACAATTTAAAATTATGTGTATGTTAGAAGCTTTTAAAAAATTCATAAGGCTTTGTTAACACATTGCAGTCTGCTTACCGTTATAAAATAATATCATTGATTTTATGTAGGTTCTTATAGATATTATAGTGCATAATAATTATAATTGTTAAATGATTATAATATTATATGCATTCATATTGTATAAAATATAATATATTGTCTAATATACATGAATAAAAAAAATTTATATTTGTATTATATTATGCGTAAACCTATTGGGAAACTTATAAAATATGTAAATTAAATTGCACTGAAATATTTTATTTGATTATTTCGTTCTGCAATTAAAAAACAAAAAAAAAATTTAGTAAAATCATATATCTCTCAACTAGCAATAAAGAAAATGGGGTCAACTTTAAGTTTTAATAACCTCGTGGGATCTAGGGCAACCGTCATTAACATATTACAACGCACGGAACTTAGTTGATTAAAATAAATTGATATTGCTAAAACAAATTGAAGACATTAAGGTCTAATTAAAAGTAGAGAGTAAAATGTAAATTATATCCCTAAAAATTACCTCAACTTTTCATCAGTACAGGATAAACGTCTCATCAAATTAAAATGCTTTATACTCTGGACCAATTTTATTTTCCTTTCAAAATTTAACCATGTATCAGTAGTATTTTAAAATATAACAGTCTTATTATTATGAATAATGTTTATTAACATAAAAAAAAAAACAAAACAAATTAGTTTTGAATCATTTATTAAATTGTGAACTTACAAAATATACGGTATTTTTGGATCTGCTATAAAAAAGAGTTGCTATGTAACATAAATTATATTTTAATGAAGTTCCTTAACAAGCAACCTGATATCGTTAATTATTAATAATTAAGAATAGTTTGTATAAAAGGCTAATAATAATTAAATAATTGTGATTATTTTAACGTGGTTAGATTAATTGCTAATTATTGCTTATATGAAATTATTAACTTTACTTTTATAAAGCAAACGCTGCGTAAATACGTAAACATTACAAATCACAATATAATTTACAGGTTAATTATTTAGCATTATTTTCGTATTATATTGTACTTTAATATGTAAATATTATAGGTAGGTACTTTACCTATACCTTTTAATATAGAGAAGATTGCCCATAAGAAACTAATTAACTAAGTGATAATTGATGTATCTTATTCAAATTTAATTTAATTTTCAATACTATTTTAATATTAAATTATAAATATACACATGCAATATAATATAATATCGAACAAATGTGGCTTGGCACGGTGCATTGGCTGCTATCAGTCATACAATGTGACTGACAGTAAGTGAAGTCTGCTGCTACTAGTTTCCGGATGGGTGACCACCCAGGTTCATAGTAGCAAAAACATTGCCATCACATGGACATGGTACTTAACAACCATAACAACCTTACCGTACCAACCCTACCATAAACAGTCTATAGTCCCATGATTAGACATATGACAATAGATAATAGATACAGTTGCTGGGCCCAAGTTCAAAAAAAAATATATTACACTGACAGTTTAAATGTTAAAGTATAATGAAAATATCAAATAGTATTAAATGTTACATTTAGTCGTCCATTGTCTATTGTAATTTGTTATGTTTTTTAAATATAATATAATAAATAGTGTTAACCACTTTTATAAGTTATTTGTTCAAAATATCGACTGTTGTAATGAAATCCATAAAAAAAAATCATTAATATATTTTTAAGGTTAAAAATTGCTCTAATATATATATTTTTTTATATTGATCCCATATACACTCGGCGGCAGAGGCCATTAATTAACATGTCTTAATTACTATTTACAATTTTTTTACACTGCATTCTCAAATTTATAATACGTTTAAATTTTGTCTATTAAATTAGTTGTTTGTAGAAATTTCAGGATTTTCTTGTTCTGGTCTGGGTTGGGTCCGAGGGTTTCGGTAAATTTAAGGTCCATTGGCTCCTGTTCATAGAGACAGCATTTCGTCAGGTAAAAAAAAAATGTATCCATTCCAAATTATGAATTTACCGAACTATATTATGATACAACAAGTAACAATCGGAGTAAACTCCAAGAAGCTATATTTGTTTCACAATATTTAGGAGTAGTGTATTCAGGATTGTCAGTCGCTAATACTAAATACTAACACTTAGGCGTACATAGTATGTTCACTAATTGATTACAATAAATTGAAAAATTTGTAAACATTTATTCCACACGCGTAAACAAATTCGTAAACTTAAAAGAATAAATATACAAACCAAAAACATTATTCAAAACCTGACTAGAATAACATGTTATAAAAATCAAATAAGCAAGTACATTATGCAGGTAGAAATCCTCAAACGAATTGTATATTATGTTGAATTTCTATTAGGGGAATTTCGAAAATTAATATTGGTCGTCTTACATAATTATGCGATTAACTCAGGTCTCAGACACACTGTGATTACTAGAGCGCGGATTTTTATGCACTAAAAAGTATCAAAATATGCCATATAATATGCAGTAAAAATCATGAAATATGCAAAAAATAGTCAGTTAAAAATCATGAAAATATGCAAAAATATTGTAGGAAAAAGCAGGAAATTAATTTTTTTTTTAGTTATTGACAATTACAAAATTAAACTTCGAATAACAATTAAGTACTTAAATACTAAAATTATTAATACTTATATAAATTTTCTTTTACATTTTTTAAGTTATTTACTATTAAAATGAATGATCATATGCATTCAAGTTTTCTTCAGTGAAGCTATGACGTTTATCAGTTACATATTTTTAAATACTGAAAACGAACGTTCGACGTCAACCGAAGTTGTTGGGGCATATTTGAAGCAACTTATTATTTTCGGGTCTTGATAAACATCTTCGAGCTGAACGTTTTCGCCTGATAGTACTGCATTTATTTTTCGTAGAATTTCTAGACCTTTATTTTATTGGAAAGCTCGTTTAATTTTGTAGTAAGTGTTGCTTTCTCTCACAAACAAATAGATTTTCACAAGGATTGCAAAATACTATTTTTCCGTCAGTAGTGAAAACTTCGGTATCTTGGTTTGCTGAAGAAATCCATCCTCGAATTTTGTTGCAAATCGAACTACTTATTTTCGGCATGTTAACAATTTACGGACAACGACAAACGATGAAACTGAATTTACTAAGTCGGTGGTATGTCGATAGTTGACTGATACATCAAGAGGTATTAAGATTATAGGTAGACACAAAAGTACATAGTAATCGATTATTTTCTAATCGTTGATGTAACAGAGTGGTATGTCGATAACGACGATAACCGACTGATAGAGCAAGAGCGATTAAGTTTACGTCGTGCCCATAAATGTATTTTAATTTTTCTACTTGACAAAATATTATTATTTAAACATTTTTTTAATTTTTACTTCAATAGCAATAAATATGCAATACATTTTGAATTTGCCTAAATATGCAAAATTATGCAATAACATTGAAATATGCAGAATATGCAAAAAAAAATTTCACCATTTGCTTCAATTTTGATGATTCGTAGAGAATACTGACAAAAATCCAAAAATATTAAAAGGAAACAAATCTGCAATGCATAGAAATCCGCGCTCTAGTGATTACTGTTATACTAAGATAAATAACAAGATAGATGTTGTTAAAGAGAATAACTTATTATAATTATTGCACGAGAAAATATATTTAATATAAAATAGATATTTAATTAAAGGCAAAAAAAATTATTATTAATTTAATCAAGGTAATATTAGTGATTAGTGATTACTTTTTAGTGCATGAATATTATAAATTGTAATATTATAAAATATAAAGTCAACAAATTGTAATTAAAAAAACACATTTCCGTCTACAAATAGTGTTGTGCTCTCCTAAGCTAATTTATCCTAAATTACAGTATTTATACTGTTGAAAAATATTGACTCATAATTTCTTATTCATACATGATATTATTTGGATTTACGTGCTTTAAATTTAGTCATAGTTATCAAGACATAGTTGTGAGTAATGAAAAATAATTACATTGCCGGTTTGTATCTCTTGGGGGACAGAAAATTAATGATTCTATTACTGAACTCTTACTTATACTTATACTTATTTTTTTCTTAGCGTTTTGTATTATTACGAGTATATATTGTTTTTAAATTCTTAATTAATTATTCAAATATATTCATGTTTTAAAAATGTTTGAGTTCTCTTAAATAATTATTTTCTATTTTTCATGAATTTATCACATGACTTCTCACTACTCTAGTGTATGTTTTTTTAAATGTATTAAATTATCAATTTTTTTTTGCTGCTATAATTTGATTTTGACTCATACTGAGTGTATAGTATAATATTTTTGTGTTTCATAATACAGATGAATAATAATATTATATGCATTGATATTTAAAAAAAAAATTAAATATGATATGAAGTTGTGATTTTTGTATTCTATTGTCTATTAATACTACTTAATTTCTTCAAATTATATTTTTATCATTAGCAATTATCACTTTATAGTTTTTGATTATTTCATGTTATAAAATATAATAATATAGTTATTAAATAAGTATAATATAAGTATATAGGTATAAACATATTAGGTACTTACTTGTTTTGTTTCTTAATTTTGGCCATGTTAAGAAAAACTGAAAAATATGAACTGACATTTTATAAATATGACTATTTCAGCAACTTTGTTTACACACCAGTTGAATGTGAAGGTTTATTTTTTTTTTTTTAATGAGCGGTTCGTCTAATTTACAACCACCCGACTGAAAGTCAAACATGTACAACGTTATATTTAGAGAAACGTATTTTAACGAGCTGGTAAATTGCATTTGAAAAAACACTGAATGTCAGAATATCTCATAAAATGTTTGCTGTTGTTAAGCAAACATATGATTTGATAGTTTTTAAAGTTCTTGCTTTCTTGTGGAACAAAAATTGGTAAGTGAAAACCGATAAAATACTCTTCAATATATTTATACTGATATCGTTTTGTAAACGAATGTAAAATCTTTAATAACTTTAAACTTTAAAATGAAAAAAGAATGCTAAAAAACTTTAATTATCTGTAAAAAGTTCATCAATGAAACAAACTAGCTAATTGATATTGCCTACACTCTCCTCAGTTGTATATCGATACAAATCCATTCATATAGAATTAGCCAATTATGAATTGTACAAATAGGTAGTTAGTTGAGATTTCAAAACGAGGTTATTTACTGTGATAATTTGTTGGTTTGGTTTGTCAACAAAATCATTGGAGACAATTCAAAATGAGTGTTCTCAAACAAATCAGTATGGGAAATTTGGAGAATAAATTATTATTGAAAAATAATTAACATTTAATCTCAACAGTAACTATAACCATTGGTTATATTATGTATATACTCTATTCTATTAAGTATTATTTAATTAATTGTTGATTTATTTTACATATTTTATTGTTAATAATTGCTGCTGATTATAAATGTCGAATGGAGTATTTAAACAGTTTTCACATATTTCAATCCTTATAGCTATAAGATAAACCGTTTTATAAGTTATCATATTTTACCGAGTAGGTATGTTATACTAATGAACTAATATTAAATTATTTTAAATTATTTTAAAAAGTATTAACTAGTTGAAAAAAAATCTATTAATTATTGTTATTTACAAATAATTACAATTATTTTGACTTAAATTAATGAAAATTAGATAAAATGTATCATGTAGGTATATTTTTCTGTACTTTATTTTTACTCATATTTTTTCTTACGTTTATTTATTTTATTTCTCAAAAACAACAATGTAATAAATACATTTTTGATAAAACTTAAAGTTTTGTAATTTTGTATTAAAAAGTAATAAAGTAAGTATACCAATAATAAATACAATGTAAAACAATAGTCTACCCATAAGTAAAACATATTCAATATAAAATAGTGCTAAATATTTTTGAAATCATACCATTAAAAATTATTTATTTATTTTTCAAGAATAATTAAATTTTGAATAAAATGTGGTTCAGTAGAGAATAAGAGAATAAAGTAATAAGTGACTATTATAAACTTTTCTTGCAGAACTTTATAAGTGAAAGTTAAATCTAAATATTCTCTAAGGACCATTTTTAGATTAAAAAAACAATTTCCAAATGGATTTTGACAGTGCAAACATGCACTGAATACTGTAGTGGTGATAAACTTGTGATTGAAGAGTTCAAGCAGAGCATAAATGGTTACGTCATTTAAAAAAAATTGTTTACGAACTTTATAACAATGGCAATCGTGTTAGAGATAATGGTTTTAGTTTTGAAGAATCTATTCGAAAAATAAGCTGCCATCTGTATTGACTGTATCTATACAACTATCATATATTTATAAGATATTAATGAGTATTATAAAAGTTCACTTACCTATTGGAATAAACTTAATGAGAAATGTAGACCTGTATTTTAATTGAATTTAAATTTTAAATTTAATATATTATATTATATTTATATAAAGTTGTTTTAAAGTTATGAAATAACGTTTAAAACATTTATCATTACTAAAATATGATTACACTTGAAAAAAACATTACATTTTATGTTATATTATATTAAACACTTATCTCTTCACTTTTAGTTTGGGGTATTCCACTTTATAGTTCCATACAATATGATAATTCATTACATTTTCGTTTAAATCTTATTTATCAGCATTTGTAAAATGTCAAAAACAGATGGAGTATGCTAAAATAATTTATCAATAGATAAACCTTAAGTCACATTATATACGAAATATGCATACATTTTAATTCTATGGATGAAATCTTATAATATTTTCTATATTATCATCATGATTCACGGTCTTATATTCTCCTTAAAGTTCATATGAAATGCAATTAACTTCAAGATAAAGATTCAACTACGATAACTAACTATAATATTACAATAATTTGTAATTTAATGAAGTTGTCAGTTTAATATCTTATATTTTATGAAGAAATATATGTTTCAAATACGATTCTGTTGGTGTATTTTTTTTCAACTCAAAATATTGCCCAACTTAACGATATAATATAAAATTATTTTTGATGACAAGTTATATAACTATAAACATAATTAGATGAAAATATAACTAATTTAAGTTAAATTAAAACTTTAATAAAATTGAACATTTATTGACATCAACTATAATCTTATGAGTGGTTTGGTGTGGCGCGTTGGCTGCTACCAGTCGCGGAATGCGATTGGGAGTAAGTAACGGCCACAGCTGCTAGTTCCCGGATGGGTGACCACCCGGGTTCATAGTAGTTAAAAACCTTGCCACACATACACGTGTTTGCTACATACCGTAACAACCGTAAAACAATCGTTTACTTTACCTAACCTACCGTACCAACCTTACCCCTAGTCCCTACCACAGTTCAGAAACCATACAACAGCAAATGGCATTAGTCGCCTGGCTTAAGTTTAATAAAAAAAAAAAAACATAATCTTATGACATTTTTGTTATAATTTCTTAGTGTCTATTAACAGGTTTCTTTAAATTTGGGAGATATTATGTCATATGCAATAAACGATTTTGTCTTGAACTGCGTAACCCAGAAAAAATTTGTCAAAAATGCACACTCGTTTACCTAATTAACTTTTTACTATGCTTTTAATAGTTTCTTATTACTACTCTAAAAATGTAATATAATACATAGGTAACTTAAATAATGTAGTACAGTCAGCATATTTTTTATGTAATAGTTATTCGAAATAGTATCTACGATACAAACATTACAACAATATTATACATTTACCGAGTTTGTCTGAGTACCTATTTATAAAAATATGACTTTTAATTAATGATATATTTCTCGTTGTATTATTATTTTGTATACAGCTTGTTATTATCTTTTATAAATAATTATATAACAATAAAAACAAAAATTATAATGCAGTATTTATTCAATGAACTATAAAGTGGAGTATGCATTTTGAAGCTGATTGATTTATTTTTATTTGTTTGACTTACTTAAATATACACATTAATGGAATCCCAGAGGTAATAGAGTATTTAACTTTAAATTACTTAACTTGCTCTCTTGATTACCAACATTAATTATATTTTACAAACTGTTTATTCCATGATTTACTTTAGTAATTTTTAGGAGACAGCATATACCATTTTATTTCGCTGACTTAAGAAAACATTTACGCTTTCATGCACATTATTGTGTTTTTTTAAAACGTGAGTCAGCTTTTTAGGTGACACTTTTCCGGTGTAAATAATATAATATTTTCTAGATGTAAACAAAAATGTCGATACTATTGTCTACCTATTTTTCAAATGTCCGTTTTCGACGGGCTAATAAATGGGAACAAAATACAAATATTAAATAAAACCTAACGAAACAACAACGAAGACATTAGGTCATTGTTTAAAATATATTTTCGTCGATTACGCCACAAAATATATCCCATACAATAGGTATTACAATGACCGCTGTAAATAAAAATTGTGGCGCGGCGGGCGACACGCCCTTGAATTCACGACGAGTCGCTCCGTTACCGCCTCTCTCACTCACTCACTCTCTCTTGCTCGATACCATTGTATATATTATATTATGTCACCCACCGCTGGAGGTTATTAAAAGTCGTGCAGTGACACCGAGGGGTTGTTTAGTGGAGTGGGTATAAAGGGGACGCGTAGTGGTAAACGGTAAACGTCGTCTCGCCACCGTCCTTACTCGCCCAACCCCATCCTCACAGCACACAAATACACCCTCGTCGTCATTACCTCAGTCGTCATCGTTTTGTACGTGTGCGCGTACTGTCGGCATTAGAAACACACACACACACACACACATATATAAATAAGAGGTAGGAAATGATTGTGGTCGCGGTGTAATACAGTAGGTCGCTTTTACGGGATTAACCAGGAAAAGGATTGTCGGTGGTAGAGAATATATACAGAAATAATCCTTTCGGGCGCGCGGGACCGCGGGGAAGCCGTCGCCACCGCCCTGGGTTTTTGGCAACCTGACACGATTTCCACCGGCCGCGTTTTATCCGATCCTGCTCGTGCGTTCCGACACAAACCTTGAAAGTCCTTCCCTGCTTCTCCCCTAGCCACCCCGACACACATACATATCGTGTACGTGTACACTTGTACAATATATTATATATATACATAAATACTTTTGTTTGTGCGTAACACCGTATGTTAAGGGCCAGTGTGTATCTGTGTGTGGTGATGGCAGTGGCACCGACGACTATGGTGGTAAAGGTAGTTAATCAATATGTGGAAAAGAATTAGCACTCTGCCCACTCCTGCATCGGCCGTAAGTTCCTTTTCTTACTGACGGTACATATAGATATTTAAAAAAAAATAATACCAAAAACATGAAGATAACATTTATTTTCAATAACAAAATAGTGGTTGGCTGGAAAAAATAGTTTTGTTTTTTCTAGTGAAAAATACTTGATTTTACAAGCTTATATTTTTAATTCCTATTTATTTGTGCGACCTATATTATATAAATAAAGGTCATTAAAACGCGTAGGTGTTAAATTGTCGTCTCATTTCCTATTTTATTTCAGCTCAAAAATGAATCCTATATCTCCTTTAAATATATTTTTATACATGCTATATATTTTGACCTAACTTGTAAATTGGTTGTACAATGATGTTTATTGTTTTAAATTTAAATCAACAATTTTGTGTGAAGACTCATTTGACGCATAAATACACTGCTCCAAAGTTTCTATAGTATCCAAATCTATCGATTATTATTCGAGTCTATTGCGTACTTTAAGGAGGTCATTTTTGATGTTTGCAAAAGTTTCCGTTGTGGTAAGGAAAAACTGTATAAAAGTATTGAAGAACTGAAATAAGTTTAAACAAGTGTGGTTTTAATTAAATCTTAAAAAAACTTTTCTTAGAACATTTTTTCAATTTTGCTTTGTAAAAAAAGTGATGCTAAACACCTATAATAATTTTTTTATATAGTTTATAAAATATGTAATCAGCTTATAATATTATTGCTACACACACACACACACACACACACACACACACACACACACACTAACTAATGAGTTATTTCACTAGGTAGGTTTCCAAACTATAATTTTAATTTTGGAAAGTATCCAGTACTTTGATTGCATTTTCAGGTTCCTGAATAGTTATAACTTACAATATAAATATACATATAAAATATTTCTTCTTTATAATATTTATACAAAATAAATTTTCTGAATGATTAATCAATATAACGCCAAAACTATGATAGATAATTAACATTTTCAATATACTTACCTTTATACCAAGATGCTCCCGGGGTATACTGCAGGTTACCTACAGTCCGCTACTGCAGATGATGTTACTGTTAAAATAATTAGTAGGAGGCATAATATGACGTATACAAATTCTTACAAATATATATTTTTTAAATACATTTTAAAATAAAATACTTATGAACAACAATAATAATTATTAATTTTATGATTTGCAATCATGATTTTCTTTATTAATATTTTAGACATAGTTTTGATCTACATGCATAACGACGAATAAAACTTAATAATATTGGATTTACTTCTTATTTTAAGCATAAATTGTATCTGTGTTCAGTTTTTTTGTATTAATATAATAAATCGTCCATAATTATGAAGTTGGGAATCATAAATTGAATTATTGTAATTTTTGTTTGAATTATGTATTAGTTGAACTGAAGCAAAACTGAAAACTATAGAGATAGGTTCATTTATTTTAGCCCGGGTGAAGCCAGGTGACACAGCTAGTATATGTATACATTTAAAGGCTTCTACAGCAAAGGTTAACAACCTATAAACAGATTAACATCAATAATAAATTGATATAAAAATGAATATTAATTATTTATAATTTATGAGTGATAATTGTTACAGCGTTAATATTTATTTAGTTATATGTATTTTGAAATTAAATCAATTATTTTCAAAATTTGGTCTTCATTAAGATCTACCGTAACATTTTGGGACTGTCTAATAAGACTGACTCTTCTGTATGTACTGTTTTTAGGATTTTTTAGTATCAACTAATTATTTTTAACAATCTGTCTCTATGCCTATTTGACATTTTTTTTTAAATTTATTGCATCATACAGATTTGTTTATTAAATATTGGACGTCATATTAAATCAAAATAAATAAGTGTAGACATCAATGATATTGTTATTTATTAAATTAGAAAAATAATATTTAGCTTTGCAATACTTATTTTTGTGCCACAATCGTTAACGCTTAATGGCCATTTATAATATTTAGCAAATAGCAACTACGTGTCTAATTCTTCGGATGGTTACGAAGTTTTGAGGAGGGTCTATTCCCATAGGGAAAACCACTGTGCAAATATACCTGAACCTACGATCCCTGTGGTGTCGTATCAACAAAATCTGTTGAGCAGTTATTCACAGAAACATACCCGATGGTCAGAATACGAATAAGCTTTAACACACATGTATAAATATAAAGTATATAATATGTATCATGCACCTATTCAAGTAAGTATGAAGGAGCCTATGTGTGTGAGTGTGTACTTTTAGACTGTTTTGATATTAGCTCATGAATATCCTTGAAGATTGAACCTGGGAATATATTATTATTATAAGTCCAAAATCAATTTCATTATAATTTTGAAGAAATAATACATAGCATATTGTACGATTTTCAATCAAGCTTAGAAACATCTAGTAATACAATTTATAAAACAGTTGAATTCAAAATTAATCGAATTAAAAATATTAATTTCGAATATATAAATACTGATTGACTTATATATTAGGTATATGACACATAATTATATTTTAATTTTTACTTTAAAAAATTTAATCAATTACCCATAATATTGTGTACAAAATTACAATCATCCCCACAGTTAACAATGCATATATACATATAATTCGACTACTATAGGGTATTTGTAAATAATTTCAATGGGGTTTAGTTATTTATCATCGGTAAGATCAGAAATCAGAATATATACACAGTTTACGTGTTATAATAAATTTGTTGATCCACAACAGACATATTTTGATAGTTTTATAATTTAAATACACTTGAATAGACATAAGTACATAACAAACGATTAATTGATTATTAAGTTAAAATTATTTTTGATAAAAATTGTTGGTGGTCAATTTCAACATATGGCGTAAAAGGTGGACCGTAACGATTGGCATTGACCTTCATGGACAAGACAGAAGTATAAAAAAATACACGTAATTTAGTTACTTTGCCCTTTAAAAATAAATATAAAAAAGGTTGGAAACGACGAATGAGGGGAATAAATAATAATGTTAAAATTGTTTATATTTTTCCCATAGGAAAACAGAAGTTTAAGAAAAATCGATTTTCAGGAAAAGAATTGTGTTTCAGGTACGTTCCGTACGTTGATGGAAAACAAGAGTAAAGGTATTCTATGGAGAAACAGAAAACCCTAGAGAGCCCATACTACTTATTAGTACAAAAGGAATAGTTTTCCACTTTGTGGTCCTCGTCTTGTACGTGCTATTGGAAACCAACCAACACTTACGTGTCCAGTTGTATTTCGATTACTTCCATACGACGATAATTGATTTTTATTTCAAATAACTCACCCTATCCACTGGGAAACTAATTTTTGGCGTACGCAAAATCGAAAAATTAAAATAATTATCGAGTTAAGAATTTTATTAATTTCAAACTTGAGAAAATATGCAGTAAACGTTATTATTTTTTAGCTACGCGTCGTGCATATTATAGTACTATACAGTTGCGTTCGGTGTAACATATATATAGCATTATATTTCGCGCTTTGTGGACAAACAACACGTTTGAGATTGAAGAGCCAATAGAAATTAGATAGTTAAGTAGATATTTAAATTAATATTGCATATATTATGTGTTATTATTGTTCTGAGGTGTATAACTTATAGTTATACCCTGCAAGACAGAAAACGGAATTAAATTGATTCATTATTATTTTATACAGAGTTTAGTTTACACCAATTTACACTTTACACATAATAATATTACCATCTAAAACAAATACCAAAATATTACGAGGGTGAGTTTTCTGTGGTTGATTTATATTGGATATATTTTATATTAAGATGGATGTAATATAAATTTTTTTCGTTAGAGCTCCTATTTTTTTTGACTGAGAGAATCAACAAATCGTTAATAATTTTAATATAGGTATAAAATATAGTAAAATATATAAATTTATCTACACACTTTTAAACTTCAATCAAAATGCACATACAAATAACTCATTAATTTTATTTTGACTATGTACTCTATATTTTCTCTAAAATAAATAAATACAAAAATAATTATAATGTATTGCTAAGTAATAACCGTGATTTATATTTATCAATAATACATATACTTTAATCAGTGCGTCATGAAAAATAATTATACTATGGCGATTTATCGAGGGGATAATAAGAACATTTGGGGTTCATATTTGAGCCCATTAGACGTCCCTCTGCCATCGACCAAAACTTGTGTAGTATGGGATTTCCCGAACCATGTCATTATACCCCGGGAATCAGCTTATAAATCGAGGAATTCAGTGTCCAAGACAGTAATCACAGATTTAAGGGTCTTTAAATTTAAACTAGCAAGAAATATAATCATTGTGTCCATTGGTAAAGTATTATACTATAATGAAGATGTAAAGTTCATAAATTATAGTTTATATGTTGCTTGTAACTCGATAGTGTTTAGGTGATTATGGGTTTAGTAATCAATCTAGTTCAGAACTGAAAATATTACCTATAAGTTATTTAAATACTGTATCGTGGGACATTTGCATTGTTATCGGTCACTATTTATTATATTTAAAATTATTTTCTACAGTTAGTATATTATTTAAGTAAAAAGTTATGTTAAGAAAATTGTATACAACTTTAGATTTGTTGTAAAATAATACTGAGTCCTAATTATATTTTAATAATTCCTATACTTTTAAAAAATTAATTTTTCTCCCCCCTGTTACACGTATTGGTTTCACTCATTTGAACTAAAATATTATGTTAAATATTTAATTATAAATCTATGTTTATTTATTTTTTGGCACTTTACTGCATCTTCGCAGAATTCGTTATAAATAATTAGTTCAAGAGTATTCCAGATTACCAATAATAAACTTTAGCACATAGTTTTGTATAAAATACATAAATTCCAAGATAACGCCGAGTATACTAAAATTTAATGAAAAACTTCTTTCAGTCATCTAATTGTTAAGAAAGTTCAATAGGGTAAGTGACATAAAGTTTATTGGGTTTCATTCTATCTCCATGCGTAACAATTATTATTATACAAAATGTGAGTAACTTCCCAGTTTGTGTAAACTTAATGATACATTTTAAACTAAAATCATTTTTTGTTGTCTGTGATAGACATTTCACATCATAGTATTTGTTCAAAATAATAATAAGTTTACAATATATATATTTATAAAAAAAAAATAAATACATTTCACGAGATTAATTTTAAAATTTTTTTCTAATCGTTCAAAAAATTAAAATTAACTCAACACTTTTTATACTATTTTACTATTTTACATATAATAGTTTAATATAATTAAAAGATATAGTATAATATTAAATTTCAAAATGGTGTGACGTAAATAAGTTTAAGAAACATAATATTAATTATTATAAATATTTAGTAACATTGTGTGTTAAAATCTAACTGTATAGTGAATCCCACTAAAAACACTCCATCAACTACGTCTAAAAACCCCGTAAAGAAAAAAAAAACTCAAGTTAGAAAATTGTTGATATCAAAATGAGGCTAAGTTATTTCTTAAATTCATCAGTAGAGAAATTGTTTCTAATTGGTTTGTAATTGTTTTCTTAATACAGCACTTATTTATTTTTAAAAATGTTTATATAATTATTTTGATAGTCAATAATTTACATTATGTAAATAAAACTATGTAAATTGTACAGTAATCAAATTTGGCATAACGTATGATTTAATACGAGAGAGGGGAAGTTAACTATTGGAGACACGCCCAGTGAGAATTTAGGAAACTATTTATTTTTAAGAGGACGTCGTACCCGCGTTGCATGGTTATTTATAAGATATTAAGATGATTCGGGTGGTTTTCAACCATTTATGAGGTTTTAAAGTAGGAAGGGTAAGCAAGTTTATTTAATTTTAGAATAAAGTTCTTCAAGAAGTGAGCTTCATTAGTAATATTCCATTAAGTTTCTGTTATTTGACGTAAACATATTGACTTAAAATGCTGTACGGTTTTAAAATTGAGAGCTTTACATAGGACCAAACTTGTATAGCGTAGTAGCAAACAAATATTACAATAAGTGTATAATTTTCATTTTATTTTTAAATGGAGTTTTTAACGGAATAAAGGGTCAAGTAGATGAAGTCGTGAAGAGTGAAATATTTGACGTTTATTGCGGCCATATAAATGTATAAAATATATAATTTGTTATTAATATAGAAATTTTATTTATTATTACAGATTCCTGTGAATCAAAAATTGAGTCAGATATCAAACGTAAGTATTTAAGAATTGTTTTATAAGTTGTAAGGTTGACAAATTGAGAATGCAATAATGTATAATATAAGTACAATGAAACCTCTCTATAGTGTACAGTGTACAACAAGTGTAAATTAAAATATGTTCACAACGTATTACACAACGTAAGCATGTAAATATTTTATTTGATGTTCAACATGTAATTAAAATATATTTATATACTATTATAAATGATTTATTTAGTATTTTTTGTCTTAATATATTGACATAAAAATGTTATAACATGTATGGGTTATTTTTTATTATTTATGAACAAATCGTTGTATTTATATACTTAAATTATAGCTATCTATATTAAATAGTAAATACCTATTTATTGTTTTTATGTATCAAAATTAAATATGTACATAGATAGTCATATAAATTTAAAATTAATGAAATAACTTTAAATTTTGGTTATTTTAAAAGCTAATTAGATTTTATTTTTAATTTAATTTTAATCATTTTTTTAATTTGAATACTAGGGTAAATTATTTAATTATTTTTGTTTTTAAAAATTTTTATTGTCATTCATAATTGATACGGAAAAGGTTTCAAACCAAATACTTGTTTTCGTCAAAATCAATTTATTTGATTACACTGAAAATCCAATTACATTTTGTTTACCAATTCAATTTAGAAAGGATTATCGAAGACATAATCAAAATTTTAATATAAAAACTCGTATTTTTTCATTACTAACACGAGTTTTCCTGTCAAAATATTAGTGGTACAATTTGAATATAAATTAAATAGATATAAAATAATATATTTAGTCCTTTATAAGCTATGTTACTCAATACATCTATTGAAGCTAACTAGATATCGAATAAAAAAGGTATATATTCCTTATGTCGGGTAGAATACAGCTTTGTATTTTTCACTGAAACTGATATGTGAAGTATGTGGACCTTATGCAAATGCTGGAGGGTGGTATTTGCATACTTTCGTTTACTTTGGCATGATTATGTTGTACTATTTATATAGATTTGAAAGAAATTATTTTTTTTTTCCTTAATAAATATCTTAAGAGAGTTGGTCGCGGTCGGCGCACCATTTGTTTTCTCTCTGACCCATGCATCATAGACAATTTATGTTTAGCACAACCAACCCTGTGTTGTCACTTTTAATATTATAGTTAATTCACTTACTATCAAACTTAAATATAAAAACATTACCTATTTACTTACATTGGGTTTTTTACAATATTTTAATTTTTTACAATTTATAAGCATTTTTAAATTTTAATAATTTAGACGCTCATAACTTATATAAAAATAAAAATATCATAAAATACCCAACAAAAAGATACAGGTAATATTCTAATTAATTAAATATAAAATTATCAACAATATTATCATTCATGCATAGCAAGTATAATATATGCCCCTGTAGTACTCATCAATATTCTGTATAAAATACATAAATAATGACAACATTTTATAAAAATAGTTTTTCAGGTCAGGGTTCAGTTCTTAAAAGTGTTCATGCGATTAATAATATAAATTTATTTTAAATTAAAACTATTTAAATACTATTTATTTAGACATATAAAATACAATATTTCCACAATGTGTTACACTTTAAATAATGTAACATATTATAATGACTTATTTTGAATATACATTTGTCTATTTACGGTTATTTTTTATGTATTCTGTAGTGTAGAACGATCTAAATATATTTTTTTATATCTTATACAAGCAATGGTATGTATTTATCAATTTTTTTTATTTTTTTTTAATCTAACTTAACTCATCCAACTCATATTTTAGTCACTGGTATATAATATGAGTACGATTGTTTGACAGTTTTAGTATAAAGGGTGAAAATACATTAGAGAGGAAAAGTTTCGTTTGAAAACAATTGTATGATTGTATAATTTGGTTTGAGTCTGTCTATTATTTGTGAAAATTTAACATAATATGGATGTGGTACCTTTTTTGATCATCGGCCATGCGGATGCTATCCGATAAGTAGCTATAGGAGATACCAATGAAGAATAATTTTATATTGTGTTTTATAGGAAAGAAAACTTATCTTGGTATTGAGATCGATAAAATTTTCGGCAATTTCTACAAATGAAAAATGGTTTGCGTAATTTTTTTATGATAAATGTAATATTAATACTATATAATATTTTATTGTTTTATAAATGATAAAATGGACTACTGACTTCTAGTGCCTCTCCAGTGTTATTTCTCTCCACTTCTGTATATAATGAAAGGAGAAGTCGTTAGTATGAACGCGGTAAAGTTTTTAATAAAAGAAAACTTTTCACTCTTAATTTCCGGAAAAAAAATACTATTTCCCTAAAGATGCGTTGAATTGAGTGTATAATAACTCGGTAACAGTTTTCACTATATAAATATAAAAAGTATAACTTTTTGCAGCGACACATTGAAATAAAATAAGGGAGTGAATTGCAGTAAAATTAAAAGTCGATTACTACTGTGTCTGCCAGTAGATTTAACAGTCTATGATGAAGATATTGTTGGAATACTTTAGACAATACACAAAATGTCCCTTCTTATTTAATACTCATTAAATTTAATATATAATATAGGATATAGATGTATAAAATCGTACGCTTTTATTTTAATCTGATATGCACCTAGTACTTACCTACCTTGGATATAACATCTTTATTTTACAGAGTTACTGACACTTGTTGAATCCTTCGTGTCATTAATAAACGAAAATCTCAAAACGTTTTTTGTTTTCATTATATTTATAATTGAATTTATTTAACATAGACGGTAAAGTGTCTTCGTATAACGAGATAACAGTATTTGGCCTTAAAAACGAAGTGTACTTCGTGTTTACTTATGGAGTGAGATAAATATTTTAAATTATAATGTTATCTTAATATGGCTGTAAGATCAAGTACATGTTAGACATCAAATAGTTAATATAAGTATATTATACTGACATAATATTGAACTAAAAAGTTTATGGCAAAACAACACAAGGTCGGACTCATCGAAACTCATTATAATAATAATAATAACAGTAATAATAAATTGTAAGATATTTGAGTCTCATAATATGAAAATTATTAATGCCTTTTGATTGTGAGTCTTATTTATCTTATGGTATTCGACGAAGACATTTTCCTATAGATCAGCTTTCGTAAATTGTAAATCGTTTCATACAGGTATCTTTTTTTTCTGTATTTCTACATGTATAATTGTTTCATCATCGTACAATTATTTACCTAATAATTTGGGTCTTAAAATTAATTATTGAAATTATTATATACTTTAATATTTGAGATTTAAAAATTGACTAATATAACTACAAATTATTATTCTAAGATGTTATATTTATGTAATATTGGTAAAATGTATATACATCAATTATAATCTGGTTATGATATACATTTTAATGATCTCAACACAACCATATAATATTTTTGACAAAGTAAAAAAAAAATCCAAATTCTTTTAAACATTTTCTAGGTGTATGTACGTGCTATTAACTTAGCGATATAGTTTTCAATAGAAACGAAATATAAAAATAAACAGATTTGAATTATGGTAGTAACTTTTGAAGTATTTTACTGTCTTAAATTGTGTTTTTAAAACTGGTTAGATTATACCAAAATTAGATACTTCTGGACCGAACATAAATGAGGGTACTGGACTTATCCCCACTTCTCTAAGCTTGGCACAAGCCATTATTTAAAACAAGGTTTACGATAAGCTATTACCCTACTTAGGTAAAATTAAATAAATTACATTAACAAAGATTGTTTTAACGAAATCTTAATAATTAAGGCTGTGAATTTAATTGTCAATAAAACCTTTAAAAATACTATTTAAATATTTAAAATAAATTACAAATAAAATGTTAAACAATGTATAGTAAAAGATTGAATTCGGTTCAACATTCTGTTGGGCTTGCTACGTTTTACAATGAGCTAAAAAAAAATGAAATTTGCTTCAGATTCACAGCCCTAGTTATTACTATTGTTTGGAATTGTGATTTTTATACATAACAAAAATATACTCTATTAGGATTGATAATGATATACCTTTATTATTTATTGCGTTCAGTTGCTTTCGGTCTCGTCTGCAGTCGTCATCCGATTTAACTTAATTGGCTCGGAAACACACGCACAAACGCGCGCGCACACACACACACACACACACATGCTTATATACGAGATTGGACCCTCCCGCCGAACACGGGGACAAGTCGTAAACATTTGTGGCTGAGAAAATCGTAACCGTTCGGTTAATTAACACAAATTTCGGGCCAGGTGAATGTTGTCCCGCCTTTGTAGACCAAAACTTGGGCGTATAGGAATGCGAGCCAAGCAGTTTGTAGGGAAACTGCTACCGTATATGGCGGGATGAAATGGCGAACGGATCATTACAAGGGTTCAAAGGCACACCGAATTTGTGCTTATCGATTCATATAGTAAACTTGAAATTTTCACAGTAAACGTTTTTTCCTAGTATAGGTACGTACCATCGTGTGATTCGACGCTGATGTATTTCCGTATAGGTTATATTGTGCGTATGTATACGTGATGATATTATTATTATTTCGCGAATATTTCATGGCAATCTATAGACTCCATGTTTCACTATACACAGATCAAAACGATTATTTCGATGACGTATCATAGCGCGCGCGCACGCGCGCCAGAGCGTGTGATAAGTATAGGTATATGATATGTTTATGCACGTATTACTATGTATTTAAATTGTTGCTAGTCCAGTCAAGAAAAATAAATAATAATTTTTTTTTTAAAAATGTCTTCTTACGTAATCAAAAACTATAAATACCATATAAAAAATTGAGTCTTTAAATGGATAATAACATTATAGTTAAAAAAAAACTTTAAAATGCTGTTCCTGTAAAATCACACAAATGTCAGTTATCTCATATATGCGCTACGCCACCAATTTAGCGTTTCGATATCGATATAAGTATTATCAATATCTTCAGTATACTTTAAATAACTATATAATAACTGTGCACGTCATATAAAAACATTAATACTGTTAGACGAAAATATATAGAGATGAACATATTATTATTGTACAGTGATCAATGATCAGTACCATTTATTGTACGTGTGCAAATAATTTCAATGTCTTTTCAATGTAACAATATTTCTTCAGTGAACGCCTGTGTCATTTAATATTAAACAAACATATTACAGTTTATTAGCTCTGTGTGTTTAAAATTTAAAGGCATGCATCGGTGATTATTAAATGGGTAAAGAGATTAACAGTTTCCTATTTCGTACGCGCTCGTTTAAACTTTAAACGCTTACAGTTCATAAACTATTTATTTAATATTATATGTGAGTATCTCCTATGCCACATATTATCATCAATATTTACAAAAATATATATATATTATTTTTCTTATAACTATGTTACCTCCTTTAAGAATCAGTATATTTGTTTTAGTTTTTATATTTAAAAATAGTGCAAATAATTTTAAACATAATATAATAAAATATAGAATTTTTAGGGTATCCGAGTGTAAGATTTGAAAAACTACAGAAAGAGAATATTATAAAATATGTTATGAATATTTGGAAATAATAAGTGATTCATCAATAAATTATCATATTATATAGTATGCTTATATTTCATAGTATATAATATGATTTAATTTTGGATTTATAAATGTAAATATTTTTAATATATTCATGTAACAAGTGGTTTTTATTTAGTATATTTAAGTAAAACGTGTATAATATTTTTTGCCTTGGATGAATTTAAACAGAAACAATAAAACTTAATTTGAATGCATTTCAATAGTTGACTCTTGTAACACTTAAGTTTAATTTTAAAATGCACAAATTACAAATTTAATTGTTTAACATAATAATTTTTAAATTAACATTTTATAATCTATATCAAAATATATAAGATTACATTTGAAATACTCGGCTAATTTGTATTAAATTAAATTTATTCTAATTTATTCCTGAACGAGTTATTTATCATTAATTTATTCACTATAATACTATTTTCAAATCTTTATAAAATGTAGATTTTATATTAAATTAAGGACAGTAAAATATTATATATTGAGAATTGAATAAATTCAACTGTTACTATAGTACTATAGGACTGTTACTATAGTACTAGTGGATGCTAGTATGCTACTATATCCTATCTTATAAAATGTATTCATCAAATAATAATAATTTATAAATTCCCTTTCTCACGAAGGACCGTCCATAACGGACGGATTAGAATTAGATCTTTTGTAAAGTTACATTACACACATGGTTCAAGCTTCCAATAATATTTCTATCAGATTTAATCCATTTGGACGGCTCTGCCCATTGCTCATAAATCACAATATGGGGGCTCTATCTGTATAACCAGGTGGGCTAATGTTTCAACAATAGGATTATTGTATTCCTAAAAGGAGAATATCAAGTGTTTCGATATAATTCTGAACATAAGGTACAAATAAGCAATACAAATGTATTATATTATTTATTTTATAATACTTATTTTGTGTAAGATATAATTATATAAATGTCATTACTTTTACAAAATAGTAATTCAATTTGTATTTAAATCTTAAATTAATTTCATTGTTAACCAAATAATTGTCTGTAGCATAGATTATTCTAATATTTTTATCTAAATACTAAGCTTGATACAGATGCTACTTTTGAGATGCTATTCTTGGAATTTTCCAGTACCTGGTTTCCTTGAATTTTATTAAGGACTGGGCTTAAATAACTAAGTAAGATATCTAGAATTTATTAAATTATATAGATGTAATATTTGGGCATTTTTTTAGCCATATTGATTTATTTTAAAATAATGTTTGACCACATAAGATTATTTAAAAAAATATTATACTCGGTTGTCATTTATTTCAAATAATAATAATTACTAATATAATTTAAATACTTTCAGTCATATAGACTATAGAGTGTTTTGTAATGATAATATGAAAAATTAGACTTGAACTTCCCGAGAATCGCTATGCACATATTAATTTTATAAGCATTTAATGTCTTTATACTTATTGTACAATCTTGGAAATTTGTCATTTGAAATAAATAAATGAATATGCCTTTAAAATATACAGTAATAATATATTACTATGGTATACCATACATTTTATGGAACGGGGATTTAAATGTTTAAAAGGGATTATTAGTCTTTTAGTTATTTACTTTAACTTAAAAACATTGTGTTTCTCGTAAGCTTGGCAGATGTGTTAAGAATGCAAAATTATTGCAGATGAAATAATTTTATAATTATTGATGTCTTAGCGTAATGCAAAGTATTTTCTGAACTGGTTCAAAAATTATAGAAATTATGTCTACCACAATTTTATCTTGTGCACTGTCTCTATATTATAATATAAACTTAATATTGGATGTCTACAAAATGTCAAATGTTAAAAATTAAAAAATAATAAATAATAATAATAAACATAATTACTATCCAATGTCTTATAGGTTTAAGTTTTAAATAGTTTTATCTATTTTCAGTGCCATATCCAGATTTGGGTGTATGTGTGTGTGTTTTGTGTGGGGTTGAAAGTTAATTTTTGACAAATTTCATTTAAAAATGATTTATTAATGAAGATTTTTTCAATGTTTAAACATTTTTAAATAACATTTGTCAAAACCCTGCCCCTCCCAACCCAAAGATACACTACTGTTTATTTAAGTTTTTGGAAACCAAATATCATTCAATATAACAACGTTTACACAAAACATTTCAAGCAGTGGACTTGGATTCTGTTTTTTTTATTTATTTGTAACCTCGAAAAAAACGAAAATTTAATGCATATTATGATATAATTACTTAAGTTAGTCTTAATATACCTCATAATTTATTGTTATATTATTAAAAATGATGGGTTAGACCAAATATGGTCTTGTTAAGAAAATAATTACCCGTTCTTACAAGGCCAGTCGTAGGTTTTAAACATTTAGTATCAATAGTGAAAGATTTTTGCTCGCTCTACAATTCTTATTATAGTTTTTAATACTATGTAATTTAATTACCTATTATTATAGTATTGTTATTTTTAAAGTTAACCATTATTTGTCACTGATTCTGTTTTTATATCAACCATCAAACGTTTTGTTGGATTAATTTAGTTTGCATGCTAAGTAATTAGTGGAGATCGTCGAAATCAGTTTATTAATGTATATTTAAAAAAAATGTTATGTCCATCAGTGAGTATTTTCAGTTAAATAAAATGTGTCTTACCGTTTACCCAAAACGGTGTACTGCAAATAATTTATGATTCTCTGACTCTCGTTTCACAATGTTTCATCATCTACCATATTAATTATATTTTACTAGGTATACAAGGAAATTAATATAACTTAACACAATGACCACGCATTATATATTTGTCTTCAACACTATTTCTAGTCAACGAACATAATAGGTCCAGGCAAATTGAACTTTCATGTGTTCTCGATTAACAACCCGAGCTGTTAATGGTAAATTTTTTTTTTTAAACACGAATTCCGTTAATAAAATTTAGCCTTTAAACAGTATAACATTTCAACATATAATTTAGTCTATTACTTTTTATTTCAGTTTCAATACTCTTGCGTGATATATAGACTATAAGTCAAAAACACAATTTCATCAGGCATCCTGGTGAAATTTAAGTCCTTAAATTGAAAAACAGACTAGAAACTTTAGACAAGTGAAGTTTAGTTTGTTGTTATGTGACTAAAACATTTCATATTATAATTATGCGTTGTTATAATCTGAAAATTATAAGATGTTACTTTAATTATTTAGTATATAAGTTATAATAATGTGCACCTATATCATTTTTCATTGCATTTTGTCAATCATATCAATATTATTAGTTTGTTATATACAATTTTTAAATAGTTATTAAAAAATAAAAAAATACATATTATACACTATTATTCTTAGTAAAACTTTTCAGATACGTAACTCAAAACTCAAGAGGAAACAAATTTTGAATTATTGCATAGAAATTGTTTAAACGTATCGAGTTTCTACAAATTTTGCCAAAAATGTTGGTTGAATACATTTGAAATGAAAATGTTTTAATGGGAAAAATATTTTATTATCAAATGCTATCTTATAACCTATTACGTTTTTAATTTCCTATTTTGTCGATGTTTATAAAATATTATCAAAATGTTATAGTTATTATTTAAAACAGTAGTAATTGGTAACATTCCTCGCTCATAAGAGTTATTAAGAAGTTTAAAAATGATATGTGGAAACTCTTAATGGGTAACTAACGTTATACATTTTATCTAGAACAAAGAGGATAATCAGCGTATTTTAGAAGAGAATATGTGTACGATTAACTCAAACTGAAAATTCACATTTCTCGTTCAAGAGGGGAACATTATATAACTACCATCTGCTGAATAATGTATGAGAGGCATACTCGTCGCATGGTATGAACGAAGATAGTAATTTATTGATAAAAAACTCCGTTTATAGTGAGCACTAAAGACCAAAACTAATTTAGAATCATAGCATTTTTTTTTTTTTAAATAAAAATACAATAATTAAGTATTAATAATGCAATTTTAATTTGTATGGTTGTGATTCCAATATAAAATACTAATCTGAACAAATCAATATAATTATACACACTAACCAATGAAAAGAAATAATAATTATTGTAACTGTATTACATATATTTTAATTTAAACAATAGTTTCGTTTGATAAAAAAAAATAATATATATAACAAAAGATTGTTTGCTATCTATGTATAATATATAATTTACAATTATAGAATGAGTCTGTATGAAACTATATATACAAGAATATTTTATGATAGTTATTACAATATCCATGCAATATACGAGGGACGTCCAGAAAGTAAGATTACAAAGGACTTGTAGGACGAATAGAATTTTGTTTTTTAAAGTTGTCCCCACTGGTAGGTGAAGGGATTCTTAAGTGTCAAAACAAATCATCAAACGCCTCAGTTCGTTACGAAATGTCGTCATAGCAGCCTACCACGTCAAACAATTCATACTCCGATTGCTCCACCTACCACAGGTGTGAGATACGCTCTGTTATTCTTGAATGTTATGAAAGTGAGGGTGAAACTTTTCTTGACTTAATTGTGACTGGTGACGAAACGTGAGTGTTTCACTATACTCCTGAGTTAAAAAGGCAGTCTTTACAGTATCGCCATACCCATTCACCAACAACTAAAAAATTCAAAGTCCATTTTCAGAGAGGAAGATCATGGCATCTGTCTATTGGGACCGGAAAGGGATATTATTGGTCGATTTTATGCCTAAAGGAACCACAATAAATACTGTGAGACATTTAAGAAGTTGAAAAAAAAATCAAAGACAAATGGTGATGAATGCTGACTCGTGGTGTGAGACTCCTTCATGACAACACTAGATCTCATACCACCCGTATCACGCAGGACCTGCTTGTTTCATTTGGGTGGGATATTGTGACTCACCCACCCTACTCCCTGGACCTGGTACCATCGAGCTATCATCTTTTCAATAAACTGAAGGAGTTTTTGGGTGAAAAACGGTTTTCAAATGACGAGGAGGTTCAGGATGTTGTCGAAAAATGGCTATGGAGTGGTGGAGCGGACGGTATACGACGAGAGTATACAAAAACTGGTCCCTAGGCTTCAAAAATGTATTTACCTCAATCGCGATTATATAGAGAAATAATGACGTCATAATTTATTATGGGATAACCAATAATTTCCATTTTTATGACAAACACGTAGTTTAATTTAAAATTTGTAAAAATAGTATAATTATTATAATATCATCATAGGTTATATAAAACCAGACGGTGCATTTTCTATTCAAGCAATGTAATTCTCAAAAAATGTAAACAAAAATCTAAACCTACCTCAAAACGGACTCAAATCGGGACCACCACTAATAGAGAAAGACAGTTTTCATGAAAAATTATTTACTATTAACTATCACTGATATTTAGCATTCTCGCCAAATTCCTGACCGTTATCATATTATTTGATACAATAATTATAGCAAAGGTGTTGTACAATAATGGCGTATTCCTCATATATTATATGATCCTACTGCACTGATGTAGGTTCGAGTTATCAGTAAATGCAGAAGTGCAGCATCTCGTTTTATATAATCTTTGATTATAATATATTGCATCCACTGGATTGTGAATTAAATTTTTAAATCAAACTTCTATATACCTAAGAATTTCGAACCTCTTTTTTTATATTGTGGTTTTTATGAAAATTATTAATTTTCATAACTCACTGTTCTTTAATATACAAATGGCTTCATACTTTATTATAAATAATAATCAACGTAATTACTGATTACAGAATACTGTTCCAATAGGTATTCGTATTATTATACGTCTGGAATGCAGACAATAGCAAAGTGTAGAGCATTATCTAATACCTGTCGGCAAACATTTCCTTATTGTTTTCGTATAATCCCGAGAAACTCAAGCAGACACGTTAGGTTGTTTATTGTTACAGTTCAGTGGTATACTCGTGATGTGAATACATGACCTGTCATCAAATGGAATAATGCACCCTTCTAATAGTTGATATTGTTTTGTCTCGTGCCGATACCTGGTATTATATTATTATAATGAACATTAGGCATTAAGTGGAAAACTACAATTATATACAGGTACACTTTATCCCCATATATTATTCATAATACATATATGCTTGTCATTGCCAAAAGTAAATGTAAAACGGTAAAGTGTATTATTTATATTATGAACATAGTAAGAATAATTAAATATGTTGAATTAATCCGATACGTGGTACCTATTTAAAAATTCAAGGCTTGAAACCAATTGAACAAATTTCGGTTTTGATTTCGATTTCGTATACCTACCAGTTTTTAATTTTTACCATTTTGGTTTCAATTTTTCAATAACAGTGTTAGGAAATTTCGGTTTTGGTTTCGATTTTGTATAGCGGTTTCCAATTACTTTCGGTTTCGGTTTAAAATTATAATACCGGTTTCCAATCTTTTCCGGTTTCGTTTTAGATTTTGTTTTCGATTTCAGTTTTTAAACGATTTATACTAATTACTAAAATTGAAACCAATTGAAACCGGTTTCAAACCTGTTTAAAATGTTTGGCGAACCCACGCGCTGAATTTATTTCGTCAAAATTATTTAAATTAGCAAATTAATTTGTAGTTAAATCTGCATGCAATGTTTCAATTTGAAAACATTCAGCTTGACAGTTATAATACAAAATGAATGATATAATTACTGAAATTTAAAAAAAAAAAAAAAAATAATTTTTAAGAGCGTTAGAAAATAAAATATTTAACAAAATTGTATATTTAAACTAAAATAACAATTATTTTCACTAAACGATTCATATTGTTAAAAAAAAAATCAACAAAATATTAATAATATCAATTTGCAATATTCCACTATTAATAATTTAAAAAATATTTAACTAGATTCAACTAGATGCATTTCTAATTGAAAGATAGTTTATACTATGAAAAAAGTTGGTAACTCCGCCAACTCGCGTTCAGACTTTACTCGTCCATGACCACTGCACCGATGTCCAGGTAAAACTCTTTCAATAGTAAAATCCCTTAGTCTCACAGCGCTGTCTGATTATTATTTAATGTTTCCATCGTAATATATATTATTGAATGTTATTCGATACAAATAATTCAAATATATTATAATATCACCACACAGAATATTTTACCAAATTTAAGTTGGATTATATTGTAACAACGATGATCTTTTGATCTTTTGATAATGTTTATTACATTCAGTTATTTTTAAAATAAAATGTATGTCAATCATTACAAAATCATGAGAGATTTATATTTTTTTATTAAAATTGTTCATTATTTTAAAAAATGAATATATTATAGTACGGCTTTCAGGCACCTACTTATTTATTGGAATATTTAATTTCAATTCGTTGACTCTTATTAGAACCTTTCAATTTATTTATTGCAATTTCCTACCTTTGTACATCACCTCGCTTGAATAAAGTATAATAATTACTTTTTATAAAAGTTCTTATATAAAAAGGCTAAATTATACAGAATTACAGCTTGATTCACAGAGCATGTTACCCCTTTTATTCTTTAATGATGAATTTATTCAGTCTCTGATTGCTGAATATTTATTTATTTATTTTTTTTTTTTAATGACAACTATCGCTTTTCTCAGTAAATTGTTAATTAGGTATCAATTTTTTTTATCTAAACTATCTAAATCAAAATTCAAATGATTATAAATAAATAACATATTTCCGAGTACACGGATTATCATTACCATTTTATGGAGTATCTTGTGGTGGTAAAATTTTCTTTTTTGAACAAAGACACCGCTATTTTTTACCGATAGTAATATTATAATTGTTAATTCGTAGATTTTAATAAATGTCTTGGAGCAACCAAATAAAAATTCAGACGGGAGACGGAGTGACCGAGTTGCGATGCGCACCGGCGCTGGTTCGATACCTCGGCCGCGGGTGGCATTTTTCTTCGGGCAAGTCACGGTGTCCGGAGAACAAGTGCCGCCATCCCCCACCCGGGCATAGCAGGTGCCCACTTGAAAAATCTGCCAAAAACAAACCACACATATTTACACCTTACAGTACCATACCCCACAGTTCAAAAAAAACCACCAAGTTGCCGTGGGTTAACAAATAATAAAAAAAAAAATTCAAACAAAATATAATCTCTGAATTTGAAGTCCTAAGACGAAACGATAATAGTACTTAAAAAAATAACTTAATATCTACATATATAAAACATAATTGACGTTTCGATTAGGCATATAGATTTGGAAACTACAAAACCAATTGGAACCAAATTATGTGTTTATTAATTATTTGTTATAGCTTCGTTTGTCAAGCAATATTTCAATCTATATAGGGTGCTGGATGGATCACACATGAATTTCGTTTTAGCTCACGAAAATTGAAATTTTGTGTTTATAAAATAAAGGCTTGCCATAGGTTGCAAAAATGAAAATTTTCAAAAAAATCGTCCGTATGATTATTGCTTATGGTTTCGAAAACTACTTGACTGATTTCTATGAACATTTCAGAAATACTTATCACCTAAGTTTATTGAATAATTTGAACCACGTTGGATGACCACCTCGGCCAAATTACTTCACGAAGCCAGGTACACTGATTCACCTATGATCAGCTGGTGTACACTAAAATAGAAATAGAATAATATAGCACTGTATCTTATATGTATTCTTTTATTCCCGGGCACCGAGTGGAGTCGAGCAGTACAGCTGGTTATATATAAATGTAATATTTAGTCATTAGTACATACCTACTCGGTAAAATCGGATATATTTTTTTAGAAATAACAATAATAATCAAATTATCATAAATATCAAATTATGATATTCTAAACATTTATCATGAACTGTTTTCTTTAGTCCTTAAATATTAATGATTCAAAAACTACAATTTAAAAGTATATAATCGAGATTTTTAAACGAAAGAAATCATCTTCATAGTAATACGAAATAAAAAAAATGCTACTTATCATTTGAAAAAAAAATAATTGTTTATCATCACAAGACACCTTTTGAGTTGCATAAAAATATCTAAGTTTTTGAATGTAATAATATGGTCTTTGAGATAAAAATTTAAAAAATCCCAAATTGTATAAATCCCTTATAAAGGAAAAATGTAGGTGAGCATACTTGGTGAATCATTATGCATAATATAATATACTGTACATTTATTATACAGTTATTATTGAAGAATAAGATGTGTATCATACAACTAAAACGATTTATTAATTCGATTAGCGTTAGGTATTGTGTTTATGGTAATGCCTATTTTTTTTAAAAGTAAAACAAAAAGTTACTGCTTTTTCTTCGACTTTGGGACTCATTGTAATTTTAAATGTTGTAAACTGTGTTTTATGTCTTTGAACATTGTCAAATGTGTAAACAATATTTTCATTAAAAAGTAAGTAATACTTGTTCTCGGAAGTTGTTATATTAAGAGGGCAGTGTATAACATATTTTTATATATGTTTTTTTCGTGTCTTATTCTAATCTTACCTTATCTTTTTTAATACACCACATTTATTCCAGACGAAAACATTTTATAGAGCTGGCGGCAAGATAATAACAACTATTCAAGTGTCACGATATTTCTTCGTTAAAACAACAGCAAAAAAAATTATACAAAAACGTTCAAGTATTTTATTCTAAACGTACCTATCTTAACTGCAATGTTACAAGGTAGGCATCCATCAAGCGGAACTCGAGTTGAATGAATTAAAATCCAAAAGAAAATATACATTTACATACAAATAATAAACATTACAATAATACTATTCTTTAGAAATAAAGGAATAAGTCTGACGTCTATTCAGGAATTGCATTTTGCTTTTTAGGTGAATCGGCATTTGCAAAGGATCGATGATTAGGTCCACTGAATCAATATTGGAATTTAGATTTATTGCAACGGAACTCTTTTTTTTAAGACATTTGTAGATATTTTTAATTATGGAGCAAAGTGTTGATTACATTTCCATCGAACATTATTATATCGACTAAATACTATAATACGAGTACAACAGTCTCATGAACACAGCTAAATTTTGTTTAAAGTAATATTTTCTCCGTCTCTCTGTATGAAAAATGCAAAACAAAAACGTTAAACATATTTTTATTCTCCCTCAATAATTTTTCTCTTGCAATATCCTCTTTTACACGAACGATAATATTTAATATCGATTTTTATCTTTGAATTGTTAATAATTGTATAAATTTCTTAATTTTTTTTAAAAAAAAAATCGTTCACATTTTTTGTACTTATTTTCTTTACATCATAGTACTAGTCAAATGGTACTAGTCAAAAACTCGATCACTTTTTAAAATACTGATATACATTATAATTTATGAAAAACAAAATAGGTTATACAAAATTACCAAAATATATGTTATGTATACCTATTAAATTAAATTTTAATTTATTCTAATACAAGTTAGCTATAAACACTCGAAGTGATCGCCAATCCCTTGTACTGAAAACCACTCGTAGTTAAAACGTTAGTCATGTAAACCAGTTTACAGTCAATTTATCTTTGAGTAAAAAATAATATTTATAATTGTTGCAGGGTTAATTAATTGAAATTAACACGAGTTCCGGCATCGCAGTATTTTATTATGCGCAGTGTTTATTTTTCAACAAAACCGGATGAGATAAAGTAAACTAAACAAGGGATTTTTAACATTATCATTAATTAAATAATTATATACGAGGTGAAGTTATAAAAAAAATATGTAAATATATACAATCGAAAATCAGTTGAATAATTTTGCTCGAAAACCCGAATAAGGCTTTTATTTTTTTTATTTATTTAAAACTTTTCACGTGAGGGTCGTTTTCAAATAAAAGGTTTCGTTTCCGTCTATGATACCATAAAACATGTCAATGAAGTAGTAAATCACAAAATCCAATCGTTTATAAGTTGATTTATTTTTGTTGGACATTTTTACAACAAAGGTTTTTTTTAATACTTTTTATTTTTTCGTTTTTAATGAATATTATCAATCAGTTACTTCGGAACTATTTGAATGCACTCAGCACACAAATCACAGTAATTTTTCCTAATATTCTCTTCACTTATATTTATATTCACTGGTTTAATTGCCGCGTTGATTTTCTACTGCAGTTGATACTATAAGTTTCCATTGAACTGTTGTATTAAAATACTCGAAATTAATAATATAACGATTATACTGTACCTACATTATATTATCTAGTAGATACACATTATATGTATGTATGCAAATGTAAAATAAATATAACCGATTTACAGAAAAAACAAATCGGACAAATTATGTTAATGTTTATGTTTCGGTGAGATGTAGTACCTACGATAATAGTGATAAATAAAGTTTTTTAACGGTTTTTAATATTAGTGACTTGCGCACATTAAATACTTTACGATCTGTAATAATGTTTTACGATGAACATGTAATGACTCGTTACACGAATTAAAATCTTATCTTTGTACGTTTGAAAAGAACCAGGATTAGTTTTATTACACTTCTAAAATAATACCCACAGGATAGTAGGTATATGACGTATATTCTGCTATCAATCTATCATAAGCATACTTGGCATGATGCACGTTAAAATAATAACGAAAAACTGCTGGATTTAAATCGTTTCTATAGTTTTTCAAAATAAATATTAGCACAATAGCAAAATAAATATTCTCGATTGACAAACATTTTTTTTTCCTATACATTTATAAATTTTGTAGGTATGGAATTATAAGCGTCAAAAGATTTAAGTGTATTTAATATTGTTTTATTATTGGTCCTACACAAACTTCATATTTTTATAAATTCATTTTGTGTGACTTATTATTGTGTTCGTGTAATACAAAAAAAAATGTTAAAGTGGTATTTTTTTATTTTTATTTTTTTTATAAATATATTTTTCCAATAACTAAAGTATATTTAATAAAACTTAGTGAAAAAATAATAACTTCTGCATATTTTAAAATTATTAATTAAAAAAAATTTAAAACATGTTTTCAAGATTTTATTTTCAAGATAGATTTTGTTTTATCTCAACAATCTTCAAAACAGAACAGTTTATTATCATGGTGATTATATTATGTACAATCCTTTTATTTTTTTTCATAACAATGGGATGTTCTCAATTATTATAGACTGTACGACACGCAAGGTTTTTTGTCGTTTACTCCCTCTTTTGCTAATAATTAAGCGGAATTTTGTATTTAATCACTTTCCGTTCACATGAACTCTGCTGACGAAGGTTTTGTGGTTAAGATTATTTACAAAATATTTGTATAGCACGATGTATATCATACCCATGTAAAGCACGTGTTATGTTTTGATTAATTTACTTAAAATCCTTTTGAAAGAAAATGTTTGGTTACGTGAAAAAGCTACACTCGGTTCTATTTGACATTTTATCTGATATTATAAATACGATTTGTAAAGTCTTAAAAATCACGTTTCTAGTTACACAAAATTATTCAGTAAAATAGTAAGATTCGTATTTTTTTGAACTGGGTAAATAAAAAGGTTAAATAATGTATTTATTCTCAAATAACTCACGTGTTTTTTTTTTATGTATTTAAAACATTTTTAAACCAATGTTAGACCAATGTATTAAAGTATAAATATAAATATTATTATTAGATACAGAAATACTTAAATACATTTTTCTACATTGCCTTATTATTGTCTTATTAATTTTTGTTAAGTATTAATATCCAATGGTACCAAGAACCTATACAATAAACTCATTAAATATAATATTTCTTGTACAAAATATATATTATTTTCGCACTAATACAAACAAATATAGCAGACTATTTAACTACTAGTTAACTGCTTTGAATTTTTATAAATACTTTTACGCATAAAAAACAGTAACTACGAATGATACTTTGAAACATGTTTTTTTGTTTTTTTGTTTTTTTTTATATGTTTATTATAATATTTACTGTATATTAATCTATTTACGTGATACAAGTGAATAGTTATGTGAGCACTACATGGATGAAAAAGTAAATACAACCATATATAACAATAAAAATAGAGAAATAATGTAACAAGAATGTTTAAAATAAAAGTTATTTCAAATTATGACTCTAAATAATGTAAAACAAAATATGTTATTTGGATGAAATAACCAAAAATGAACATATCTCATAATTAACCAAATAATTTAATTACACGCACTTATGGTAAAATTCAGATTAATAATTAAACTTGTGCTAGTCTTATAAAGTATTGTATTTACCATGTTCATATTTTATTTGGTAAATAATGTCTAATAAGGCAATAAAAAAAAACACATTGTTATTTTTATTAAGAAACTTGACCAATAAATTAACAGGCCAAAACATTGAATTGTTTTCAAATATATTGTACATTCTTACAATATATTTGCAAAACTGCAGGGTTCTTTTTTGTTTTTTAGTCTTTCGGGTATCAAAATGGTAGTTTTTAGACGTTTATTAACTTAACACAAATTATTTACGTTCATTGAATTTGCCGTTATTTAAATTGTATTGTTTTTGTCTGTTACAGGGGAAGATAAAATGCAACCTCTGTAGGAGGTTTAACGGGCAGTGATGCTGTTTTTCACATTTATTGTCTGTGCAATAGCCGTCAACAATGTTTCGTCGAAAATAGGTAAGCTGAAAGAATTAATAGACTACCGTGCAATTAAAACCTCGTAATACTGCTTTTTGCGCGTACAATTAATCCACTTCATCTGGTCCTTATTCTTAACCCTTTTACACCAAGTACCCATCAAACAGCTGTGCGCATATTAATGTAGGTGTACTGAACGGTTAGAGTGCAATGAAATTTGAGAATGTACATAATATTATTATCTCGACGAAGGCGTGGTTTTAGAAATATCAGCCTTAGCTATTTCGGCAATTGACATAATAATATAATAATATTATGATGTGTCATCTATAATATTGGTAGTATTTACATTATAATATATTGAACAACAATAGACAATAATTTTGAATGTCGAAATTCTCCCTATATAATTTAATATTTTATATAGGTTGATTCTTTTAAAGGTACAAACCAATTTTCTCAAAAAGTACGGACGAATTTGTTTGTTTGATAAAGCAATTATAAAAACAATTTTGTAATATTATAATATTTTGTTACCGTTATTATTTTTTAGAGGTTTTACTTTATTGATTTGTAGTCTTAATTTATAATTTTATATTACAAAATTCTGATAATATAATTTTACCTACTTATATCAAATTTGATACGAGTAGGTAGGTAGTTCATTAGTTAGAAAACGTATTCAAAATGTATAAGAACGGAGCAGTGGGCCAACTTTTTCCATGATACATCTGCAATATTCATTTCCGCTCTTCTTATCATTACATCGATACGTCTCATAAGTTATAAATATTAAAATATTTTACTATAAATTAATTTAATATAATATGTTGAAATTCTTAGAAAAATATTCTGCTTCCGAATATGATATTTAAAATGTATAGTTGTCGAAGCAGAAATTGTTTAGGTTTCAAGACCAATAAAAATAAAAAAAAAAAATGTATAGGTAGGTACTGTCAATATTTCATTAAATAAAGTTAAAAAGTTAAAAATGCTTACGATAAAAATAGTAATAATATTGATGCATTCAAAATTATGATAAAAAAATTATCTATTACCTATGTATATAAATAACTTTTGAAAAATTGAGTATTTACCTTAAGAATAAGGATAAGAATAATAACAAGAATATAATAAGAATAAATTTATAATAGTGTAATATAATATTTTTCTTATATTGATTGAATTTGAACTGTTCAGACGTCCTTAAATATATTCTAATAGTATAAACGTAAAGATTTTTGATACATCTGATGTGAGTATAATATTTGGGGTAGTAGTTGTGAAACCAAGGGGCACACGAGATTTTCAAAAATCATTGCTTAAACGTCGATCGGTGTGAACGGGTCACAGATCACTTAAATATTATGTAGATCACCCATTTTAATGTTTCACATGAAGTGTATTAAGAAGTAACGCGGGGAACGGGTCATGTTATGTTTTCTACTACCTACCTCCAACCATATTATATTACCTACCAAATTAATGGTTTTCCCGTGGGAAAGAGAGCCTTCAAATTTAACTCAGTTTAATAATAATTTTTTTTTTTTTTTTTATTGATCTGAATTATACATCGACAACTAGGCCATTAGTACACGAATTTTAGATTACATTGTTAGTATTTTAGCATTTACATGATTACATTAAATTAAATTGTACAATTCTGTTTCTTTTAAGAATAAAATTAAGTTTTTAGCGTCTTGTGGGTTTGGTCCTAGTGCTTGACAAATTTGTTTTGAGATGTGGTATTGATTTCGATACTTGTTGTATTTTTGACATTCTGTGATGATGTGGTTGACCGTTAAAATTAATGTTTAAAAGTAACATTTCCTGGACGCCGTAATGCTTCAGTAGCGTAAGCTGATCGTGTGCAAGTGTGTGTCTCCGTATGGTCTTATTCAAACCAGGACGGTACGAAACAAAATGCAAACGACCGCCATCGTTGCGATGGTCGGCGAACAAAACACGACTGTGCCGTAATAATGTAATAATTCTACGCTGCAGCGTTGGCCGCACGTAATATATCATTGGAAAATGCGACATATTGTACATAAATTTAACAATTTATTAAGAGGCTTAAAAACGTTTGCAGACCGGCGTCATATCTGGCAGAACCCGTGGCGGTGGAATCGTATCGCGTTTAAACCTAACATAATGCGGCGTCGTATATTAATATCCGATTTCGAGAGTTTCATAGTCCGCCACTGCTACCACCGACCAGCACATGTATAATAATATATAATCGGGTGCGCCTCTGATACTACCACCACCACCACCACCTCCACTGATCTAACTGTATACATAATATTAAAATATAATACCGTCGTCTGCGGGAGAAGTCACTATTTTTCATTTAAAGTACGCGATCGAGGGCGGAAACGATTCCGGTCACCCGCCCGCCATGTCTTGTCACTCTGCTATCTCACCATAGCGTTATTATTAGTATTATTATTATTATTATTATAAAAACTGTATGAAAATATCTCTACCAAAACCCGTTTAGTCGTCTTTGCCCCCATCGTGACGTTGACATAATTATATCGTTGATTGTCTTACTATCTTTCTCTCTCTCTCTCTCTCTCTATCTCTTTCTATCCCTCTCTATCTCCCTCTTCCTCTTCCATTCTCTCTCTTTATTATTCAAAACCATCCTGCCACTTTTAAAGTGCTCGCCAAACGATGATACTTCATTTTAATTGCAAACCATTGGCACGCTAGATATTTTATTTCGAAAAGAAAAAAAACGAACAGTCTTACCGACGAAACCATGATGACGGCAAGGTTACTGCACGCACTTTATGAAATGTTAGAAATATTTCATAATAATGCAACGAAAAAAATCCTTACCTGTACGCCACAATGTGTACGTCACACATTTTGTTCGATGAATTATGTATACGTTGGGTACGCTTATGTGATGTACGAACCGTTATTATACTTCTCAAGACTAAAATTTATCAAATTCAAAAATGTTATGACATAATTCTCTGTTTGAATGAACGAAGCGCGCCTGTACGTATGTTTTCATTGTAGTATTATTATGAAATAAATACGGTTATTAAATTTTTACGGAAAAATAAACATTTGAAAAGATTGATAGCGAGAGAAAATGGCATCGATTAAACAGACTATCCGAAAACTCATACGGTTTTCCGACTGCTTCGATTGTTTTGAAGATAAATCTTATTACATGTACGACAAATTTAACCAGCTGAAACTTTAGACAACTTTTAAACGAAATCTTTCTTCGCTACGCTTACTATATTCCACTCCAACAACAGCCGGTCGGGCTTTAAGTCATGTACGTACTATATATACAAGCTGCAGAATCGGGACGACATATTAAACACATTAGATACTCTGAGTTTGACAAATTTCGACCAAGAACTTTAATGGAGCGAAAGTTGCCGTCATGTCATAGTCGCGTACCGAATTCCTGACGAATTTTCTCCCGAGACATTTTAAAAACACGCCTTAAGTCACTACGCTGATTTAGATTGAATACTCTTACGTATATCGATTACTCTTAAGGTACCGGCAGCCAAGGAGACGTATATCAAGCACTTATAATAAATTATTCGAAGAAGATTTTCTACTTTCTGGAAAACAACAACACGTCGTGTACTTTTGTAGGCACTAACTCTGAATGGTTTAGTTTGAGAATTCTGCATAAGTGCCATAATCATAATACCTAACTGTATAGTATCAAGTAGAGTAATAAAATACAATCAACTATATTATGTATTTTGGAATTATTATATATCATATTGTTTGCAACAATAATATAAAAACTAGTTTTAAAAAAAATACAGGCACTAAAAAATTGTTATTTCATACTATAATATACCTACATTTTTAAATTATTAAATAATGTGAATTTATAGTTTAAATTGTTTAAAAATCGAAAACGTTAATAATTATTATACCAAAATGTTAATTTGTGTAAACATCTTATGTTTATTTATAACTCACCGTTGTTTAAATAAGTAACTAGAAACATAATGTTCATAATATTAATATTGTACAGTGTAGTAACTGTATAGCTTATAATAAATGCGTGGCAAATATAAACATCTCAATACGGCGCACTGGTTATGCAAAATAGCTACACTCAATTATTAGCGAAAATATAAATAATAATATTATTATTTTGATACAATAATAGGTGATGCGAGAAGAAAATTCGGAAACCGTAAAAATCTAGTATAATAATATTGCAATCTCGATTTTTCCTGAAAACATTACACCGACCAAATAAACAAACGCAGATCCCAAAACAATGAAACCGTAATAGTAACGCCGCCGGGGTGTAAAGTTTTAATCTGAGTAGCAGAACAGAAATAAAACCTTTCCCGGTGATTTATGGGAGATTTTCCGACACCCTTAGAACTCGCACTGCCACCGTATAATATCGAATAGATTGGAATTTATAAAAGAAGCGAGGCAAAAAGGAAAACGACCCCAAACTTTTCGACCGGTAGGCGGGTGCCTTTTTTTTCCACCCGCTGATACACTCGTAACACACACTCGTATGGTATCAGCGACCACAAAATGTACACCACCGGTCTCCACGTGTTTACATGGCGATAAATGGTGTTAAAGAAAGAAAAAATCCGTCAACGCGATTGGTTGACGTTCACTTTTGTAGTGAGTTCGTGCAGTATACGTGCAGTATATGAGGTGAATACCTAACCGACATTTAGTTGCTACAAGTCGAGTAAACGCCACGTCGTTGAGATCTCCGACGTGTCGAGGAGTTGCCGATAAATCAAAGTGGTCACAGACGGTGTGTAGAACCAAAAACCGTTTTGTCCGCACCTCCGTCATTAGTACGTCGATGACGTCGAGTTTCGTCGATAGTCTGTTATATACCGCTGGTCGAGAGGCCATAAATTGATGATGGTGATACTGAAGCGTAGGTAAACGACATTATAATGTTTTTTTTCAGAAAACCAAAAGAAAAAAAAATCGTTGATAAACGGATCCTGGTCATAAATGTAGCTTTTTTAGACGTACTCGAAATACATATTTTATGTAACAAACAAATAATACTGAAAAATGAAAACGCGAATATTTAATTTAATGTAATGCATTTTTTTTTTGAAATTCAACGTACTTATACTTAAGAACTATTATTTTTGCAATTTTCAAGGAGTTTTTCATTTAGTTTAATATCACTAAAATAAAATATATTATTAATTTCCACGTGATTATTATAATACTTATATAATATACATTATTATATATCTATATTATATTATATATTGTTTTTAATTTGATGCTCTAATATCATAAATCGATTTTATAATCAATTTTTACAAATGGCCAACTTGTGTCGTTAATGGATAATGTTGTGAAAACAATCTTATGAAATTGATTTTATTGTCTAAAATAAGTTGTTTTCGGATTTTAATTCAAATGGATGACGATAATTATCTATTAACTGAACAGCAAAATATATAGGTAGGTATAAATATAATGTTTTTAAAATTAAATTGTATTATTGAATGAAAGAGCTCTAATGTTATTTTAACTATATAAATACAAACAACAAAACATTTTCATTTGAACGACTCTAAAGTACCACTGTTTGAAGTAGAGTGGAATCCGTTATAAACTCGCATTTTTAATCAGCATACTTTAAACCATTAAACAGTATCTATATTAAGTGATAACTACTAATAACAGTTTTTACAACAAAATTAATTTATTTTAAAATTGAAATGTTTACGTTAACAAGTGACACAATAAATAAACAAATAAATAAATAAATCCCAAAATAAGCTAATACATTTGGAACTTATAAAATACCATAATTGATTTTTTTTTCTATTTGCTTTGCCAACTAAGCCTTTTAAATTAGTATAAGTTAAGTTAATTTAAGTATAATGTTTCATAAGTTGTTAACTGTTTATATTTTAATATTATATTTTTTGTGTCTACTATTATGTTGTATTTTAAAAAAGCTGTTTGGTGTTAATTATAATAATAAATAAATAAATTACAATATTGTGCATCTAAGTATGCTGCACCAAAATACACGAAAGATTCTCGAGTTCGCTTCATTCGAATAATGAGCTCGAAGAAATTGTTGAAGAATTTGTTTTATAATTTGTTTCATAATTTATGAATATGATTATCTTAAACTTCAGTCAATGTATTTATAGTAATTGTTAAAAATAAAACATTATATACATCATCTTAATATTGAAATCTCAAAGTATGAGTATTATTTTAAACACCATTAATTATTATATTGTAATAGGAATGAAATAATTATATTATAATAATTATATTTTCCGACAACAATGTGACCAAATTTTTAATCTAATGAAAAAAAACATGGACAGTGTTGCAGTAGTCGATGGCTTGGTGTCGGAAAACGAGCAGTTCAAACAATGGTTTTGCGTATTCTAAAATTATTATGTTTCTGATGGCAGTAAAATATTGGTGGACCTATACCACAGAACGATATAGAAGAGTCACTCTGCTTGATGCCGATGTCTGGACGTTTGGTATTGAAGTTAAATTCGAGTACCTATAGGTTTGGGAGGTTGTTATGAACAATTTTTTTTATACAGTAAAAGTTTTTGAAACGTATGAATTGTTAGTTAAACTAATTTATATAACTAATGCATGATTATGTGTTAAAGACTATTACATATTATAAAAATGATTTTGAATACTTTAAAACATTACTTAAAAACAGAAAAATTAAAAATATTATAATGGTATCAATTATTGAAAATTATGATAATATGAGCCATCAGCTGATTCTGATAAATATCAAAATGGCAATGTTCATAAAAATTCAAGGCTATGTCCCCACTTTATTCAAATTGCATTAGGATTTTGGAGAGTGTCGTACCCCTGTTTATACGGGAGTTCGATAAGCACAGAGATTATTCCAAAAACGCTTCCTTATTGAGCTTTTGAGTACGAATAGCAATACAATTACTCCCTATGTGTTTCCTTTATTTAATATTCTAGTGGTTTTGGCGGTTTTGGTGCGGTCTCGATGGTATACGGTCACATTTTGTGTTTGAACAAAATATAACAAAAGTGTAGCTTTGACGGTAAACCTCGATAACCGCTGTTTGCTTGCCTCGAAAAACGTGCAAAGTGATTCAATCGAAGCGCGTAAAACCGGTACTAACCGTCATTCCCGAAAAACGCCTTTGTCCACGTTATTATATAGTCGGAGCTTGATAAACTCATTTGTAGAGGCTTCGGGTCTATAATTATTTTTTTCGTATGTTTTATCATTATTGACATGAATGAAATGTGACTCATGTTGAAAAAAAATTGAAACTCAATCGTGGGAAGGGTTGTTGAAATTCGTTCGCATTTCAACCAGTAGTACCAGTAGCCAAGTAACAACGACGCGACCAGAGCATTAGACAAATTATTTATTATGGTACCGCGTAGGTAGGCGTACCTACCGTATCATTATCGCGTTTAATTCCCGGCACGGTTTACATCCCCCAAACCGACCGTAACCTATATTATATACTGTACCTAATGCAGTAAAATGGTAAACGTCCAATTGCATAATATTTATTTTATCGTTCGTATACAAAGTTAACGTGTAAGACGCGATCTACGCCTAATAATAATAATAATAATAATAATATGCCTAACAATTTTTTTCGTCAACAGCAACTGTATACATGGGTATAATGTTTAATGTATAATATTATAATATTAACATATTGTCTCGTAGAACGGTTTTTTTCCTTTCATAAATTATTGCAGTATATTCGGATGAATAATAAAAGTCTAATGTTACGCGTTACCGCAACAACGTCCTTCTACATTTTGGAACGCGTTTTTTCTTCCTTTTATGTATACCGTATTTATATATAATATATATATATATATATTTTTTTTGGGCCAACTATCCTTTTCGAGTCCATTACCACTATCGGATATGAATATGGTAATGTGTAATCCATACACGTATCACACAAGCCGATATCAAAATAACTCCAGATATATTTTATATCCGGCCATATTATAATATGCCATCGTTTCACATATAAATTGGTGATTATGCATTTTCGCCATCATTCTTTTGAACAACAATGGGAAATTTCGAGTGCATATTTTTTGTGTTTATTTTTTTTTATCTGACACTGTGTTTTAGTCGAAGTGTTCACATAATATCACAATACATATACATAATATAATAATATATGTATACATAATGACTGGCAAACAGTCGTAATGTTTATTTATTTCAACAAGCCCTAAAATACATATGCGCGTGAACTACATATTATTATACCTATTTCGAATACATTTAGTCGGATGAAAATTATTACACAATACAGTTGTACGACGTATATGACATTAATTTCTAATAAATGCTTGGTTTTTCACGCAAAAGATAATTTGATATTAATGTACTATGCCAGCGAGCTACTTTTAAGTACATAGAAAAAAAAATCCGTGGTTGAAATCAAATAATCAATTATTATTAGGCGTTGCCTGGCAACGGTGAGATTTTCTTTTCGCAATGAAACTAGGAAAGGTATCTTATTATCGTGTGTGATGGACGAACGACATAAAAATGCAATACGGGCTGATAATGAAAAAGTAACGTCGGGGGGAAAGCTGTTATAGACGTCTAGTACACCAAAAAAATGTGACTATTCCGCGTTTTGGTAAATTTTCATATTCTGTTATATTACAATATAAGAACTTGTCACACTTATAATATAAATCTATTATACAAAATATAATCTTTAGAAAATATATTGGAAGGTTGTTTAGAAATGTATCTTTGTGAAAGGATGTATCGCAACAGTCCAAGTCCCTAAGTTATTCCTTTTTTGGATCATAAACCCATGCAACCTTCTCACTGACCACGCAGACGTGGAATTACGAACCCTGCAGATATTTGAGGATCAACTAAACTTGAAAAAATTTTTCCGGGTCCTGATAAAACTATTTTAAATTTGTTATTATTATTCGATATTATTATGTTTTTTTATTCTTTACAAAATCAGTAAGTATGATTTTTTTTGGTTATATTTATTTTTTGTTATCCAAACTATAAAGCATTTTGAATAGTACCAAATAGCAGTATTTATAATAATATTAAATTTCAAGAAAAATTGAAAGCACTGAAATTCACCAATTATTTTGATGGTGACATAAATGCCATGATAAGCGTCCATCATAAAAACCTTGTCCGTTTAATATTTTCCTATACGTATAATATAATATTTAAATATAAAGTTATACAAATAAGCGACGTTTATTGACACAAATTCTGTTTGGAAATATCCACTAATACAATGCACTGGTCATATCATAATAAATTACACATTATGTTTATTTTGTTTATTATTATTTTTTAGAAAAGTACCAATACATTATATCATATTATAAATTACTACCATTCGTATCATAAACACGTGCACAATACTATGCACTACATTTTTTATGCAATTTATTAGTGTTTTGAAATTAATGACATTTTAAGTTTAAATATATTCTAACTATACTCGTATTATTAGAAAATAAAGAAAACACAAATATGACCAATAGCGAGTTTCAAAATTAATAAATTACATCGAATGTGCTTTCAGTTTATTTTATAATATATTCAAAAGTGAAAATTGAAGACCCCCGAGAGTGTTTTGTTACAAAGCATTAATTTTTCAGACATAATTTCTTTTACGTATTTTCAAGTGAACATAATTAATTAATTTTATTACCATCAATCATGATCCCAATGTTTACGTTTCAATGTTATCAACTTTTTTCATGGTGTTTTAACGATAATTATATTTTTTAATTTAAATATTTAGACGCAGTATTCAGAATAAATAATTATAATTTTAATAATTCTTTTAATTTGAATAACATCAATTCTGTTCAAAAATGTAATTGTATTATATTTTATGTATTTGTTGAAACACGTTTTGTTTGAAAAAGTAATAATATTTACTTCATATTTTATTTTATAGTTTTGATTTAATATCATTCTATAACAAACAGTTGATTGCATATTATTATTTCATTTGATACGTTTTAGCATTTTTTGACCAAGTAATATTGGAAAGCGGTCAGTTAAAACCAAACGTAATAGTTCCACACTGTTTACCGATTTTTATTGGAACGCTGATTATGCAAATATCTATTTTAACAATATTAATTCATCAATGGAAATATTGTTCAATTTAAGTATCACTATTATTTCGTTTTGAAAATTCGGTAGGTAGTCAAGCACGTGTAGTCTAATAATGTTATGCGGGCTACAGAAGTCAAATCAAAAGATTGCGATAACATACGACAACACTCAAATATTAATAATATAATAAGTAAGAGTGTGTAACGGTGTAACACATTTATTATTACTAGCTTAGAACTATAATACTTTAGCGCAACGTCCCGGCAAGGGAGAAAAGTGCGTTGGCGAATACGTACCCTACGATGGTTTTTTTTCGGTTCTTTTTGTCGTACATACATATTTTTAGGTGCAATATATCATTCGCAGTAAGTCGCCTTAGCAAAAATTTGCAACCCAGTCACGGCCGCATAAGAAATTGAGGGCTGAGTTGAAGACGTTTCGAGTATTTAATACATTTCAGTTAGGTTAGTTTGATTTTCATTGCATCACCGCCGTTGATTAACTACTAGCACGTCGTCGTCAGTAGTGTGTTATGTGTGCCTATTGTCTTGTTTTTCGTAAGATATTATTATTATGATATATATATAACATTTTAGTGATCTATCAATACAATTTTTTTCATCGATTTTTTTAGAGGAAAAATATATTTTTCGAAAAAACTCGATGTCTATTATAATACTATATGCGCCTTTATTTTATCCGTAGTTTTTGGCACAAAATTATGAGTATCAAAACGTGGTTTTATATATTATGAATACCACCGTGGAAATGGAAACCATTATAATATTATGTATAGTATTAAGCTTAACATTATGTAAGTATGTCTAACTCAGAGCAGCACAACTTTTTTGATTTGATGGCACATATTTTGACCAATTAATAGATTATCACGGTATACATATTATACAAATAAATATATTTGTACATATACTATACCTAATCGATAAAAAAGAAGTACATAAAATAATAAATTATAAGGTACCTAATATACCTAACGGTTATCGGGTGACAATTACAATAAAATTAAAACATATCCATTTACCAAAATGTTCAAGATCATATAATACTACGAAATATATATAAAATATATTATTTACACATAAATAATCAAAGATTCTGCTACACATCCAAAGAATTTTGCAGCACATAGATTGGGAAACCCTGGCACCCGAACTTATTATATGGTTGTGGCTAGACACTGGTGATGGCGTCTAAAGATTCCAACATATATAGTGGTGCGAATTCATAATTATTTTGTTCTAGTATTAGATATATGACATGTTTCTTGAGATAACAAAATTACGTTATTTTTTCACGACGTCTGTACATGATCACATTTTATATTTTTATTTATTTTCTTCAAATTTTGATAAATGACCTGCTGGAAATAACTTAAGACTTTTTTGTTTGTTTCTTTATTAATTAAAATAAAAACTTTTATCCTAATTTAATTTGTTTAGTAAATTACACAGTCCAGTGACATGAATCAAATGATGAAAATGTTTTAATGCCATTAAAAATGTAAAATAAAACTTTTTTTTCGTAATAATCAAATTAAGTCTAATGTACGTGCATCGCCATTACACCTCGTTAGAAACAGCGATTTTTTAGGGCAAAATTTAATCAAAATTCTACCATAAAAAAGTTACAATAAAAATAATAATAAAAATGTATGTATAATTAGAAATGTATTATTTTTTCTTAATCTTGTAATGCGCAAAAGTTTAGAAGTTTGTTTGTTTGTTTTGTAATTATCATCAAAAAGGTTTCTAAAAACTTAGATGTAAGGAAAAAGGTAGAAAAAATTATAATAAATTGGCAACAATTAAAATATACATAAAATATATAATAAATAGATTTTAGTAAAACTTAAGTTTGAAGATTCATCTCAATAATATTCGGTTTTTATCATAAATTGATGTGAATAAATTCGATAAAATACATTAGAAGGTATTAATTGTATTCCAGATAAAATTTCCTTACTACCTTACTGACCTATATTATGTTTTATACATAAACTTGTATTAAATATTAGGTACAATGATTTATCTGTAAATATTACAATTAAAAATTAACTTTAAGTGACAATTTTAGTGACATGTAATAAAATTAATTGAATAATTAACTTATATAATAGCAGGATCATGACAGAATATTGGTATACCAACAACTGTCTGTGAGAAGTAATTTTTTTCTAAACAGGTAATTACACTTTTAATCAAACGTTGATTTTTATTTTTTAAGAATCTTTTGTTCACTTTTAGATAGATCTCTTAAGAAAAACTCTTTAGGTAGGTACAATTTTAGTTTGTCAGTAGATTCAGGAAGCAATTATTTTTGTAACACAAATGTATATTTTTTTCTTTGAATATTTTCTTTCATGTGTATTCCTGTGGTCGTTGGGTGGAAATTTAAAGTAGAATCCGAATTAAGTTTTCAAAAATACTGCAGAGTATTCTTGTCATAATAATAATAATAACAGTGTGTACTAGAATAAAATAACAAATATAAAAGCTAAATGCACACTATATTGGTTCTACTATTATGTATCAAACCAAATATTGTATTAAATTTTTTTCTTCAACTATATTGTTATAGTTATGAAAACAGTTGTACAGACTGAGCATTAAATTCGAAACTATAAAGATTGTATACGCTATATTATATATTATTGTATGTTTAAAAACAAAATGCATTTAACGTTCTCGATATTAGATAAATTAATTTTAAACTGATATTTTTTATAAGTAACTTTCCGGGGTATATTATAAGCAACCGACTCTTGAGTGTCAATAAACGAATTTTAGTGTTTTCATTTACGACATAATCGAACAGTTTTATCGCTATTATATATTTATATATAGTTTCCGCCGTAAACTTTTAGCACAATTGTTTGCAAGTTTTCGAAATATTACGTATGCCATGCCTATATTATATCATTATATCGCACTGCCCGTAATAATTTATGGACTAATTCAATCGAAGTTAATGCAATGTGTGTTGTTGTGACTTTATATTATATGTATATTATATTAACATATCATATATCATTATATACGCCAAAACGACATGGTTTGTCGAGGTGGCAGAAGAAAATCATAAATAATTGCTTTTTATCGAGATTATAATATTATTTTTTTGGCGTGCTGACGGGAGCCGCGCAGTTCAGCGCGGGGAGAGGGGACAAGGGGCATCGGCTGAAACGTATTTCAGCCTTCTAAAAGGGACCGAAATAATTGATATTTATAAATTGCTCGGAGCTGAAAGCCATACTATGCCATAACATCCCGGCATGTCCTCTTTCCGCTTGTCTCTCGCTCTATTGCACCCTCCCTCCGGTCGCCGTATCCGACTGCTCTCACTCACTCCGCATCGTCATACCTACCTACCGCAAGGCGGAGGCGACTGTCCAACCGCCATGCAACTCGCTGCTTTCGCCACACCGAGTACCCACCGCACACGCCTACATAATATTGTGTGTGTGTGTGTGTGTCCCAAGCGCGTTCAATATGCATTGCCCGTAAAGTTATTAATACTAATTTGCTCTAATCCATGACACATTGTAAGCCCCTCGTCCAGCTCTCCCGGGGGAGCGGAACGGCGTCCTGAATCCGGCTACTCCGCCCGGTTCCAGCGCCGTGCACTCAGCGTATTGTGTACATAATAATACGGCAGCTGCGCGCGCAAACCCCCCCTCACAAAAACTTCCCCCCATCCCTACTGCTACGACCGAATCTCCCGACCTCTCCGCCACTCCTAACGCCAAACACGGACGTACGCGTTGCGGCGGTGGTGAATCTCGAGGGATCGGTGCAAAGTTCTAGCAGCGGACCGGATGAAAATTTATTTTCTTTTGTTTCAGGATACTTTTGGCACATCACCGACATACACTACGACGCGAATTACGAGGCGACCGCCGATTACGCACAAAGTGAGTACATCATAATATACATCATTACAATATAGATTTAAGTTTGTTATTGTTTTATCAGTAAATTCGAGATCGAGATAGGCGAGCGCAGGCGGACGCGACCGATTAGACCGCGAGTGTCGTCGGCCGGCGAAGATCGCTGCGAAGCGCGTGCGCCTCGTGATGGCAAAAATTGTTGTCCACACATTACGCGGTTGTCGAGTCTATCGATTGGCTTCTTGTGATATGATTAAATTGGGTGCCCCGGGATGTCGTTCAGACGCGAACCGAATATGCATTTCCCTCCCATGGGTCACCGGCGACATCGTAAACATTTTTTTCCCACCCCGTCCGCTGCAAAAGTTCACCGCCGAAAGATTGGACTAAACACGAATAAAGTTTGATTCTGTTTCGTATACACGCGCATTATATTCTGTGGACAGCAGTAAAATGTCGGGGAAAAATCTCTGAATCCCCGTGATTGCCGTCTCTGATGAAATCAGAAACCAAAACTGTGGTTAAAGACGTATATATTTATACCCACCACACCTACAAAAATATATAATAATATATATTATATACACGCGCACGGCTGGTCGCTTTTTCAGTGTGACCGAGTTTGGTCGCTCGTAACCACCACCGCAACCCTTGAACATGCTCGTGCTATGGGTTGGTTTCGAAAAGTTTTTAACCACATTCAATTTCAAAACAGTTAATTTTTGAAAGCAGTTTGCAAGAATTTGGAGTGGAGGTTTGGTTGTTAACGATTTATAGTTAACAAACAGTTTTAAATTTTTAGGCGTTATATAATATTGGAATAGGGAATAATATCATACAACAAAAAACGACTTATTATAAAATATAAATGCCGTAAGAATTGGAAAAATAATATTTAAGAATTTCGTAACCGACGTCGGGTATGACTTGTGGCCAGGGTGGCCGTCGTGCAGACCCGGGCTCCGGCGTGAGCGGCTTCTGCGATTACACAGCATAGCACGGTACGGTGGATCCACGGAACGAAAAATGAGAATCATAAAACTGCAGTTTTAGCTCTATCTCTCTCGCACTCCACATACAACCAACGCGTGCGAGTGAGAGGTCCGATTGCAAATACGAAACTTAATGTATAATAGTCCCGCTATCGACATATTTTGTGTGCTGTTTTTTCTAGGTGTTTCTTACGCACAGAAAAGAGTCTCTAGCGAGACTCTTCGATTATATATGAGTATCTTAAATTAACAAGTTTATCTTATAGATAACATAATATTTATTTAAAATATTCTCAGTCAGAGTTCTTCAAACAATAAAATTGTGAACTGGAAATTATAAAGATGGTTAGTGGTAGCGAGAGATATGATGTAGGGAGCGGAATTTTTCAGTTGACGAAAAGACTCCTTACATGTTGATAACCAAACATAAGTTTGTTTAGAAATGCTATATAAAATATTTTCCGTTGTTTTGATACACTGTTCAGAGTTCAGACCAAGTTAACAAATAGTAGTGTAGTGAATGGCAGGAAAATTTATACTTAGAAGAAAAGAAACAAAACGCAAGACGTTCCTTTGTAGCCATTAAATTATTTGGTAATTGCAAGAATTCGATGGATCCCACAAAAGGGACCCAAATCAAGAATGGGCCTTAGAAAGGAACTGTTAACTTAAAACCACGTGTGATCCTGTGTAGAAATCCAAGAAATTAAAAAGCCTTATGAGTTATGAGTTAATGACATATTAATTCTTGAATGGTAAAAAATACCAACAGCTTAAATAAACAATTGTTTGTACTCATGTATATTATTGAATCATTGTGAACATCTTATCGTATTATTTATGCTCGGACGATAATTTATGTATTATATAAGTACTACTTTCATCCTTCACATATTTGCTTTCAGCGAAATGTATATTATTAGTTTCTTTGTAAAAATTATTATATATTTTTATTATTTTCATTATTGGAAATAAAAACTGCTGTAATATTTTCTGTATTTTTATATTAGAAAATATTGAACATTTTTTTCTTGTCAATAATTATCAGAAACATGAAACAACTATTTATTTTTAATAACTACAAATATTTTTTTTTTTGTTACATTATTAATTTATTTATACAATCAGTAAATTTATTTTTTTTACAATTAGTAAAAGCGCTGTGGGGGTTGATCGGTTGGAGGCTTGAAAGAAGAATCCATCCAGTGATGGAACTTCTTGACAGAAAATATAAATATATATTTATATTTCACCCTTTGTTATCATCGATAAAATATTATTGATAGATAGATAGATACCTCGATTTATTAAGACTGATATAATAATATTCTCATTTTGACTTTCATTCATATTGAATGTCCTTTAATTATTAATAAACATTTCTATTGCTATAACAAATTCCCCGTTTTGGTTCATTTAACTAAAAACCAATTATTACCAATGATGTTTTTATCGCATTTGTCACACCACAAATCTAATTAATGAAAACAAAACTAATTTACATCTGATGATAAACCAATACTGTTATAATATTTTACAAACTTGTATTGTTTAAAATATAATATTAAATACTTAATTAATACACATAATATTATAATACACGAGATAATCCATTTTATGAGCAAATGTATTTAATAAAGATTAAACTTTTTGAACTATCGATTGTAAACACTCTTTAGGTTCATAGAAATTAGAATCACTTTGTATATAATACCCTGTAACTGTTTAAGGTAATTTTTATCTGTTTTTGTCTAAACTAAAGATAGCTTGTTAGTAAAAATTAAAATATGTTATAATTTTTTAGTTGTTTTAATTTCAATATATCGACAATTTAATAAAAATATTTTTTTCTATTCATGATGACATTTATAATATATAATAAAGAAATAGAAGTGATTCAATATCTTGTAGCTTTTGTGTTTACTACATATACTTTGATACTATACTATACTACTCATCTCGTATAACAATATAACAATATAGTCGATAAACAAAGTAAATAAAAGAATTAAAAAACAATATTTTATTTATTATTTGGTTTTATAATACATCAAACAGTTTAAATTTAAAACAATTTGTTTAGTGCTTGTTAAGCACCTTATCCTATATTTTTTTGTGTATTATAAATTTGTGGAAAAGATAAACAGAGCAACTTCTGTCTGTGTATCATGTATAGATTATTTTTCATAATATTATCATACGTGGTGTCATATGTACCTTCGTTGAATTTTGGAATTGCAGTATTGGACGTTAAAAAACGTATAAACCTACTTTTAAATTTACATAAAATTACTATTACTAAAACGTTTCCAATTCTTGAACTACCAATATATATTTATCTGTACTATTACTTTTCCTCTCAAACAAAGCGTTCAGACGAGACGAACTACTAACAGCCAGGATTACTATACATACAGCATTTAGGATAAAGAATTCACACGGAATAGTATAAAATGCTGTGACATTTCAGTCATTTTTTTTCTTCTTTTATTTAAATTACATTTATTACTTTATGTGTATGTGTATATATATATAGCCAATAAACATTTCTATGTAAACAGGAGTCGTTGTTTACTTTTAAAATATCGTGTACAAGTCGTACTTTAAACTTTTAGGAATGAAAAATAGTGTTGGTTGCGTATTTATCGTGCTAAGAACTAAAAATAAACGTGTTCATGCTATGTTAAGTATCACGTTCTATTCCACAAAAAACAGTATTTACTTACTAAAGACCAAAATATTCAAATTTTTTTTTCGGCGTCACATCACATTTCATGTTGTATCGACGAGTAAAAACAATAAAAACCATATTATCTATAGATTGAGGAGACTGGGTACGACTGTAACATGGGGCAATATATATTGTAACACGTCAAATATCATTTATACACTTTCTGTGTTTATACCTCCATGGTCGATACAAAAATGTCAACAAAAAATAACTTACATCGTATTTTAACCAATACATTCTTTGTTCCGCTGAGGATAGTATATAATTAGTATACGTAAGATGTCCCATTGTATACGATAAAATATGATACACCGCTGTGAATATGGTTATATCATCATATTTACCGTCAAAGAAAAATAAGAAAATATGTTTTTAATTTGTAAATTAAATCATAAGTCGTCATAACTTTTATGCTAATACGCATAGCATTTTATTATTTGTTAATATTTTTTTTTATGTTTGTTTATACAAAGGAAAAGTTTAATGGTTTAAGTTGATTTTGTTCTGAATACTTTATGTCTCTGTTTAGTAAATAGTTTTTCTTATATTATTATTAATTTTTATTTTCAATTTAATGGGATCATAATGTTTAACATTTTATTACTTATTAAAACTCCGTTAGTTTTGATTACAACAATCAACTTAGTTTGTATTAAAGAAGTGTTTTTATGAAATAAATTTCAAAAACATAGATCTACCTAACTTGTTTGCTTTGTTATCGAAGGTTTTTTCTATTTTGCAAATATTAGTTCATTGTAAGTATTTTAGTAATTATTTAAGATATACATTATTATACAATACTTATTTTTTTTCTGCGATTTCATTTAGATTCCAGTACCCATATCTCATCTAGTTAAACTTATAAATTCGGAATACTATTTAAAATTGATACAAGTGCATGTGCTTAGTAATTGTAAGGGTGCACAATCGGAATAATTTTTTTTACCTTTTATACAAATATTAATTAATAAAATGCCATATGAAAATAAAGAGTCCATATAAACCACAGACTAAGATATAATGGACTGATAGGGTAAGGTATGGACCGATAAGGTGGGCGGGTGACGGGTGACTCATAATTGAATGTTTTCAGCGCTACCAGTGGTTTTATTTAGCGTCACATTTTGATCTCAGTTCGTGTTTTATACAGATGCCGCTGTAAACTCTCAATTATGATTGCGACCCCCTGCATTTGCCTCTGGAACATACTTTCGAGGCCACTGATAAGCTGCTCGTTTCCAGTCCATTATATCTTAGTCCGTGATATAAACATATTTATTTAATGGTTATAAGTAGAGGTCGGATTTTTATGATTTTACATATTTGTTTCTAGTCTATGCAGTTAAATGGGAGTGAGAAATCTTTACGATTCATGAAACACAGAATTCACAGGAAAAAATTTATTTTGCATAAAAAAGCATATTTTAGGGGTTAGAGAATATTTGAGAATATTTTTCTAACATCGGCATATAATGAACATACTTCACATACATCAGTACTTTGATAAATACAATTTTCACTAAATGATTTATTTCTGGGTTTTAATAAAAATTAATCTCCATGTATTCCTTATCGATTGCGATAGCACATCGGTTATTTCGTTAGCTGTCACGACTATTCTCATTGTCTATTAGTCGTCCGTCGCGTCGAGTGTTGATATCTGAGTGCGATATATTATTGCATACATAATATTTTCTTAAATACTGCCTTAGTAAATATGATAAATATTATCGAAAACACTTTTACACAACTTGAGCAGATACCAGGAGAAAAAGGAGAAGTAGTAAAGACAAAAATATTGCAACTTCAACAAAAAAAACAAAGGAAACAAATTTTTGAAAAATATTGGACAAGTTCTTAGTAGAAATAACACAGTACAACTTCCGGAAAATTATTCACCGACTACGGTAGCCGACTTGCAATATTCTCCAGTGACATCGGTTGATGTCGAACGATCCTTCAGCATATACAAGAACATTCTTACAAACCGGCGTACTAAAATGACACCGAAACACATGGAACAATATATAGTTATTAATTGTTATTGTAAAATTAATCAAATTAAATATATTTAAAACCAAATTAATAAAAAATAAATTTAAACTGAATTTTTTTTTTAATATTAAAAGAATATTTTGCATATTTAAAGACATAAAACATCATATATCTGGTATTTTAAAAGAATATTAAGAGAATATATTGCCTATTTTATGTGACATAAAAGCATCATATTTTAAGGATTTTAAGAAAATATAAATCCGACCTCTAGTTATAAGTAAATGTATTGGTTAAAATAGCATAATCAAATATAAAAGTCTACATCTTGTCAAATATAAATCATAACATGTGTATTTACAGTCGTACCATTCTCCCGATCCAACCGATGATTGGCTAGTTCAACATTTTAAATATTCCTTTAAATAACAATTATTTATAATGTATTATAAATTGTTCTCCAATGACGCCAAACAAATAATGATAAATTAACTTTCAGAGAAACGGTTATACTCCTTAAGAACAATAAATTTAAAATGTATACACAGCCAATAGAACCTTAGAAACAGGGCTTTAAGCCAAGAAAATAATTGCAAACATCGATACTTTTTCGTTGGCGAATTTAACAATAGATTTATCTCAGCAATGCTTTTGATTGAATCACGAAAGTTTAACGAATAAGGACAATTTTTTTACTGCAACAGAAACTATATTTTTGGTTAACGGAGTTAGGTTGACAAACCGTTGCGGTTATTTTATGTTTATAAAAGTTTGATGGATTCTCTAAATTTACTGGAGCGTTCCCACAGTGGTGTGTAATTTTTGAAACTTTTTCGGTTTTTAATGACCGTATATAATAATTTATTGTTTAAACAGAATCGTCTGGTAAGTTTGAAAACCTTTCGTTTGTTGTGGGCGTATAATAGTAGAGTTATTGTGTGCAAAGTCGTTAAAATTATTATCTATATTGTAATATAAGTAATATTTCTTTGAAACATTCGAATATTTCGTCAACACTCATTCGAAAGACATTTTTGACGTCATACGAAATACAAATATTAATCAGAGAACATATTTTATAATATATTTGATAATATTATATGGGTATAACAAAAATGACTGACGGGTGCATAACTATCTAACTATAAAATAATATCGATTCGACTATATTTTTTTTTATTAGTCTGCATTTATTAAAATATAATCGTGAACAATGAACATTTTTAATTTTAGTTATTAAAATTTTTATGAATTATTCAGTTATTAAAACATCAGCTAGTTATTTCCGTTAAACCCTATGGTGTATGATGATCGTCTTGATTTTAAATAATATATAACAAAGATTATTAATAATGATAAAAAAATAACTGTTTGGTTTTGCAGGTTGCAAGCGGTCGGCGGTCGATCAGGAATTGTTGGTCATGGAAAGGCCCAGTCTGCCGTCCAGCGGCGGTAGACTGGGCGATTACGGGTGCGATTCGCCGTGGACGCTGGTCCAGTCCGCTGTGAAGGCGATGAAGGAGAAGCACGGGGACAACATCGAATTCGTGCTGTGGTCCGGGTAAGGTGTTATGTTTGTTGTTCGGAGACAATGAGGAAAACAATAATGACGATAGTAAAAACAAAAAAAAAAAAAATAATAATAATAAAAACAAGGCCATTCCCTTTATCCTTTTCCGGTCCGCGCGACCACGGGACAGTTACACGTATAATACGATGTAGGTGTATATATATATATATGTATATTTATTTATATACATAGGTACAACCCAAAGAGCGAAGGGTCGCCGAACAGAAGTTTAAAGTGGTTTCTACCCTTATCTCGGTCCACTGCTACTGATTGGCAAATTAAAAACGCCCCGTAAAGTGTTTTAGTTCTTGCAGTCGTGCGTGGTGAAAAAAAAAATAATATAGTATAATATTATGTTTGTTCGTTGAGTTGGTTTGTTGTTTATATTTTTTACGCTCTCCGTTGGTTTAGATTAAGCCGTTGACACTCTCGATATATTATTATACGGTGGCCATAATTACTTAGCATAATGCGACTCAAGTATAGTCAAGTCTCCTCTATGTTTACGATAATTTACACGAACCGCGTGTGGGTGACATTTTGTATGTACTCACAATTCGATTGGTGTGTATTGTCATTGAAGGTCCGGTGGTGATGTACGGAAATAGGTTGCAGAATTAGTACATATTCTAATTATAGATGTATTCTAAACCTACAATAGAGTGATGCTGAGGCCTTGGCGTGCAGAAATAATATATGGAAAATGTGAGCTCTAATTATAAATTGTTAGATAACGTCGAACGCAAATACTATTGTTAACAATTATAATACAATCACTTTATCGTTGTGTTGCACAATGGCATGACGTGTACAAAATCGAATATTGCTGCAATATATTTATTTTATCCTCACCGTTGGATCAGATCGGCGTTCGCCAAATACAGGAGGAGGTCTGTGCACTCGTCGCAGGTGTTTCGTGACTTAAAAGATTTTTTTCTATTTCTATCAATTTCAAACGATTTTAAATCGGAAATTAATGAGTTAACGAGTGAGCGTAATATTGTATTCAATATTATTATTTCCGATTCACAAAAAAATAATATTCTGTACATGATTTATTTTGTCCGTTTTGACGTCGCGTATTGACGTGTATGATAGAGCTCCTCCTCCGATAAATGGGCGAACATTTCGTATTGTTAATTACCTATTAATTTAATCTTTTATTATTTTCTTACTAAATTAGGTTCTGGTGTCATTAAACAATTAGTTAGTACTTTTCCTTGGCGTTTAATATATTAATGATATTGTATTAACCGTTTCCGTAATAGAAATGTGATTAATAATTGTTCTGATTGTTTTCGGTGGATGAAAATTTTAAAAATCGGTCCGTGGCTTGGGTCGATTTGGGTTACCTCCTTTACACGTTGGTCATAACTTAGCTTAATAACACTCGGAATTAGTATATCGATTCCGTCGATTTCGTATCGACTCCAACAGCTACAACTGATTTTAATATTAATCCATCAATATCACTGAATTTTAAATATATGTAAATGGTAGAAAACAGCCATACATTTTAATGTACCTATATTACAATTTTAAAGTAATTATAATTTCTACAAAATAGTATATTATACATTAATAATTTCAACACTTTAACCTTCTGACTTTCACCTAATTGTCGATACTGAAAATATAATATAAAAACATGAAGTGGTTTAAAATTGATTGAACGTAAATATTATGATCTGTAGCTGGTGGAATCGATGTAAGTACGTATACTTTTTTAGAAAAAAGGATGTTTCAGAATAATCAATAAAAATAGCCTAACGCACGTCTGCTTTACTTATACGACTATTATTACACAATTGGATTGACATCGAAACGTCCGATGGTGTGAAGAAAACGCCACCCTTAACAGTGTTTAATGTTCTCTACAGTTCTTCGCACAACAACTAGCTGCGCTCGATTCGTAGGATAAAATTACTTTCAAAGAAGTGTTACAAATGCTAATGATGTAACGAATAAAACTTGGCGTGCAGCAGAAATAATAATAAAACAATAAAAATGTTGTGTTAATATTATTGTTAAAAGTACCTTCGCAGCTAGTTACCGTTGAATGCATAAACAAAAAAAAAAAACCATAGCTTTGTTATGTTTTTACACGATGATTTGTGTAAAAAAAACCAATTGCGTTTCATAATATATTATTTTTGCACAGTTTTCTTATCTTCAGTTTTTTTTATACACGGAGAGATGAGTAACCTATTGATAAATATTACTTCCAAAAATGAGACCATCGCGTAAATCGACCAATTTCATCCCCCTATTTTATATTATTATAGTGATATATCAATGAAATATCGTTCACATACGAGTATGAAAAGTTATTAGATATTCAGTTTGTTACAGTGTATATTAACACGATTATGGAAAGATGAATATTAACAATGGTTTAAATGAATAATGTGTGCATACTTGTAAACAATGGGATATTTTTCAAAAAAAAAAACATATGTTTCAATTGACTTATAAAATTGAAATTTATTGAGGTATATTTATGTTTTTAACATGTTTTGAAGAAATTTTTGAAACGCATTGTAAATCAAGTTTCCTATATATTTTATACACAATATACAAACGCATACGAACATTACAAAAATACGCATGTGCCCTATATATTAATTATAATATCATGACAGTTGAAATCTTCATTTTGACCCCGAAAAAAAAAGAATAAATAACAGCATAGTTTATTTTGCGATGAGTCTGTATAATAATTATATTATATACTGTCGAAAGTTCTGATCGATATGATAGGACCCATGTGTCATTAGTTTTCCTGTGGCATATATATAATTAATGCGTCCCTAATATTTGAGTTGAATGATTAAAATATGTTATCATTACGGTTTATCAAAGTTATATGTCACTTGAAATATTTTAATAATAATGCTTTACCTTTTGAAACGTAACAATCAATCGAAGCGTAAAATATAATATAATATTATAGGATCGCGATTGCTTGGTGTTGACAATAATTATTTAAAATAAAAAATGTGTAACGTCGTTTTTAAAACCTTCGTCGTTTCTATAGTTTCTGGTTGAGCTCAGTCAACTCAATACCTACAACAATAGCGTTGAGACTTATCTATTTATAGATAATACTATTGATCTATATTATTATTATATCTTACATATATATATATAAATGTAACGGCGATTTCGGGATGAAGTGTTTCACTATGAGTATTAAAAAAAAAACTGTAGCGCATTTCTGCGTATAACTTTAGTTATTTTTCCGGGAATATCGTTCATACTACTACGCATATTTTACTAATGGTTCACACACGTCATGAAAACACTTGGGACGGTTTTTTCGAGCACGGGACAGCGTATTACTAATACACAACTATGGCTTGTGTTGATTTGTGTTCTATTCGGATGAAAACGAATTCATATTTTACCTTTTGGATTTTTCCCATAGATAAATACCTATTAATAATCCCTAAAACACTATCTACGCGCCGACACACAGAATGTGATTGGCCACCAGCGTGAAACGGACCACAAATAATATTCCGATACCTATCGAGTGGAACAGCAGCAGTGTATTATACCTATTGTGCAGTCGTCCGGAGCGTAACGCCACAGACGCACACGGCGCACATTGTTCTAACGATATTATTATATTTTGTACCTGCTCGCAATAGCTATAACACACAATAATATCATATAGGCGCCTACGCCGTGTTATTATATTATATTTTAGCGCGTTGCCATTCGTACACGCGGACCAAGTAATTAGATTAAACGTACCGCCGGAGTTGCGCACACCGCGGGATTATAATATACTCGGGTGCGTTTGAACACGTCGTATTCGACAACGTTATGTGCACCGCTATAATAATAATAATAATAATAACACTACGCCGTAAAGTTTACGGATCTACACATATTATTATTAATTTATTAACAAGTCGAGCAAGAATGTATAAGGGATCGGCGGTGACGGGCCGTGTGGTCGGGCACGGCGGCGGCGGCGGTGGGGAGGTGGGTAATCTTATAATATTACTCCTCGGGATACGGTGAATAGTGTCCGCATGGGATAAGAGTTCACGTACACAAAACGACGACCTTACGAGATCGCATCTAATGTAAGGGATTACATAATATCCGAGTATAGGGTAGGTACGGGATACGGTACGTGTAATGGTATACGTAATACGTATATATAAAGCTATTTACGAGAATTTATTTGGCTTGTGTCCATCTCGCGTCAACCGTCTCTATATAATAATATAGCAAAAGTTATAATAATGTCTCGACCGGTGCTGACTGTATTAAAAAAACGCACATTTTCGTTATTGTGAATTCTCAATATCAAAAGTCGAAACCGTCGCATCGCTAATAATTCTTAATAAAGATTTCGATATATTTTTTTTTATCAAAAACAGTGTACAATATTTTTTCGACAGCGTAATAATATTATTATTATTAGGTACACGGGGATTATTGATTTATACATTCTTGGCATTTTAGCGTATAATTATTTTACTCGGTTTATGATAATAAATTTTAGGTGGTTTTTTTTCTTTTATTTTATGAATGGGCACAGAATAAAGTAGGTAAATAAATTAACGTAGTAAATAAAACGAAACGTTTTAAAATTAATTATAGTTTAAAAACTATAAAATATTATCTCACATACCTAATCAATTATAACTTATTGTATTATAATTTATATTATAGTTTCAATATCATGGTCCTAATTTTTGTCGTGTATATTGTTAAACATCGACAATTATTGGAAAAGTTTTCGCGAGACAACACCAAGACAAAAATGGTATATATTTGTTTATAGTTTTCATGACGGTGCCCTTTGTTTAGGAACTAATTTATAAAAGTAATTACGTACAACACGTGATAAAATTTATCTATCGGAAAACTATAATGGTTTTTACTCTTTAGAGATGCATTTATTTTACATTTCTAGCACAAGATTACAAATATATACAAAAATGTCATAATATTATATACAGTTAGTCACCATCAGAGTCAATATTACGATAATTATGAGTGTAGAGTGTTATCAAAATGTGGTCAGGGTTATATCATAACTAGTTAAAAATTTAAATATTTTAGTTAATTTTGTTTGATTTAACATAAACGGTTAATTTAAATTGTGTCTAGTTAATTCAATAAAATTATATTTTAATATAATTTTTATACATAATATCTATAATAGCTAAAACTAACCTATTACATTTTTTTTATCACGCTGTTTGCATTTACATGAAATAAAAATAAACAAATATTCCTTGACTTAATGAGTATTTAGGTTTCTTGAACGCGTAATTGCCTAAATCATAACATCTGTAAGCTGTAAGATGCAACAATATAAGTTAACAATTGAATGTGATGAATTTCGAACAAAATGTATTGGTAAATATAATTCAAAATATTTGAAAGTTGTACAAACAATATGCGTGACTCAGGTTATAATTAAAAGAAGTTAATTAGATATATTTTAATCTAACTTAGTTTATAGTCTTGTCCATATTGCCTTTCAACTTTTATAGTTAATCATATAGTGTTTGTTAATTAGTATTCAGTTACGAATGACAACATTCTTAATTTAGTTAATTATTTTTTTTTATCAATCGACACGACAATCTCTAATATTATTATACTTTGACGACACCGTGGGGGTAGGAGAGGGAGATAGTCTTGCGTTCACAATAATTCACAAAAAAATACAATACACGACACAAGATTATGTCTATATAAACTCTGCGCGAATGTTTTTTACTGTTTTATCGTTTATTATATTAGACTATATGCGTACACTCTGGATTAGGTGTGATCTACAAAAATCACATATTCCATCTATTCTTTACATACACGAACACAGTGTTTTTATTTCACCAGGCGACGACTTCCCATTATGTTTTATTCATTACTAATATTGTGCATGCGAAGAGTTCACGTGCCATATACGAATACATATGCAGCTACAGTAAAACACATACGAAATTATACAATGGTATACGGTACCGTTTGTTTATTCCACTCTATTTAACTACATCCCAAGTACACATACTGTATTTTATATTATATTTTGTATATTATTTATCATAATATACGGCAAAACGGTGATAAAAACTGAAAGAATAAAAATTTTAAATTACTTATTTCACCGGGAGACAAATTTTTCTAAGAAAGCACATTATTGTTATAATTATATAGGTAGGTATGTAGTTCCTATAAAAACGCGACATTACGATGTTAAATCGTAGTAGGTAGGTGGGTACGTATAAATTTAACAGTTTTCCATTTGAGTTCATAGGATTTGGTGGTCTTATAGTCGAGACGTGATCGCTGTGGGTTGAAATAATAATAACTTATTTTCTTCGTGAAATTTACTGTACAAAGGTCGTCTAGTTACAGTATTTTTATATTTGATTAACGCAGCTCCGGCCCAAAGTCGCGTACTGAACGATACGATTGCACAAATAATAATACAATATATTAATTATACATACAAATAAACATAATATACAATCACACGATCCTTTAAATACAAAACGCCCGTTATCTCAAAAGTATTAACGTTATTGTAAATATTATTAATAAAGCCAATGAAAGATAGTAAAATATGATTTTTTCGTCAATAGCATGTATTATTATGGTCTTGTAATGACTTTTCGTAAATTTTTTTCATAAAAGAAAATCCAATTTTAGACTATGAGTGATATTATACTGTTAAAATAATCTCTCAGTATATCATACACCTACGAAGAGTTCGATTATTTATTTTTTCAAAAAACCAAATCACGCCGATCCATCATCGTATCGCGGTTACATTCGCAGACGTAGGTAAAACAAAAATATGTTTGCGACAATATGTTTGTACATATAGTTTTTATATTTTTCGAAAACGTTTCTTTTTCTCGGGCCGTTATTCGACGACGCTGTTAATCATGTTGCACGAATCGTAAAAAATATACTATAATAATATAATATTATGTTGTGTATCGCTTTGCGAAAACAAAACCAAAAAAAAAACACCCCGTCCGCCATGCCACTTATTGTGCATATTATAATGTAATCGGAATCTGTATTGTTCGTTCTTGTATGGAATTGTTGTGTGAAGCGGGACGACAGAATATATTGTATAATGATAATAATATATATGTAAAATACGATGGACGCGTTACTTTCCGAAGAAAAAAAACGATCCCAGGCCGTTGTTTGGAATTCGGAAAATGTTCAGAAATACTCTGGAACCACGAGCGAAAAAACACACACATACGCGAACAACAATAATAAAATATTGTTATAATGCGATGACATAACTTTTTCTCGTTTATTCGTTTTATAAGCTTACGTGTATTCGGCATTACATCAGAAACGCTTTAATTGTTCTTATTGTTACGGTACCACATTATTATTATTATTGTTATTATTAATGTATTACGATATGAATACGATACGTCGTCATAACGACGTGTACGAGCGTTCTCGGCTTTTGCGTTTATTATTTCGATTTCAGTAGGCTACCGACAACCGGCGAGAACGAAACTAATATTGTTTCGATCTACATAACATATTAAGCGGATGTTTCGCAAGTATACGTCACATCAGGATTTCCAATTTTCGATGAAAAACTTGACCATCAAATTTATTCCATTGGTTTTAGAGGGCACCATCGGTTAATATTTTTCTATAGCTTTTTAAGATAATCCAGATAATCGCTACAATACACGTGTCGTACAAAAAACAAAAATACAAACAAATTAATGGTAAAATGTGTTCTTCAAATAATGTTACTCATAAGACGTGGTTACGGAGGGTTCATCCTCACCGAGCAGTTGCATCCCCGTCTAAAGATTGAGTTCACAGACATTTTGTCTCCGAAAAATACAGTACATATTAAATTAGGAAATTAATTGATCCCAGAAAGTCAATATTATCCATAGGATGTATAATTCCCCTGTATTTCGATTTTTAATTACAAATCAATTCAATATCAGTTCTTAGTCAAGTTTCGGTTAATTTTTTTTATTTCATAACGGAATCAGTGTTTTCAAACATTACTTGGTCGTCAATAGTAAGTGTTCAATAGCACACATTTTTGTAAACACCCGCTCCCCCAACAAGGGTTCGTATTTGGACTTTTTTTTTGTTTTTACTCATAGTATGAAACATTCAGGCAAACTATTTTCTGTTTATTTCTCTTTGTTACTAAACGCTCCATTACTGATATATTTATTAATATTATGTAACTCACTATAATATCACACATAAATTATATTAATGTGAAATGTGAGATGTGTAGGAATATTAAATATAAATCATTTTGTTGAACGGTTTATTTAGTTAGGTAATTTCCCGGTTCACCATTTAATGTAGTACCACACATTTAAAATATTGAAATTGAGTCTTCGATATAGATACCTGTTTACCTACGCCACGCAAAATATTATTTTAGTTTGAACATTTAATATTGTTTTGAGTTTTTAATTCTTAATTATTTGTTGTTTTTTTTTTACTATATTATTGTATATTATATTTGTGTTGTTATCGTTTTCGTATCAAAAAAAAAAAAAAAATTAATTATTTAAATAATAATTTCCCAACAACACCTTAAAATACCGAACCGATTTCTAAGATACATACAGTAATGAGGAAAATATTATATACATTATTTTCTTAATTCTTACCATTGTAAGGTTACAAAAAAAAAAAATTAGTAAACAAATAATGATTTAAAAACCAGTGTACCAAACAGCTTATAATCAATATATTACGGAGTCAAAACATTCTAATATGGATAACACGACTCTCGGGGGGGCTAAATACCCTGTCTTAATATTTACATATTTACGGGGAACAATCAAACGTCGGTGAACTCATTTTTTGGACGCGAACGAACCATCCTAGATTAGTGTGACGTACGATCTCATCATGACCATGTATATATTATAATATGAACAGTATACTAGGGAGGATAATAATATACAAACATTACACATACGTACAATGTACAACTATACAGTTATATGTACTATTATTATTATTATTACTTGGGCTTACAAAAGCCCTTTCGACTCAATAGGTCGACCGACAATGAAGCGCGGGGAGTACGGTGCTCCTCACAATGCAGTGAAGATTTATATATTATTATACCACGGCCATGTCCATAGTATACTATTATATTATTATTATAAACTGCGGTGCCACGTTGAAATTTATACAGGGTGATTCTCTTATCACTAAACAACAGTCCTTTTCTCGTGGTAAATGTATTTATTTTTTGAATTATTTTTTCACACATTTTCAATGAAAGTAGGTTATGTCGTTTTTAGTTTTATTTTTCTAGGATATTCGGTACAACTTTTTGTTGAACTGTAGTTTTTTTACAGTCATAACTTTATGAGTAATTCAATTTAAGAACGCATACACCGCAAGGACACTTGTGGCAATTCACCGGTACTCTATACTCAACTTAGAATAAAGAATGTAATCAAAGGCAATCCCACTAAATGAACAATAAATTAGACACGAGATCAAAAATTTGTTGTTTAAAACTCAAAACTTGTGTTTATTACATTAAATTATTATCATAATAGATAATTACGTTATCTTAATAAATTATAACAATGGGTACTATAGTGAATTAGCAGGTCACGACACCGCGCCGTATCCCTAACTTTCTTTTCTGGAGAATTATCTAGTCTTATTCTGGTGAAAATAATATTTATTTATTTTAAACAATAAATTGGTTTTTACCTGAGACCTATCCGATGGCTCTCGAGCATTCGTACCCGCCACCTGTATTCTAAATCCAACTGTAAATAGTATAATTTGTGCATAAATTATTGAACAAGAATTTATATTATACAATATCCAGAGTATAAAAAAATGTATCAGAAGATTTTATGTACATATAAGTTGACTCATTTCTAATGCTCTTTAACTATAGGTATTATAATTGACCCACGGATACAACAATTGATGTCAATATCGTTGTTTATGAAGTCATTTTATACGTCATATTATAATAATTATATAAATATCATGCGTTGGTTATAGCCAAAGGTTTCGGATTGAAAAAGGTTAAATACGATTGGTTTAAGAGATTGTCGCAGAACCCGGGATTTTCGTTGAGCTCTCTAACTCTATTATTATAAAATATACTAACCATCTACCAGTGCAAAGTTATATTTTTATTCAACGAATTCCTCACAAAAGTATTCCGCTCACTTTTACGTCTTACCCGCGCAACAACGGCAATCTATTGCATGGTTTGACGGAATAAAAAAACATCGACCACGATACCTCGGACCCTATCACACCAAATACGACAACGATAATAATAATGTTGACTCACCGCTATGCCGTAAACTGCGATCGCATAATATGACATTATATTTAACGTAGATACAGGCGTTTTATGATATTGTATACTTAACAAGGTATAGGTAGTATTATAGACGGCTGTGAATCGGTCAAATTTCGAAACGACCTGGCATCGGGTCACCGGGTTTCTGTGGATTGCGTTACGGTGTTTGTTTTATATATTATGTGTGCTAGTTGTCATCGTCGAGTTATGACATTTCACCCGCGGGCTACCGTATGAAAATAACCATGAAAATACAAAACATACTTTATTTATCGCCTGTCAACGAATCGGTCAATATTGTCAAACATATTATTTTCCTGTATAGTATTCACATGGTATTACATATTTGGTCAGACAACTTAAAAAGCTCGTCGATATAATTTTTATACAAAAATAATAAGCGCCGAACGGTATGACGAATTTGAATTGTAATAATAATATAATAATAATATATATTGTAATTAAAAACGATTAAATTTTAATACTAAACGCCGTAAGTACCTACTACAATTTCATTTGTTTCATAGAATTTAATTCTATAAAACACGACATAACACTCCTGTCTCCTTTTGATATTCAAATTATTATACATGGATTCGTTCAATGGGCGTTTTAATGTATCCAAATTCAAGCAAGTGATAAGTGGCCAATTGCAGTTCAAAGTTTGAACGCAAAAGTTAAATTGCCAAATAATGATTTCATCCCTACGCTATTGTACATTCAAACGGCAACAACTTGGCGTATTACGTTAGAAGTGTGATGCTACTAATTTATTGATTATTTGGAAGAATGTCAATAGATATAAATATATAATACATAATATTGTATAAATTATAAACTAAAGAATTAATATTCATCGTTGAAAGTCAACTCTGTGAATATTTAATTAAAATACAATCATCAATTCATATAGTCTATTCCGCGGAAACCACGTCGTATTGAGTTAATAATTCCATGACAATAGTTTGACATTATTTCCACGGACAGCGTCGATAAAACTGTTTTTTTTTAGATTTCATGCCGAATAGTCTATGCCCACAATATCTCTAACTAAATTTAGTATAAAAACCGCGTATATTTTAATAATATCGCTACCGATTAAAGTATTGCTGTTTTTTAAGAAAATTTCTGCGCGTTCATTGTGTACACGGATAACTATAGTGTCGAAAAATCGCTTAAATTTAAATCGAGTGAGATTAGGATGAAATATTACTTAATATTATGAAAATAAAAGACAAGAATTTGATCAAGATCTTGAAATATCGTTTTCGCATGATTGGTTAGGTAAATTTAAAAAAATGTTAATACAATATAAAATTGTCATCGAAATATAATGATATTATGTATACTCTTTCAGAAATTACAGCTAATGATTGATGCGCAAATACTAGATACATTTTGATCTAAAATTGTTGAGTTAGATGATTTTGCACTAAATTTATTTTGTGTGATATTTTACCAATGTGGAATTGAGCATGATTTTATACACTTTTTTTAAAATTTAATTTTGTATTAAGCCGTAACAATTACGTAATGTACATTCTTTGGGCCTCTTGTAAATAACTTTGAAATAGTCCTTGAATTACACGGGTAAGTACATTAAAATCTCAAAAGATGTCTTTAGAAAACTCCTTAAAAATTATTGTGCATCCTCACAAGTACAAAAATGTAAGTTAATGTTTCTAAGCACGAGTCGTAATGCGAATTTATTAACCTAATTCATACAACCGAGTAACAAACTACGATATAAAATTTAATATTATTTTATGAAAAATTACGAGATCACGTAATATTGTATTACTTATATAACGAACTTTGTCTCCGACCTTGAGCACCAACTTCGACTACCGAAAATTCCTGCTTCGATTGCAACATATTTCGTATGATATAATATCAATCATCACCATAATACAACTGATATATGAATTTTCAAAAATGAAATTACCTTTTTGTTTAGCAAAATATTATAATAAAGAATTTTGTTCAGGCCAAGAAACAAAAAGAAGTACAGAGACGGCAAACAACAAAAATAAAATATAAATTATTTTAGAATATTATATCATGCAATTGCTCCGAAATTTTTTTAGAATTAAGTTTCTGGAAACTTGGCCGTTAGTCTTTACTGTGTTATTTATCGAATTGGAAAAAAAACTTAACGTTTGATTGCCGATTTTTTTGTTCGATATTCCGGGTGTAGATAGCTTTATCTTCTATCGATTCCAATAAATTCATAAAACTGAATAGTTTTAGTAGTCTAGTTTGTAGGTACGATTCTAGAAAATTCTACAAAAACAAAACGTTATACCGATCAACAGCGCACATGCCACAACTCGAAGACAATGTTTCTATATAATATGTTTTAATACGCTAATCAATAGACATATTTTGATTAAAATCGCATTACGTCCAAATAAGGGTTTAGCTGATGGCAAACATTTGTTATCAATACCTAACAAACTGTTATACTTGTACAATATTCCTACAATCTGCATATGCATTTAAAATGGGTCAGTTAACTTGATCGATAGATCCACCGCGTTAGCGTGACGAACTTAACTTTTATTCACAAAAATATCCGTTCTCAAATAATAATAATAATAATACATATTATAGAATATAGGTATATTGTCTTAATATTGTTTTGTATAATTGTATGTTTGTATAATATATCCCACCTCCTAACAGTGAAACACATTTTAAGGTATTTTAACGCCATTAATTTACCGTCGATTTGTTGGTAAAACATTTTTATAATATTGCATTTAGTATGAAGAGATTTTCTTAAATTATTTCGTATAATGGAGAAAAATGAATACTTTATGCTACAACAATGAGTTAAATAAATTGTTATTATATCACAAAAAAAAATCGCAGACATGACACTGATCCGCATAGGCTGCACACTGACGGAGACTTACCACCATCGAGGTGGGTGCGTGTTATGAGTTACATTATAAATAAAGTTGCACGAAATGAATCAACATTTTCCCCCCTCATAAATAAACAACTTATTTCGTAAAGTGTTATAACTGCCAGCATCGTGGGTTTTATAATATAGCATAATATACGTATAAAATAACATTGATACTTACTACGGAAAAAGCACTTGACTTAATAATCGAGTATATTAAACTGGGATTGTTAAATATAGCCTATTAAAAATAAATAAAAAAACACAATAATTACCTAGTGCAGTTCACCGTTAGTTTAAAACCAAATAAAAAAATTAAAAAAAAATATTCGGGATATTAAATTGTCGTGGTCGATAAAGTACAAAAATTAAATATTAAATTAGATAACGTTCGTTCAACTTCTGTTCGACTACATGATGCCTATAACATGAATTGTTTTCATAACTTAGATGTTTCTATTGAAAAAACTCAACAATAATAACCATTTAACGATATTAGAATTCTAATGTTTGAAAAAGTATGGACAGGAAAGAAGGTCGAAACGTCTTACAATCGATTTTAACTTCATTTTCTGTAACGTATTATATTTTTAACAAACCAGTGAAGTTTTTTACAATTTAAACATTTTCGAGAAAATAAGATTTATAAAATGTTCTGAAACACTACCTACCTACTAGAAAATATGTCGAACATTTCAAGTTGTAAAGTCAATCTATCTGTGTCTAACTTTGCACCTATAGTTAGTAGATAAGGCCATCCACATATAGTGGTCTATGAATAAATGCATGTACTTTTGCTACCAAGACAATGTTCACGAATGAAACTTTAAAAAGATACATATCAGTGTAAAACTTATACTTATGTACTTATGCTGATACCTTAGAGATAATTCTAAATAAAGAACAACATGATGAATGGGGATATACCTCCGTATTATGTGAAATATCATTGCAATGTCATGTTTGAGTAAATACGTAAAAGGAAAATAGTACATTATACATATTATAATAGAATATCGTTAATAGAAAAGTAATATAATAATTTATATAAAGGAGAATCCTGAGCATGCTCACCTCTCATCCCCTTTTATCCTTTAATGATGCGTTTATAACATTTCTGATTTTTTTATAATTTTCAAGTAGATATTAGGTACTCAAAGACCATGTTTTTAATTTCCTTAGATGTTTATACCAATGAAGGAGGTCATGTGGCAATACAAATTCAATATTTTCAAATCGAATACATTTTTATAGTAGTTTTTATTTTTTATTCATTTTAATATTGAAGTTTCTTAATTTACACTCTATCGAGTACCTAGTTTGTGAGTTATTAAAACTTGAGTAGTAAATAAAATAGTCTGTAATAATATATTTTAGTCAAATACTTATTCTACTCAATTATTTTTATAAGTTAAGCAATTTTAATATATTACGAGAATTATTGACATTTTCAAATCTTTCACAGTATTTTGGACTATCATTATAATAGCAAGCGTTTGTTTAATAACTCAGAAACTTTATCGTTCGAATGATTTTTTTTTTTATTTATTTATTTGAAAAGCATATTTACAATCTATACAATTTGTACAATAAGTAAATTTGATAACATAGGTAATATATGATTTGAATGTCTTGTGGGGGGAAAACCGTCCATCAACAGTACCTCCTATAGTGATTTTTAAATGTTTAAATATATTAATAAATAAATAAATGTTTTGAAATAAATTCTTAACAGTTGCATGTAAAAGGGCAATTATTTATTGAACGAAAGTAGTATGTACCACCACCGGACAAATGGCATAAAATATTTAATAATTTCAAAATAATATTGTGCTTTTGTACATTTGTTTTAAAAATCAGAACTGTATAATAAATAATAATAATTTCGAATGTTAATACAATTAGTATTTTTGTGAACAACCTAGCTTCTATATCAGGGTGACAAATAAGTTGCACGTGTACCATGCTATTGGCACCAAAAAGACTTTCATGTGTCTAATATATTATATTTATAATTTATATTCCTTGCAAGCAACAGCGCATATTAACCAGACAAAAAATCTTTCAAGTAATAAGAAGTAAAATGTTTCAATAAAAGTTGATTTTTTTAACACTTTTTTTCTTCATTATTATCATTAATTTTTCATTTATATTTTGTAAAATTCTCCGTGTTAACAAATATAATTAGTGGCACAGCTGAAATTTTTTTTTGAATCGTATCATAAATTTTCAGGTTGGACAAATCCCATTTGCCATCTCTGCTTTGTAAAATATAATATTATAATTTTGGCAACGTAAGGGATTTCGTTCGTTGTAAGACGTATTCAAACCGTTATTTTTTTTCAATTCGTATCGTCGCCTCGCCGCATAATGATAAAAATATAATAATACATTTCGGTGTACAATATAATACAGTATCTACTTGTGGTGATATTGTATAGGTTGCGGTCCGCACCATAAAAGACGATAAACAGAAACTGAACGCACACGAGGTAGGTAGGTTATAGGTATATATGGTTAACACTTCCCAGAGGTCTAGTTTGACGGTACCGAAACTATCCTTACCAGTCGGCTGCGGAGTACGCGACACGGTAATAATGCGCTGGTAGTAGTGTGGGTGGAGGGTAATGGGGTGTGGATATCGGCAGGTAAATACATATCGTCAGAATGGGTTTATCCGTCGGCGCTCCAAGAGTACGATGATGAGCAACAAAAAAAAAAAATTGAGACCTGTAAACGTGTTTTTTTTTACGGTCGGCAGTAAACGCGAACGACAACGGTACCTATAGTAAGAGTAATAATAATATTGTTTTATACTGTCAGGGGGGGGGGGCGTGTCTCGCCCAAAATACGCGGAAACCGAACGCTAAAAGGCGTATAGAGGTAGGTAGTAAGTTTTCAGGTCCCTGAGGCTGCGTGTCGTACGGCCGAGAGATATATACATAGAGAGAGAGAGAGAGAGAGCGAGTGACTCGCGGCGAACACGACCGGGGCTCGCGTTTAGGCCGACGACAAGACGACTTTCCGCCGCAAGTTTTTTCCTCGTTTAATGGCGGATGTATAACTATACAATATCGCATTATTATAGCGCCGTATCGTTCCCACCGGCGGCGGTTACAGGCACGTTGTCATAATATTGTTATCGCGCAGTAAATGCGTTTAACGGGATCGCCGGGTCGGCGTTTACATTCACGACGGTGAATTATATATTATTATAATATAGTATAATATTTTATGGTTCCTGTCGCGCGGCGGCAACGACATAACGAGATATAGTGTGTTTACGTTGGGTTACGCGATTTTTTTTTTTTTTTTATTGTTTTTCTCACCACACTCGACGTACGGCCCCGAAAGTTTATTCTCGTCGAGACTCGTCGCGAAACGACATGATACGACGTGGTGAACATATTTTGTAGTTCCATTGGACCGGTTAGAAGATAATATTAGTTAGTAAATAATAACATAATATAAGCGACCGCCGCCCGTCACGGCAATGCGCGGTGCCGATTCCAATAACTTTTCGGCCGTACATTATAAATTGTCTTTCGGAGAAAACGAGACGACGACAGTTGAAAGGCTCGGTGCAATAACCAGACGAGTCCACTGTTAACAATTGTTCGGGAGAAGCAAAACAAAGTTCTTTGTCTCCTTCACCTTTATGGGGGGAAATAATTCATTTTGAGATTTCTTTGGAAATAATAAAGCGATTTTTCTGATTATTCTCACAAAATATAGATATTTCTTCCATGAATAATTCCAAGGAATTATGCCTGCCGAGTATTCAGAGTGTCCATTTATTTTTCTGCGAGTGGGCAGTGGAGTGGCAGCTGCATATTATTATCACCGTTTTGCTAAAACGAAAACGTTTGCTAAAATAATATTATTATATTATTATAATTGGTTTTGTCATAACATAAAATTGTTTTTTTTATTTCCAATTATATTTAATTTGTATCGAATGCCAAGTTAAATTTGATCAAAAACGAACATGTCAATTAGTTTGATTTAATGCTTATTGGGATACCGAATATTCCATATTATAATATAGTGTACTACATTAACCGTAATTGATCAAATAACATTTTCGTATAAACTATTATCAAACGGAAAAGATAAATAAACTCAATGTTTAAAAACGAAACACCGCCAACGTACACATAATATTATGCAATAATGTGGTTTTCAAGAGAAAATGAGGTACGTACCTATCTATAATCGTTATTTTATAAGGTATTTCCGAAAGCGTTTGATACTGTAAACCATTCCGTCTTAATTAGAACCTTGGAACTTGTTGTGGGGTTTCGTGGAAAACTAATGTTTGTGTTTCTTGATGGTGCCTCTTTGAACAATTTCAGATTGTCAAAACAATTTATGCGGCACTCATATGATTTATAACGTATTAATAGTTATTTTAACCTATATTATTAAATGTTTCATTTGGAGTTGCCTGGCATAACCATAATATTATATTATCCACGTAACATATTATTAAATATTTGATATCTCTTGGTACTTCCAAAACTTTCGGTTGTAGGATGCATATGATATGACGGTAGATGTTCGAGTCTCTCGATAACCGCTTATATCCGAAGTTTTGGACTCGATAGTTTTCGTAAAACGTTGCAAATGTAACAGTCTGCCTACAATCTTTAACCAAATGTCAAGTTAAAATTAATTTTCTTGTAATTCGTATATCCCATCCAATTGTATTACGCATTATTACAGAAATACCGTCGAATCTATACCGCGGTAGGGAGCTGGTAAGTGTTGTATACCGTTGTCCTAAATATCCATTTGTCTGAACTTGTTCTAATCTGTTTTAACGACTGCGTTCAATCGATTTAAGCGACTCGGTTTCCTCTCCATGTTGCATATGCCACCGTCATACTATATTACATTCGTGTCTGAATGATATCGATGAGCCCATGTAATAATACGCATCTATAATAATATATATTACTCGGTTTTTATTCGGTTGAATTTATTTTCAAGTACGATTCAATGGTCCGGAATCCATACATCGTCGTCGGTATAAATTTAATGTCATGCAAAATCGAAAATCGTTACGTCGTTTTTGTATTGACTTTCACATTCAATCTAGTTTTACGCCTGATATAATATCCAATCAAAATATTAGTATGTAATACCGCAATATTTTTTCTCCAAGACTGTTTAATTGTGTGATGCATAAATAATTATTATACAAAACTTAAAATGCCACGATCCAATAAAATTAATTGAATTAAATAGCGGCGTCGAGTATATAAAAAAAAATAATATTATTTGATAAGGCTGGAGACCTATAGGCTATAACGGAGTTAACTCTATTCAGAACCTATCAATTAGATGGTTCCGATCTATCACAAAAGTTGATTAGTATTGCTGCACCTTAGATGTGGTGTGTGTCGATAATCATTTACATACTATATTATGGTCAGTATATAATATACTTACTTTTTGTATTTAATGAAATTACATTTTAAATTCTATTTTAATTTATTTTAGTTTCTTAAATTAAAATGGTATTCTCAACTTTCGCTAGAATACGTGAGACAGTTTCAAAATTCTGCACCAACACGTTTAATGTAAATCCGTTTCTAAAATTATAAATTAAAATAATTATGTTATGTAATAAGTAATAACATTGTAATTTAAAATTAAAATATACGTACCTACCTACCTGCATATATATAAACAAAAACGTAATTAGGATATTTGTTTTGTTATAAATCATACATGAATTTTATAATCAGATTTAATATAATTAAAGTGATCAAAAGAGACAAGAGTTATGAATAAAATATAATTTTTACCTAAATTAATTATTTTTTAATTATTTTTTAGATTCCACAAAAACACTGTATATTCGCTAATAATTTAAAATAATTGATGACATTATTAATTTCATAGTTATCAAATTAATCAATATTCCAGTGGACTAATAATTTAATAACATCAGGGAATTGGGCCTGGTAATTTATGTTTCTAAGTTTGATCGGTACGAAGAAAATTAAATTTTAAAATTAATCAGAGTAGGGACATAAGTTGTGACGTACAATATAATAACTACTATAAGGGATCAATAAAAAATAAAGCTAAAATTACTAGTAAACTCAATTTGAAATCCACGCGCGTAGTAAATTTGATTTTATTATAAACAGTACGTAATTTAAATAAATAGCCAAGGAAAAAAATTAACATTTTAATTATATTTTATTGGCAAATATTAATAATACACATAGTTATAAATTTTTTTTTTGTTTTTTTTTATTAAGAATAAAGGCTTCGACAGCGGAGGTCATTAGCCTGAAAAGGATAACATTGGTAGGCTAAAAGAAATTTGGTAGCTTAGAAATATTAATTCATTCTTATATACGTAGTAAACATGAAAGGGGAGGATAAAAAAAATAAAAAAAAAATAATAATAAATAAATAAATAAAACAGTTGTACTTGTAGCATCGGTGTTCGTTTCCCCGAGTGCTTCTTCGATGTTAGAAGGGTAGTTAAGGATGATTCGTTCGTTGTTGTACTTGGAACAGTTAAGTGTGAGATGTTCAATTGTCAGTGGTAGGTCACATTGATGGCAGGTTGGATGTTCTACATGGTTGAAGAGGAAAGAATGGGTGAAATGTGTATGGCCAATTCTAGCTCTAGTTGTGACAATATCTGCTTTACGGGCTGTGTTTATGGGGGATCGCCATTTCTGTATGGTTTTTTTATATTTTAGATTCTGAGCGAAGCGATGAATGTATTGATTTTACAATGATGTGTGTTTTTATTTTAATTTTATTTTTTTTGTGTCTATCATCACCTTTTAGGACAGTAAAAGTGCTTGGATTTTTTTCAATAGTAACTTTTCTGATAGGAAAGTGAATCTAGTTGGTACTTTGGGGGGTCTAGAGTAAAAATTTCTCAATGGTTTTCAACAGCGACGTGAAAAACAAAAGAAAAATTAAGGACAAACGGGAATTTTTACACAAAATCTGTTTTCGAGAAAATCGATTTTGGTTTTTGGTGTAACTCTAAAACAAATGAGCGTAGGTAGATGAAATTTTGACTGAATGTATATATTAGAATTTTCTAGACACCATAACGTTTTCCAAATATTTTGATTTATTTTGAGTTGTTTACGGACATTTTCAGTTTTCAATTTTTTTAGTTTTTTTTTCTATAAATATCAATAAAATTTTATTTGTTGGGTAAAAAAAGCGTGAACATTTAATGCCAGGCTCCTGATATATTGTTACAATAGCAGTTGAAAAATATTAAAAATACAAAGGCACAATTTTTTTTTATAAGCATTAACATTGACTGTGTATGTTTTAAATTAGTTTCTTGGAAACATAAAACATTAGGTTTGAGGTCATATAATATTCTTCTACGTTGCGTTTATAAAATTCATTGATATTCCATTGAATTATGTTCATATTATTATTTTTTTTTTTAATTTTTAATTTTTAGTATAATATACTGTGGTTGGTTGTGAAGATTAAGAAGATCGGTTTTTGTCCTGGGGAGGTAGACTTTGGAATAATAGATTTCTAAATGTTGTTAGCTTTGTTTTCGTTGAGCGATCATCGATATAGGGGCAGATTTTTTTTATCGTTTTAAAGATTGATGAAATGTTCGAACCAGTATCTTCGCACAAAGAGTGGATATTTATTTGTTTATTTCCAAAATGTTCTAATAAGAATTTAAATTGCAAATAAGTAATGGAGCTATTGTTTTCTGTACTGGAGAAAAATGGTACCGTGGCTTGTAGAATGCTATACAAATTTTTTTCCTCTGGCTTGGTAGATGAATTTGGGCTTGAGTACAAATATTTAATATATTTACATCTTGGTTGTTGGTGGAGGGTAAAATTGATGGACTTTCTATAGTTGTGTCGATTCGGGGTTTGTTGGAGCTGGAATTTTGAGCAGAGGAGTTGGTGTTTCAACTGTCCATTCCATATGGGTTTTTGGGACTTCTTCGATAAATGATGGACTTTCGGGAATTTGAATATTTTCTAACAGTTCAGGGGTTTGTTCTTCTTCGGAAAGTACGGGCTGATGTATTTGGTATCCTGGTGGTTTGATGTCTGAGAGATATTTTGGCTGTTTATTGCATTTTTATTACAGGTCATAGATGTATGACCTATCGACTTGCATGTGTAGCAGGTGATCGTGTCATCAGTAAAGAAAATTTTGAAGTTAGTTTCATTAATATTTATTAGTATAGAACCAGGGATTTTCGGTATATCTTCGTGTTTAATATGGATTTGACGTCGAAAACTCAGTATGTGTTCGTATCCTATTTCTTTTATGCCAGCTTTGAGGAAGTTAATTTCAGATAATGGTGAGATGGTTATATGCATAAGTGCATCCAATATAGACTGATTAGGGATGGAGGGGTATACGTTTGATATTATAATTCTTTTAGCGGGACTGAGGAGTCTACGTATAGGAACTATGTAGTCGTTTATTTTTAGTATGTTTTGTGATTTTTCTATTAGTGAGCTTAATATTTATTCGCTAGATAAGAAAACGCATACACATTTTTGATACAAATATAATGTTGCTTGGAGAGATAATTTGTCCGATTGCTCTAATGTAATCTTTAATTAATAGTCCGTCAACTGGATTTAGAACAATAGCCTGTTCTCTTTTCGGCGTGTTTGAGTTGGCTGTAGCTAGGGCATAGTTCAATTTATTGTGTGTAACGATAGACGGTAATGGGTTGTGTGTAGATCGGCTGGCCTCAGATGTAGAGAGGGAAGTGGTGGATTGAGTGGTGGTGGTGGTGGTAGAGTGATTCGCGGCGATAAGTAAACTGGTTTTGTTAATGCTAGATTCATGAAGTGGAATGCTTGATGCCGGTTTTAGATTAGGTTAGGTTTTAAATAAGTATTTTTACTTTTGTAATTAGTTGTATTTAATATATTTGGAGATTTTAGAGATGAAGATTTGCTGGAACGCATTTTTAAAGGCTGAGAGCCCGGTTTATTATTGTTCATTTGTTGGCGTGATATAATTATAAAATAATCATATTACCTTTTAGGGCTGCGATTAGGCGTCATAACCTGTTTGGTATCGAAGCTTAAAATGCGAATTCGCGAAAGATAACACACGTGTTGCTTTGTCGGTGGTCAAACACGTACTGATAGTTATAAATTATAATTAAATTATTATAGATTATATTATGGAAGCAATGTTTTGAAGGCATTATTTAGTGAACACAACACAATAATTAATTGTTTTTATTTTCACCTATAGTGAAATACATAATTTCATAAAGTATTGAACCGTGATTTGAATTGACTTAATTTATTTTTTGAATTTGGTAATATGCCTAAATAATATGTGTACCCACAATTTTATTAGAAATAAACATCTCTGTAGTCTTCAAATCTATATTCTATTATTTTATATTACAGTACTAAACTTAATATTTTCGAGAATATTTCAAAGATAATGTAAATATAAATATTTACATACAAAAATTACGATTAATCACATATAATTACTATTAGTATCTGCTCAATACCTATATTTAATTTTTTTAGTAAAGAAAAGTTATTAATAATAGTAAATATACAACAAAATATGTTTTTTTTTAAGTATAACGTCTTCTCTCTTAAAGAATCATTGTTTTACCCATTTACCATGCATACGCACTTCACACTTACCTATCCTTTCAAGTAACTTCTATTAACACTAGAACTGTAACATCCACAGTCAATGTAGCCTATATTGAAATAAGTACATATTTTATTATGATATTGAACCGTGATTTCAATTATCTAAATCGTTTTAGTTATTTTTAATGTGAATATGTGATAATATTGAAAATAATATGTATATTTGTAAATATAATATATAAATATCCATGATATTTTTGGAAATTGTGATCTCTTTGATCTTCAAATATATTTCATCGTTTTATCTTAACAGAACAACAATTATATAATTTCGAGAATACTTCAAGTATATTTTCTGTAATTTATCATATAATTTTTTTACTATTAATATTTTCGCAATATATTTAGCATTCTCAGTAAAAGAAAATTGATTATAGTAAACATTATGTATAATAATAGTAATAACAAAACATTTTTGTCTTACGCATCAGTCATGCATGCGTATATCACACCTACATATCTTTTCAAATAAATTCTATTAATATACTGGAACGGACCGTTACATCCACACAGTCAATAATACAGCCTATTAAGTTGGCCCTTGAACTAGGTAACAATTTGGTGCACGAACACACTCACTGGCACGTTCAAAAGATTTATGTAACACGATCAATGTCGGAAACTTTTTATACAGTTATTTATGTTGAACTCGCAGCGTATCTCTCAAACTCTATTTTTATGCACGTGAATTCAATTATTTTAATAATATTTCACAAAAAAAAAAAAAATAAAAATGAAAATGAAAAAAAAATATATAACAACCACACGACTGCACGAGTTAGTTTAACGTAGGCTTATAGCGATGCGCGGGGCGTTTTAAATCTCTCTTCTCGCACTAAATTCTGCAAATATTTAGAGATAATATATATATTGTTCGATATTATAATACACTTTTAAGCCCCCGTTGTTTATTTCCTCCGATCTTATCGCGCATCAATGTCAACGTCAATATTAATCGGAGTACTCGAGTCGGCCGACCCCAATCAATGGTCTGGTAACCACCACCAGTTTGCTTACAAAAATATCTATGAAAAAAAAAATGTTAATCTCACGCTATCAAGACGTATTCTACGCGTAATCCGTTTATTATAGAAGATTTTTTTCACTGAGAAATTAATATTTGAGCACAAGCAATCACGTATTATCAATTTTACAATATCAACATAGGTGACAAAAATCCTATGGTCCGTCACGCTATTATTGGGCGTCTTAAACGGAGACCAATGTGGCCCACAGGATAGCACACATATTTTTGCATAACTTACTTAGTTGTTACGTGCAGACATTTCGAAATGTCATGATGTGTTCACTGTTGTGTTATTTATTGATGAAACGCTCATAGTAAACAAATTAAATTCTCCCATTGACACCGGAAAAAGGTCTTTGCCATTAAATTATAACACCGAAGCTCAAATCGAAGAGTCCAAACATTATTATAATTATTTTTCAAAAAACGATTCATCCCAAAACACTGTGGAAAACCACCGTAATATGAACAAAATTACATTTGTAATTGCAGGTCAAACTTGAAGAAGTTTCAATAGTTTCATAATACTACTCAAAATTCAAATATTTTAATATTTTCATTATTTTCTAGCCACCTTTACGATGGAAGTAAATCATTATCTATCGAATTAGTTTGGATTTTTTTTAAAAGAAACTTAACACATGATTTAAAAATAAATGTTTAGTTTGTTTAAAACTCCATGTTTTTGGAAAATGAAAAATATCTAATTATCTGGCCATAATTCATGAAAAAAGCTGTGATTTAAACCTATTTAATTTAATTTGATTGGTACTTTCAAAAATATTATGCAAATATTATTTTATATTTATTAAAACTAAACATTAAACCATTATTTATAAAATATAGGTTATAATAATTAGTAAATGTTTCTTTCATTTCAATACATAATAATATATTAATTATAATGAGTTTCCATCAAGTGAGTTTGATTATTTGTCATAGTGTCTCACGAAATGTGTACACCCTTTAAAGAAACATGCCTAACAATATGCAAATATACTATATATTTTATATCAATAATATTTACTCACTCGTAATAAATATTAAACATCCAATAAAATATAAAAACACTGCAAGTATTTTAAAACTAAAAAAAAAATGTATTTATACGATTTTATTACCAGTATTTAAATACAGACCTCCCCATCTAAAGCATTAACATTTTCAATCTAGTCAATGTATACATTTCTGAATTGGCTATTGAAGTACTCCACAGAAACTAACGAATATTTCCAGGCATAAAAATAAATACATGCAAACACGTCATTGTTAACTAATATCCTATCCTCGGTCATTTTACTGCAGTTTGTTCATACAATTTAAAATAAAATAAAAACGTAATTAATAAAAATATGCTGTGCACTTTATATTTCCACATAAGTATAGTGCACAATATAGTGATTAGCAGTTCAAAAAGTTTTTTTTTTTTTATAGCTGTTTAGTTTGTAACATTCTATTTGTAAACGTGAGTTGAACTAACTGTATTATCCATACAGCATTTACATTTTTATACTTTGTCATATATTTTTCAATCACTCTAAAACCATGCAAAAATAAGCCAATAAACAATTCGGCAAATAACTATCAGAGTTTTACTGCTGATAGTGACTTAACTCAAATCCCCCATTAAACATAAACGTAAAGCTGTACAGCGACAAAAAAACTATTAAATGTATCGCTCAATAGTAGATTATTGTCAACCATAATGTAGCAATCCGAATGTTTTGTAAATAACATTAGCAATATTTCAGCCCTTCCTCTCTCACGACACGGTGTGAACACAAGCGTGTTTTAAATATTATTATAAAATAGCTTGTTAGTAGGAACGAACAAAAGTTTTACTGCAGAGCAAAACACAAATTCTTTTCTTCACCGCATACCTCATAAAGATTAATAATCATTGTTTACCGAGCGAAGAAAAAAAATCGTGTAAGGGAAAAAAATATAAACATTAAATAAAAATTAACCAACACCGCAACAGCCTCGTATTAGACCTTTCTGTTCGTAAAATCCTTTATATACTACAGCACAACCCACAGTGACATTTTTACCACATGATATAAATAATAGTAAGATACCAAGAGTAAAAATAATTCAAAAACTCACAAAAAAAATACGATGCATTCATTAAGTTAGAGTCGATAGACTTTGCCATTAAATGTATTAAACTCATAAAATATGTAAAATTTAAATCAGAACATATTTATACGGGTACACGCTTTCCTTTTGGAATCGATGTCGTTTGATATTAATTGTTTCACGAAATTTCAAAGTCAATTATTCACAAAACAAGACGTTTAATTTCTGTTCATTTTTTTTACTACAAATCTTCTGATTTTTGACAATTATCGGATTTCTACAATAACATCATAACACGCAACAGATCGGTTTCGACAATTAATACGATTTTTACGGGGAAAACAAAAATAATACTAATCTGTAAAATATGATGTTTTCAATTACGATGACCTGCGTATTATTATTGTATATTATAACATTATCCTTACTATCTTTATCATAATAATATTATACAAAATATAATTTAACTGAAACGTCTTGTTAGTAAATTTTTGTTGTCTGCTATTAGGATCTTTTAAATACCTATGCTATAGTTTACATTATAGTCTTAACGGTGTCCGTACTTTTTACAGAGACTACGTATCGTTGGACGTAGTGGACTTGCATACCCACGTGAATACCCATGCATCCAGAACGTTACTAACCTGATCATAAATCGATCGGTTTCGAAAATGAATTCGGTTTTTACGGGGAAAATAAAAATAATACTTATATGTAAAATGTGATGTTTTTACTAACGGCCTTTCGTATTATTATTGCATTATAATATTATAAGAAATAAAGTTTAACTGAAACGGCTTGTTAGTAAAATATACCTATCTGTTATTCGGATCTTTAGATTACATACGCAATATTGTGCATTATAGCCTTAACGGTGTCCGTACCTTATTACAGAGACTCCGTGTCGTCGGACGTGGCGGACATGCATACCCGCGTGATGGCCATCCAAAACGTTACTAATCTGCTCATACAGACGTTCAGCAGCCAGTTTGTGTTTCCGGTGCTCGGCCACGATGACCCTGGCGCCTTGAAAAACCAGTTGATAGACTACACAAGTCTGGGACACTATTGGCGGCAGTGGTTGCCAACAGACGCCATACAGACGTTCAACAAAGGTCAGTTATGTGCATGTTATCGCTATTATAATAATATTATTATTGTCTCATAATAATATTATAACGTTGGCTAAAAAAAATAAGTATCGTCGGCTAGGTGTACAATAGTATATGCGAATAGTAACAACAAGACACCATAATATTAATACGAGCTTATAATATGAATTAAATAAAACATAATATTATTATGATTAATAATGGTCTCAAGCCTCGCCCATGGCCGTTCTTAGTTGATATACCATTTGATATTATACAAGACGTGAAAAAAATGACCAGCATACAATATTATATGATATTATTATGTTCGTTTGTCACTATTATTATTATTATAATAGAAACGAATAATAAGGGCGTGAAACGTGCAATACCGTGTGGGCGTGTGCAAACTGATTATTGTAGCACAATGTGCCGATAACTTATAAGTTAATTGGAATAAACTATAATATTATACATGTTTCGGCATCATTATGATGTATTTATTTCTAAAAACCCACTTTAGCCACAGCGTAATTGAATTCGATATTAATTCTATCGCATTCGGATTAAAAATAATAATAATAATAATAATAATACGTTTAGTTACCTCATAAATGTGCCTGTTAAATGTACTCCGACCCATATACAGAGAGGGAAATAATATAATATATTAAAATATGATATAATATTATAATACAGTCTTCTGTCCACTAATTTCAGCACGTTCGAAACTGTCGTGTATATTGACAGCCGCATTTATATTAACTGTCAACCGTCGTCTACATCATCGTAGGCCGACGAAATAATATTTTATAGTCAATGTTATTATCGTCATCGTCATCGAGCACGGTAGAGCTGATTATGTATAATATAGTGGTATTGGCATTTTGCGTAGTGTAAACACATATTTTGTCATTCAAAAATAAGTGCGCAAAGTTTTGAACGCAGTACAAACAATTTCGTATATTAATATAATATGAGCAGGCGTAATATGATCAAATAAATAGTAATAATATTTTCAAATAATATTAAAGTTTAATTTTTACCATAATATTATAAATTCTTATGCGTATATTATATCAGCTACGCGGATATAACATTTTTCGGCTCTGTCGATCGTTTTGTACGAAATGCGTTATGCGAAATACATTGGGCGTAAAATATTACTTTAAGTTGAAATTTTACTAATTTTTTTGACATTAGCATAATAATTTACTATAATATTATGATCTGGTAGTGATCGTATAAGACGTACAACAATATTAAACCACTCACATTCCAATTTTCATTTCAAGTTTTTGAAAATTATTTAAACTAGACGTTCCGTGTTCTATATTATGGATTGTATGCGTCAATCTGTGATCTCGCCGTTTCGCAGATCTCTGGTTATATCGTCAAATATTGAATACGTTACAACTGATGAATTAAATAGGTAGGTAAATCTATTTTCAATATCGGACGCCTCACGGGAACGTGAAAATAATACACAATGTGCATTTAAATATTGAAACTATACAGCATTTGATGGGTGTGACCCACGACGGAATATACCGCAGAAATAATTCCGCTCGAATCGAATCGTTAGTATATAGTTTTACATTTCCCTAAAAAAATATTGTGAGAATCTACAACAATGACCCGTGTAAGCACCATCTGTGTCTACTTTCCGATCGATGAAGGGTCCATATGTATGTAACTTTTAGAGTACTTTTATACTACCTCAAAAAACGTTTTCGGAAAAAAAAACAAAACAACGGATCATTTTAAAGCCAATATAACTTCTTGGCCACGTCCAAAATCTAAGATTAAAACATTAACGCACGGGGAGTGTGCAGTATAATATATTTAAAACTTTCCATCCTTAACGACTGTTTGTATGCTATTTTATTCGTAATGCGAATATTACAGTGTTACAAAAGTGACGTCATTATAACATAATACGTATAATATTTATTATATCCGAAAACATTATGACTCGCTTGCATTCATCACGTAGTAGTTATGATGATCTGTAGCAATATAATATTCGTTAACACGCAAAGACAGAATATTATTATTTTGCCCGTGGTGGATGTAAATAATTGAAAAAAAGTCCCTCAATGGTGGTACAAGCGCGTAATAAAATGCCGTAATATTATCTTAATAGAAAATGTAATAATAATAATATTATGACGATGATGCGACAGTCATGCTACATTATTGCGTTCGCGTAAAAAAATATATATATATTTAAGTCAAAAACGACGAGTTTTTTTTATTACGAAATTATTATTGTGAAGTGATGAAAGTTGTAAGTAAATATGAACGTGGTACCTATAAATATAATACCCTTGTCGTGTCGTATATATATCGCGTTCAGTAAAAACGTGGAAAACATTAAACCGCAAACAGTATTTTAGGCATCCCGCAATCGTGGTGGTGTAGGTCCGACGGTTGTCCGGCTGTTTCGACAGCATCAGCAGATCAAACACTAAAATATAATATTATGATTTCGTCTTGAGCACACATACAATTATTATATTGCGCACCTTGCAGTGTGTACTTTCAAAACTTCAACGTTTCGAAAACTCACTGACGATCCGAAATAATAATATATTTCAATTTTACCATCCCACAGTGGCGGTCTTGATGACTCGTCGGTTTACCGTTTAACGTTTGTTGTGCCTCAAATTAAAGTTTAAAACGACAAACCGTTTTGGACTTAAAGCTAACGGCGAATACAGTTCAGATTTGCTTATAAATAATATGATATCCCTAATTCCCACAGAGTAAACCGTTCCGACATATTATATTCTGCACGGGTATATAAATTTCGAACATAATATCCCATTTGAGCCGTCTAAACATTTTTCGTGACATTTATACCTTTGCAAATGGAATTTTCTTGATAGCAGTGAAGATAAACCCGGCATTTCCGTTTACTGTAAACTAAACATCAACAAAAACCTACTTAATAAATATGTAACTAAATGATTTCTAAAGTATACTTATAACATACAATGGATTAAGAAAAAAATAATTAAATATTCATAATATGATTAAAGTTTTTTTTTTACATGGTAATATGCTGATATAAACTATGAAAATATCATAACATTATAATAAACCTTGACAAAAAAATAATTAATTATATATATCGATGAAAATCTGAAATAAATACAGATCTGAACAATTCGATAAGAAAAACCAACCAATTACTTATCATTTATCAGTTATATTTATATTAATATAACGACATAGTCTTGATCGTTGCAAATCTTTGCAATACGTTGCGAATGCACAAGTTTGATTTTCACTTTTCTACAGTGATTTGTCTAAAATTTTAGGCCATGTAATTTAATAATTGCTTGAGGATTATCAGGATTTTCCATGGTACACGATATAATATATATAATATATATAATATTATTATGTATAGTGGACATAATAATAATAATTTTAGAATAGTAAATATTATTGTCTTTTTTCTGGATGTAGTTAACTTACTTTTTATGACATTTATCTTATAATTTCCTAGTACATTATGTATAATATTATAATATGTATCGGTAATTGGATCTATATATAAACAATAATATACATATTACGCATTAAATAACTTGACATAAATTCAAGTGTAAAAACTTAACTGTTATACATTTTACTATGCTCAATAAACAGACTGTTGTACGGAATATCATTGATCGATATAGCCATGTACTATGCCAATAAAAGTAAGTTTTTTGTGAGTATCCTAGAGTATTATTTCGGGAACAAAATATAAAATGTTTTATTTTATTTTATACCTTTGCGGAGATACTTAAATTTATAAAAAAGTACATCAAATCTATTCATCAGCAATAATTCAATTTTATTTTGAATTTTATTAAACATACGATACATAAATACCTATTAAAATATGTAGAGTATTAATAATTATTAGTATGTAGTATGTACACAACGCATGACAATAATATACAATTAAAATAATATAATTACTCACCTCTATTATTATAACGTATATTTCATATTGAAGTCCCTCTACTGGGAGTCTTTTTTGCTCTGTTATCCATATCATTTTATTTATTATCATTAAATAAACTCATCGTTCAAACTTATAACGAATAGCATAATAAAAAATATTAAAAACATAAATTATAATTAACTGTATAAGCTGCTGAATTTTTATGTTCAGTCAATATAATATGTGAGTACCAAAATTGTTTTCCTTGGTTAAAATTATTATAGTTTGTACAACTATGTAAAGAAAAGTTTATAAAAAAGACTAACTGATTTAAACTATTATATGATTTATAATAATTACGTCATTCAAAATAATATTTAATATCATTAAAATGTTGATTGAACATTTAAATACATAACAAAACTATTTTAAAATTGTTCCAGCTAAATACACATTATTATAATTCACAATAAATATGGAGACTAGATAAATAGTACAATAAAAACTAATAAAAAGTAGTTAACTGCATCACGAATTTAAAGCGAATATTTATCTGAGAGAAATACAAAAAAAAAGGCGTTATATATTATATAATTGTAAATAAATTGTATATAAGGGAAAATTGTCTCTAAATATTTGTCTCCAAAACTACAAAAATTAAGTTAAAAAATCCAATGATTGGCAAATGTTATATTCAAATGTTTTCAATATAATAAATATTATATTTTAAATCAAATTTGTATTCACAGAATTTCAGTTTCACGGTATTCGGTGAAAAATACGTTGTAAATTTATCTTTTTTTTTTTTATTAAAACTCAAATAAATTGAGCAATTGAAAACTAATAATTAATAACTAACGATATAGATTTTACCATTTCATAATGCATAGTTAACGAATCGTACCTTTAATATATACTTGAAACTTTTCAAAATTCCTTGCGCATACTTCTTCCTCTAATTATATTCTTGATTATTTATTCAGTTTCAATTGACTATAATTCATTCCAACTTACGTCAAGGAGTATTATTTTGCTCTTTAAAATTATAATTATCTAATTAAAATGTAGTGGTCATTAAGACATGCTTCAGAATATTATTTCTCAGTTACCGTTATGTTTGAGAGTAAGTAATTTTTTTGTTTAAACTAATAGTTGATTTACTTAAGGAATTTTTTAAGTATTCGACTTACACAATTCAAGAATGTTGTCGGTATTTTATTCACACCGCGTAAAAACTTTGTATCTACCCTTTTTCCACGTACCTAACTAGAAATAATTTTTGAAACGTGTTCAAAAAAATAAATAATATTAGTAAAATATAGAAAAGTAGTTTTCCCCATGACAAGCTTTGTTGATTAAAAACCCGGTATAATAACGATTTCATCGTTTCATAATCATAAACCGAAATAATGATAGACCGGATCGAAAATCTGCAACCATGACCTCGGGACCCCCGAGAGGTTTTTAATAATTTAATACTTATTTTACACAGCAAGTGTACTGAAAATATTTTCCAATCACCCATAATGGAATTTTTTATAAGCCCCTGTGCGTACCACGGGCCTCTACAACTTTGCTTTATTAATGTACAATCGATATAAAAGTTTATTTTTATTTTTCCCCGACCAAGCTATAAAAACCCAATATTATATAATAATACAGGCTCAACACAGAAATGTGCAGACGACGGCTGATCGAGATTAAAGTCTCAAACAACATTATTGGACCTTTTCATATAGTAAACGGTTCGGTTTATGATTCAGGTATTAATAGGTGTAGTCAAGTATATTATTATACTCTATTATGCATAATATTGTCGTTCAATGTTGTTTTTATAATATTATATTCATTCGTCTACATTGGTCTTCGTTGAGTTTGCCGTGTTAAATTAATTAAACTAAAGACTGGTTTTTTTCGTACCAATCGTATATTATTTAATAGCCATTACAATATCTATTATTGATCTGACCACTTGTATCACAATCTCAAATTTAATTTGTTCCGTTTAAAATCACAAATTAATTTAAATCGAGGAAGGATATGAGTTTTAGTTAATGTAAATGAAAATATTAAAGTATTAAACACACATCATAATAATATACCTAACTATTAAATATGTAACTAAAATTCATTATTTTCTAATGGTGGACAATTGTTATTAATATTTGTTTAAATTTAATTTACAATTTCTACCTAACAAAATTATGTACTAAGAAGTTAGTAGATTTGTTTATTTCATTCAATTTAAAAATTAACAAATAAACCATACATTATTGTATTGTGAATTATGATAGAATAAATATTTTTACCATAATGGCGTTAAATCAAATTTGTCAGAAAGGTTGATAAATAATGTGTAAGGCATCATTTGAATTGTTATATTAAATTGAATATATGCATAGTAAAATTTTTACACATTTATTTAATAAGGGGAAATAAAACACACCTACTTAAGATCGTGAAAAAACCCTTTGACACTTCACTACTTGAATGGTTGTAAACATAAAAATTGTCGCTCAATAGAAATTTTAAACGAGTAAAAATGTGAAAGATTCAGTTGGCACTTTAAAATGTTTTAAATAACTTTTAAAATAGTGTGATTAAATTTTGTTTTGAATTACAGTTTCTTTAACTTAAAGCGAGCACTGCTGTTTAAGTTTTAAGAAAAGGATAAAGTTTATTCAAGACCTTGGAAATTAAAATGAAACGATTTATATGTCACTTTATATCCAAAATGGTGCCCGTCAAAAAGTTCCTCTTTTTAGAAACACAAACTACAATAAAACAATATAATGTAGTCTCATCGCTACAATAAAGGTCGAAAACGCTACGCATAAAATAATGTATAAACGGGTTATTAGAATAATATAACCGTCGTACACGGGTTGTGTTTAATAAGTTTTGAGAAATGGATAGATAGGTACATCTAATATTATTTTATATTATATTATATGTATGATGTACTATGGTAAGCTAATGGTTTTCAACGGGGACAGTGTCTCTTAGAAATGCAAGTTCGTCTATAATATTATTATAATGGTTAAAGTATGCGTTAAACGTGCTCCAAAACATCAACACGCTCCGATTGCGTTGTTTGGAAGTAATTTTCTTCCTTTTTGAAACGCAGTCGTCCACCGTCAATTCTTGGAAAGTCGACATTATATTATACAAGACGATACATCAACCATGATCACCCCTTTTAGAAAACTTGACTTTTATAATATTTAAGCAGTAATCTGTCGTGGTACAAATTTCTTTTTTTTTTCAAACGATAACTATCTTTTTTTATTGCAAATTGTTAAGCAAATGATTTTATAAAATTGAAGATGTAAGTCTCTAAATCAAAATTTTAACGAGTAGCTTCTGAGTTACTAAAATGTGTATACTATAAGAAGCATAAAGGAAAAATTCTCAAGAACGTTTTTATAAAAATATAAAATTGATGTAAAATTTTATTTAGTTAATATTTATCTACAGTTTAATAACTTTTACAAATTATTTAATTTGTATAGATTAATATTAATAACTGTAATTTTTAAATCACTTAGATCCACTCAATTCCAGACCTATTATCACATTGAACTTATAACTCTAACTATACAATATAAAAAGTTAAATAACTCAAAAACAACTCGTTTGAAATTCGATTTAGATGCCGATGCATCAGTATTTTCAAAAGATTCGTCACATTAATAATCCATAGGAAAAAAGTGTGTTGATTCTTGTGAGAAAAATAAATCAGTATCACCAGGTGTCACTCCTTCAATGGTATAAAAAAAATGGAGGTGAGCAATCATCTTGTATGGCATATTACAATAACGATAGTATCCCATACGAAATCGAGAGAAAAAATGAACAAAATATCTTCTATGGCAGTGCGTGTACATAATTTTTCATTAAACTCGGTCATGTTGCAAATGATTTTATTGGTGTTATTATTATTTCGGTATTCGTTTTCGGGGGCTTTATACATACGCGTACTTAAATACACACACGCACACACACACCACACACACACACACACTTATATAATATATATAGTAATACCTCGGGCATAATTTCAAATCGCTAGGAGTAAACAAAGGATTCACTAAGGCGTCCCCTAAAACCACAAGCTGTTGTTTCCGACTGCGTTGGCTGTACGCGTACGTACACTCATTAAACATATATACGTTATATTCTCTTATATGCACATTGGTGTGTGTGTGTGTGTGCGTGTAGGCGCGTTGATGTGTTGAGATGCAAAACTCTTATGATCCGGTCGGAGGAAACTTACCTATATAATAGTGCTCCGGCGAACATATCAAAACCGTCGACCGAAACTCGCACAGTGTATGGGTATTATACTGCATGCGTACGTATGTAATAATAATATGCACAGTTTGTTGACGTTTCGGAAGATGACATTTTTCGTTTCACATTACTGCGATACGTTAACGCGTTTTCCGCCAGTAATCTTGTACGAGTCCCTCGAGACGTATCCTTTCCACGATAATCGAAAAAAAAAATAATACATTGGACAACCCGTCAGACCTATTATAATAATAATAATGATATGGAAACAACAACAATAATAATATAATATGAATGATAACAATACGACTTTAGTAAGCAAAAATTTAAAAAATAATATTTCAAGACATTTTGAAAAAAACCAAAACTACATTTTATTATGAACAGTACCTACTTAAGTTTGAATGAAAACACGAACGTTTAACCGATATAATTTTTATGTTTAGTTAGATATCACAATTGTTTTTAAATAGAATCCATTAGTTGAAATATATTTATTTATGGTGTTATTATTACTCATTAAAATGTTTTTCAACTGTAACGATATGCTTAATTTTGATTATTTTTCACGATTTTATCAAAAATAATAAATTGTATTAAATCATAATATTATAAGAATTAGTTCGCATCTATATGAACAAAGACATTAATAATTGCAGACAAAAATCCCTTAGAAGTTCAAATAAAATATATTCATTAATAGGATTAACTATGCGTTTTGTTTTTTTAATCAACCTCAAAATCGCTTGCTTACTATAATTATACGTATTGTACATTGGAAATAATAACAATAGACGACTAATTTCAGCCTAAATAATTAGAAAAAAAACTATATTTAGCAATCAGTATTTAAATTAAGTATTTTAATATCATCTATTACAGATGATCGTTGTCTATATATGATAAGTTTATACAAGTAAAATATTTATAATGCAAATAAAAACCAAAAACTGCTACATGTATGACGCGTTATAGAATATTCATAGTCTCAGAGAATACTTAAAATAAATTAACAGTTTCGATGAACCATGTAAATCATGGTAATTTTAATTGACTGCTGTTCGTGCACGTTTATAATTTCCTGCAAAATGTACCTTATTGTGATGGTGATATTAGACATTATAAAAGGTCCACTGTCATCGTCTCACGGCTGAAACCCGAAACCGCCTGAGGAGGAGAGAGATGGGTGAGAGACTTGCAAAGACGTTTCCGAGAAATGCTAAGTGAGCCCCTTTAGAGCTCCCCGTAGAGTTCCCTGGTTGGCTCGAGGGGAATTATGGTGCTGTTGTGGTAGAAACCCGATAAGTCCCGAGCGATTAATCTTACGAGGCAGTGTGTGTGTATCGAGGCACGATGGGATCGTTTTGTCCTTAACGGCCCGGAAACGGTCCTTTTCGTACGGTTTCCGGTGACCTTTGATTTGTGCACGCTGATTTGTGGTTTTCCACGTACGCAGTTGACTAATGCCCGTGTAACTATTATATCCGAAATCCGAATTATGTTTAAACTGCAGATGTATAGCGGCTATGTAGTATGTGGGTGACATAGGAGCTGTATACGTTGGCCAGCCATTCCCAACACATATATATATACCCGGTCCAGATGTACCGAAATTAATACCGTTATTGTTTTTACTTTAGGTGTGTGTGAGGGTGTGTGTGTATCTACACAAGCGAAATAACAATTAATTTCACGTATCATTAGCCAATTTAATTTACTTAGGATTCATTAATTACCAATTACCTACCTTGCGGTTAGTTTTACTCATTTTTGTACAAAGTGTACGTGTCTATATGTACCTATTCACTATTTAGTATATACCACGTTCATCGAGCGACCAGTACCATTCCATGCATAGTAGTAGTAGTGGTGGGGAATGACGAGTTTTCGACCACCGCGGGGCAGTCCTGGTCTTTCGTCAAACGAGCTATAGTTATCTATCTACCTACCTATCTATTTTTTGCATACACAAAAAAATAACCAGCGGTGAACAAATAGCTTAATTAAATATTTTCCCCTCAGTTTTTACTAATGAAATGCGGTATCTCTCTTGGGTTTTAGTTCATATGATTTATTGGTTTTAGAATAAAGCTAGATATAGTCATTGCATTAATTACACCGATTGATTATATTTACATATTATTATTTGAATTTTGAACGATATGCAGGTAGGGTAAATTAAATGTTGTATTCCGTAGGTATGTAATCCGATGCGATATTATAAACTACTAGGTTTATCCCAACCACTAAAGTCACGGCCAATTTTACATTACCTACATTACATTCATACCTGATCCAGTTTCTACACTCTAAGTTTTCTAAAATTTACTCAAAGCCCCAATGAATATAGATATTATGTTGAATTTACTTGTTTCATTAGTAAAGTGAGCAGAAACAAACTGAATTGGTAATATCTTGGCTTCTTAGTATACCTACTCGGTTTGAAAATTGTTTACTTAATAGCCAATAGTTAATTATATTGAAAATATATTTGCTTATTAACTTCATATTCAACGAGCTGATTGCAAAATAATACAGTAATAGTGTGATTGCAAATTGGTAATTTTACCTTAGAATTTTAATGCTTAACTACAATTTTATTGTGACGATACTATCTTGAGCCTTGATATTTATTAAATTAAATTATAATATCAATGCGAGGGTTTCAGATTTTGAATATATTATCCAACATAATCATAATAAAATAATCATACATTTGCACATTATATAGAATCACATTTCACACTAACTCAAAACGAAAAATCGTGTACCTATCTAATTCACTCATTAAGTGCACATCACGAAATTCACAGTTGGTTTTTAGCGCTGAATGTAATTGCATGTTTAAACTTAAATGATACTTTTATTTCGCATGACATACAATGTGTAGTTTAATTTCTACTTTGAAATAGATTTGTATACAAATATTGCGAGTAAAACTATTGAAATAAATTGTATAATAATAGAATGTACATTTATCTTTTGAATAATTTATGTTTATTTTAAAATTCTCTTTTAGGATATTTTTTAATGGATGGGTCTATATTTAATGATTGAAAAGTGTAATTAATCGATGTAAGAGCTTATAAAAAAAAACCTCTTGAAGGTGTTATTTACTATAAATAAATAATAAATAAATAAATGAATACAAATAAATTAGAACAATAAATTCTCGGTGATAATGATACTGAAAAAATATATCTTCATCGCTACTCTCTAGTCTACACATTTTTTAGAAAACTATTTAAAAATCATAAAAATTAAATTTTAATTCAATACCTTGAATCCACAATAATATACGTACAATTTATTTTACGATAATGTTTTCCCTTATAAATATTTGGTCTTATTATTTTGCAATGGTTTTGCGTGTCAAACGTGTTATGTGCCACGTGTAACAATAGCTGGGAGGATTTTGGATTCGAAATACGAGAAACGGGATCACTGCGTATCCGTTGGCTTGGGTTCACGAAGTCGTAAAGTCGTTATACCATGGTATATGCGTGCAGTGTGCCCGGTGAAGTTCGTTTCGTGGTAAGTTAACCATCACCCCCTCTCTCTATCACGACCCGCCGTGACTTCCGCAACGGCTACCACTAACGACGCGAAACCGCCAATCGCCACTTTACCGGCTTGTCCGACGACGTTTGCGTGTAAAGTATCCTCTTAAAACGTTCCGCATAAGCACGCTCATAGTTTATTCGAAATTTCTGCACGTTTATCTACCGACCGTTGTGGTCCATACAGATATGAACTATTGTAATAATATGCACACACCCGCAGATTGGTGCACACACAACCTTTATTATATTTTTTGTTTTAAGCGCTGCTGATCTTCCCGGATGACTTAATTATTAGGTTTTTAGTTTTTATTCTATAATTGTCAATAAAATTGTGTTTTTTTAGGTCTAAAGCTTGAAAATTTAATACAAGACTCCTGGCATATTGATACAATAGCAGCTAAAAATATTAAAATACATAGGCACATTATCTTTTTATAAACATTGAAAGTTCAATTTGGCCAAAATGTATCGAATTTAAAATTTAAAAAGTATTTTGTCTTTAAAAATGTGTAAAATTTTCAAATTTTATAGCTAAATATTGAACATTTAAACCAAGGTTGCATGTAAGTAATTAATTCTGTAACCAAAAAATCTAAAAATATTAAGTAATATCAATATAAAATAATATAATATAAAATATCCTCGACTGACAACCCGTCTCCGCTCCGAATCTTTTTCGTATACAATGATATTATTATATCATTGAATTCAAATTTAAATCCATCCATTACAGTGAACCATTTGTACCTTACTGTAAAGCAAAACGACACCCACTTGCCCACCTTTCTTAATACAATTTTATATTACATTTACGGGTAGGTATTGTGCTTTTTTAAATGTAAATTTCTTTTTTGATTTCGTTAGGTTGATTGTATTTTTCTAAAAAAAAAAAATTAAAATAATAATCAAATATCAAACGTTCAATAATTCGTATTAAGACTATATTATATTTTGCATACATAAGTTTGTAGTTGTATAATAAGAGAAGCCATCAAATTATATTACTTACGTACGTTTTTGAAACAAAAAGAGCAAAATCTGTACGAGAAAATTTGCATAGGAAAATATATCACCGGTCCGGTACGATGCGTGGTACAGACTCACGTAACAGCAGCCCATCGTCTGGATTTAGAGATCACGTATAGCCGAGAAGGACTTTGACGTGTTTTTTTGATTTTCTATTCCTTTGTAATAAATGATGTCTTAATATAAACATTAAAAGCACGTTTTGGAAGAACAACAAACCGTTGGACAAAGTTTGAATTAGTGGTGTATTATGCACCAAATCCAGTGTATTATAATCATTGTTCTCGTTATTATATTATACGAGTGTATATTAATATACACTTACCAACCATCGTATCGTGTTTAAGTTTCGTCTTAGTCGTACGCTTAAAAGTAAACGCCAAAGTCAACCTCGTTATATAATAATATGTCGCATATTGGATATTATAGTTAATTTAGTTTGATTTCTTTAGGCAGGAGGAGGGGGTTGAAGCCGAAGTTTACCCTCGCCATCTAATAATTATTATTGCAGCTCCAAAATGTCGAATCAATGAAATCTTATTTCATATAACAGTGAATAAACGTTAATTATTAAATACGAACAACGTCGATCACTAAAAATATTATGCCAATTATTAATGACGTATATTATCGCTTAATGTACAACCACACTTCAAATGTTTGAATTATTTCAAACTTGAATTCATGAATTTTACTAATTGAAATGATTCATTATTATTTTAAACCAAATTGCGCTGTATATATTAATGTAATTTATATTAATTGAATTAGTATAGAAATAAATACGTATCGCATTACGTTTACACTAAAAAAATTATATAGTAAAACTGTTTCCATACTAGCATACATTTTTATAAAATATTTTATCGATGTAATGAAGCTGTTTAGTTAACTAAAAATATAAAAAGTATACATTGAATATACGTGTCTCCTAATTTAAACACGAAACAAATTTGATGAATACATTATACTGGGAAGGCACGTATAGTGTTTTTTGATTTTTATAATTTGTTTAAACTTGTATAGAATTTGAATTTTTAGTTGACTGTTTGTTACAATTTAATAGTTTAATAAGTGTAACAGTTTTATAATCAATACGAAAATGTCAGCGCACTTTTTTTTCTCTATCTGCCCACGCGTAACATAGAAAAAACGCGTTTACGCAGAATCATTTTTTTTTTATTTTTTAGTTATTTTAAAGTAAAAAACCCATCACAGAAACGAAAGAAAATAATATTATTGAGGGTATGACATATTGATTTGTCTGTATATTGTCTTAAAACAATTTAAACATCGTTTAAATTTACAAAATTTTTTTGTTTATTTTGAGAATTGAATACAAAGTAAAATAACAACCAAATATAAAATCTATATGTAATACCTTCAAAAATATTATCCCCAATAATTTTTGTAATAGTTGATTTTGCTCTAAGATTGCTCAAAAAATAAAAAAAAAAAAAACGATTTAAGTGAAAGAGTTTTATCTATGAGGCGCGTGTGATCTGATATCTGTATAATTTATTGACTCTAAAATTATATACAAATTTTAGATCAGTAGAAACTAGAAGTATTTCTACTATTAGAAATAGTATTTATTATATATAAATTTATTATATATTATAAACATTTGTAATATTGTAATATAAAAATAAATATTATAAATTATCGATTCGTATACTGTCATTATTTTTATAACGAGAAATTATTTTACTGTTTTTTTTTGTTGCAAAAGTGCATGATAAACCTCATCTTAAATTAATTTTAGTTTTAAGAGATAAATCGCAGAGACTGTGATTGATTTTCTATATAATCGTACTGTCAACATAAGATATTCTATGAAAAGTTTTGAACATTTTAAGCAATGGTGTTTGTGTGTGTTTCCCAGCTTGTAAATCACAACATATTTTAAATGGGTCCCAAATATATTATAAGTTACCTATATTAAAAGATTAAATGATATAGTAACGCCATAATCTACTACAGTATTATAGTACGACAGAAATTGTATTTTATGGGTTACCTGTCGGAAGAAGTTTTTTATAATGGGTCACCATATCAAAAACATTAGATCCATGTTTTTATAGGGGAGTAGACGTATTATACGGAGGCATAACACTCATAAGTAAAATAAAAATTTGTCATAATGAATTAATAACAATTGATTGAATAGGTACCTCCGAATATTTTATGAAATAAAAAATTGTACAGCTTTCGTATTTGATTATATGAATGAAACTAACTTAAACGATTATTTATATTATTTATAATGTATCTGATATGCATGAATTAATTACCTTATTTTTTTTTAAGCATGTTTAAATAATACATGCCATTTTACTTCATTATAAACATTTATTGAAATAATCTATTTAACAATATATAAATAAATAAATACTTCAATTTAAAAATATCGTTTAAAGTACTAACAATTTGTATTTGACTAAACCGATTGAACGGGAAAAACCTTTTTCAAAACCATCTCAAGTTTTTTTTCCCCTTGAAATTGCATTTTGAGTAAATATCTTAAGCTATGGTTCATTTTAAAAAGACGGTAAACATCTATAGTACGACAATACGTTTTAAACAGAATATAATAAAATTATAATCATCCACAAATTCTGTACGGGTAACTGCATAAGGTGATAATAAATATTAAAACACAATGTTTTTACAAATGTTATGTTTATTTTAACCGTATTTTGTTTAAATTATGATAATATACAATAATATATATGATATAAAAAACCTCAGTATCGGTTTTAACTTTTAAAATTGATTAGGTTTTTCGACGACGTTATTCGAGTATGAGCGCTAAAAAATAAAAATAAACCGTATTTGTATGTCGCCTGTCTGGTTAGTATATATTATAATGACTCGTCAATCCTCATCAGACGGCAACATGTTCAGTAAATTGTAAACATATGGTTTCCTCCCACGGAACGCATACAATATTCAACGCTACTTTCGTACTTTTATTTTTTTTGTTGATATTTGCAGAGTTCATAAATATATTTTTTCTTACTTCGCTCAAAATTCAATAATATTCTCTCCAATGTCATTAATTTATATTTGTTCGATACAAAATTCAAAATAGAATTGATTTTACCACACGTGATTCTGAATTTTTAACGTCAACCGCAACTGCATGCTATATAAGTTAATAAAATAATAAATAAGTACCTATGTGAACGATAAGATAAATTCCCTACAATATAATATTCGTTTTTATTATTAATTTTGATCAATTTATTTATAAGTTTATAAGTTTATAAGTCTATCGTATTACCCACCTAAGTTATAATACATAACATAAAATATGTATAAATAATATAATATATACGAACATATTATAAAATTGTATTTAAATTATTAAAACTTAAATAGTTTCATGATACGATCCAGCACACTGTACAATGCATTTATGTATTCAATATAAATGTATAATAGTATTATTCTTATTACCTAAGTATCTAATATGTTATTTAGGCAATGCTATTAAAATAAATAAAGTTAATATATCTATTTTACTATACAACACGATACAATAATGGTACAGTAACTCTCGTTACATATTTTATAATTTATGTTTATGGAATTTAGCAATTATTATAAGCAGGGCTTGCATTTGAAAAAAAAATTCAGTTTTATTTTATTTACAATTAAAACGTTACACAATTTTCGGGTTCATCGTTTTTCAGAATTAAAACGTTATTTAAGTTTTGCGTTTACCAATATTTAAAATAGTGTTAATACCTATTAAATTTAAAAATAAAAACTAATGCGGGTAGGTAATGGCCAGAGTACGGAATATAATATAACCAATTCTTAGATTGATTGCATGAAATAAATGTTTCTACGAAACCAGTAGATCTTTTAAATAAATATATTTTAAAATATTTCGTTATGCGTAATTTTTTATTCATTTGCGTTTTGTTTTTTTTTTTTTCAATGATATATAACATATTTTGTTAATCGTTATGTTTTGTTTTGCGGTATTTAATTTTGTGTGATTATTTCTTTCCGTTATAATACGTTTACAAATTTCAATCGTTTTTTTATCTAATATAACGTTATAATCATAACGTTATTGTAACGTTTGCAAGCCTTATTATAAGATAACTATTGTGAGTCAGACTATGATGTTACTAAGTATATTTGATGATATTATTGTGAATAAAGTAATTTATATATAACCTATTTACGTGGAGCCTTGTTTTCAATTTTCAATTCTTAGCTATAAAAGTTGAACATTTTATACATTTTTAACTACAAAATAATTATTGAATTATAAATTTGATAAATTTTGTCGAAATTTGAACTTTAAATGCTTATAAAAAAAATTGTGCCTATGTATTTTTAATATTTTTCAACTGCTATTGTAAAAATATATCAGGAGCCTCGTATTAAATTTTCACGCTTTATTTCCCAACAAATAAAATTTTATTGATATTTATAGAAAAAAAAACTAAAAAAATTGAAAACTGGCAATGTCCGTAAACAGCTCCAAAAGAATCTAATTATTTTCAAAATTTTATCGTTTATAGAAAATGCTTATATAAACATTCAGTGAAATTTTCAAGTATCTACAGTCATTCGTTTTTTAATTACGATAAAATAAGAAAACCGTTACATGAGAAATCGAGTGAATATCAAATGTTGTAAAAATATGAATTTCAAACGCTCATAAAAATTTAATTTGACTTTCTTGTAGACATTTTTTTCTTTTGATAAAGTAGACATACTTATGGATAATCTTGTATTAAATTTTCAAATCTTAGGTTTAGAAAATGGAAATATAAACAACCAGTGAAAATTTCATGTATCTACGGTTATTTGTTTTAAAGTTACAACAAAAACCAAATTCAATTTTGTGAAAAATCGATTTTGCGTAAAAATTCCCGTTTTTCCTTAATTTTTCTTTTGTTTTTCTCGGCGCTTTTGAAAATTACTGTGAATTTTAAATTTTGACCTCCCAATGCATCAACAATATTCACTTTCCAATCGAAAAAGATACTGAAGTTGAAAATCGAATCATTATTTCGACTATTTATCGTGTACACAGACACAAAAAAAAATAAAAATATAAAAACACACATCATTGTAAAATCAATACATTCATCGTTCCACTCAGAATCTTAAAATACGAAAATCTTGAGAATTGCATATTAAAAATTCAGAAAAATTATTTAGAAATTTAATATAAATATCTATATAAATACCAAAGAACCAGGTTTATAGAGAATCTTCGCTTAACATATCAAATATAAAAATTATATTATAATATTTTAATATTATTTAATAGTTTAATAAAAAGATGGAAAAGTTAGCACAGTGGTTAGCACTCTCAGAGAATTTAATAATTATTTGACGAATCAAAAATTAAATTATAATTAAAAGTTATTTAATATTTGCATCTTTATAAGTATATACATATTGTTATCATATTATGTTTTCTTAGTATGTTTGATCGAAATACTGATTACAAAACACATGATTATAAGAATATTATAACCGTTGCACATTTTTCATGTGATCTTTAAATGTTTTCATCACAACGTCGATATAACTATTGGAGTATATTTTTCAGTATCTTTTAAATATTATGTTGATGATTTGTTTAATACTTTTAAACAAATAATACAATTTTGTTCACACGGCATCATGTATAGGCAATTTAGCTACACCACTGTGGAGGGTTCATTTTCCGGTATCTTGTTTCATATAATGGTATTTTTAATAACAAACATGAAAACTATTCCTTTAGATGTAAAAAGACATAACCATGAACTATAATATTATTATGGTATCACAACGACTGTCACCATAAGCCATATAGATATAAGATTACAGATTTTTCGAAAAGACAAAAACTCTAGACAAAATGAGTACATTTGCTTCCGAAAAATACTCATCCAATTTTCATTTCTCAGAAAATAAATAAAATGAATTTATTGTTAATTAAAATGATTTAAATTTGTAACATAATGAGATCTTCTCAAAATGTTGTACTTTTTAAATAATAGGACGGGAAAATAATGAAGATACGAGTTGTTTTAAAATATTGATGCACGTGTCGTTCTAATTAATAAAGTTTTAAATACGTGTAATTTGTAGTATATTTGTGATATTATGCTATGTTACAGTTCCTATCTTTGCGTATATATTATGATACATTTTATATATGTTTACACTTTAATATATTTTACGATGCCGTTTTACATTTTAAGTTATATATATTATAATAAATTATTCTGCACTGATTGATAATAACAAAAGATATCAGTTTTGAGATTTAATATTTCTTAACTATTCATGTATAATTTTAAAGTTTCTAGAAAATTGTATTATTGTAGTATACTTTATAATGTAATATTATTATTTATTTCTATAAATAAAATGTAGGTATCTACAACATATTTTGTATATTATTTTATCATCAAAGCGTATTCAACCTTATAGTACCTCATATATTTTATTTTTTTTATAGAATACCTCTTAGTGCAATTATTAAATAAAATATCTAGTTATTATTTTATAAATATAAATCACATCATTTTTAAAATACATAAAGCTTGTTTTATTAATCTGTGATTGGATGGTTATCTATTAGTTGTAGCTATTTGTATTTTATTGACTTTATTAGAAACATAATATTTTGTATACGTTATGATTTATATAACATTCTAATATTTAAATATTTAATCAAAATTATTATAAGTGTTTCTAAATTAGACGACTGTCCCAATATAGATTTGAGCGGAGGATAAAAAAAAATAACACAAATTATAATAAATATATTTTTATAAATGTATTCATGAAACTAACTAAAAAATTACCAAGCACATTTATAAAATTAATTTTAAACCCGAATTTAGTTAAATAAGTTAGGACATAGTTCAACAGCTGTACTATCGATTTTTAAAATTTGCCAATTTGCCATATTGTTATACATTATAATTTGATTTATACAATATGCATAAAATTGCAGGACAAATAAAATATGATAAATATTGTTTACAACATTCGAAATTATTTCCCACATTCTGCAAAATCGAGTAAAAGTGTGTCGTAATAATATTATGACTATAGTCGTGATTTACCGTGACAGTAATGTGGTTCACTGGTATGACGGTAATAATGGTTCGACTCCCACACCGGTATAATTATGTAGTACCGTTTTGAGCCGGTATATTATTCATCCTGTTACCGCCATTTCGGATGAAATTCAGTTTCAACCCCGACAATCCGTACAACTAACTTATGTTGGCTGGTTCTAAAATTTAAATTATATTCTGACACGAGTCATTGATGATTAATAATGTCTGTTGTTTCTCATGTCGCGCGCGCTACACAGCATTAATGCATCACCGTGAGTGTGACGAGGAGCCAAAAGTACAACAATTTAAAACTTCTCGCGATAACTTTTCGAACTTTGCAACAACCGGAGTCACGAGTCTTAGGAAATGATAAAAGTACGTGCATTGTTATGTGATGGAAGTAAAAAAAAGTCCTGGAGATGTTTGTGACACACGAAACGAACTACTCAGTTTTCTGACGTTCATTGAACGACTTGAAAGTTAAATAAGTCGTTGCAAATCAACAGAGCGTTGACGAGTTTAAAGGAATTGTGCTAGAAGTGTGTGTGTGCGTTCTGTTTTCTTCGAAAAATTATATTTCCTTCACACAGTCATTATATTATGATATTTGCACTTTAGTAGTATACTGATGGAATTTGAACATTCGATCGTTTAATTAGACTGTGCGTAATATTTCGATGTTTTTGATATAATCGTTATACACATTGATATGTTACAGAAAAATTAACAACCCGACTACGTTATAGTGTGTCTATGAATTATTTTCCAAGTCTTGAACAAAACGACGGATACTTATTAGTAAAGTCCTATAGCTTCTAAATTTGTTATTTATTTATACTTAAGAGAGAATGAAATAAGGAAATACTAATAATAATAAATAAGTCGAAGGATTAGTGGAGGAAATCTCTGTTTCAGTTTCATTTTGGGTTTCACCGAGGAGGATTACTCGAGGGGATGCGGATATTCGCTAGATTGGATATGAAAGAATTTTGTAGATAGTAAAGATTTCTTGTTTAATCTGAGATAACTTATTTTGGACTCATCAGAAACATTTCAATAAATTTCAGTGCAGATTTGTACGTAGTGTTCGGTTTTGTATACAAAATTAGGAGCTTATTAATAATTGCACATTATTTCTTTGATCGTATTCAAAAGATTTGAAATATGATATTTTAAAATAGTTTGTTTTTAAGTAAGTAATTCAGACTTCAAAAAGCATAACATTTATTATCATTTCGATCACGGCAAATAATTCGGGGAAGAATTTCTCGATAAAGTTGTATTCTTATATTATTTTTACTTAAAAAATATAATAAAATCAACAGTAGATATACAGGGTACAAATAGTAATATAAATTCCGTAGTAGAAGTTCTGAATCATTCCAAGTTTCATTGTGTTTTTTACATCAAACATATTGTCGTGTTTATCATTACTAAGTTATTTAAAATCCACAAATTCAAGTTTTAAATTTATCGAGCAGGATAAATATCTATTTTATTTTTAATTATATAATATTTTTTTAATAATTTAACATTATAAGTTTTATGACTACATCAACATATTATAATGTTTTTGGGTAACAAACACTCCACCTATTTTAGTGATTACCAACTACTAAGGACAATATTTTTTTATATTTTAAATTACCGTTAAAATTAAAATGTTTTCTAGTGTTAATTTGCTTATTTATTGCATGATATATTACGTATTATTTGGCCAAAGTGCAATGCCCGTTAAATATCAAAATGTATAAACAATTTTTACTTTAATATAGATCCTCAATCTAAAAATTGCAAAGTCATCATTTATTGTAGTTGGAGGACTCACTAGCTGATAAGATACCATATGTATAAATGTTGAATTAATATTCACACGATGTAGTCTACAAGCGACAAAAATTGATTGAGTAGAATGTATGAAATTACCTATATTTTTCATAATTGAGTTATTCATCTACCTAAGTTAGTTTAGCTTCACGCGTATCGATTGAGTCAATTATGTATCCACACTACAGTGATTATAACTTATGAATTTACTATGCAGATTATCGTGTTAACTTTCTTAGCTAATTACATAAAGTTTGTATATATTATGTGTATAACAATGTGAACCGAGTGATTTCGGTTCCAGGGCATTCAGGAATTTCGTTTTCTTGGTGAACTATTTCGGGCTTTCGAACATTCTGTAAGAAAAACTGGAGATATTGTGTTCTCATATCGAATCACACACGACCAGTGTTATGAAACGCGTATATAGATTCGTCGATATTGTGTGAACGATTAGTCATAATTTCTTCAATAAATGTTGTTCGATCAATTTTAATTTGTAGCACGTTGTTTTCTATTCAAATTGTATGTTTGTTTTATTTTTTAATCCGTTCGTTTTATGAGTACAACGATATGGAACACTTTCTACAAAATCGGTTTGGGGTTTCCCGTGTTAGCGTTTTATACGTTTCGAACAGTTGTACCTAATAGTGTTGTTCACCACCCGTCTAACTTTCAATTCCCTTACGATTTTGTGCAATGAAAACTTAATCAATGTGCACATAAACAAACGGAAATTCCAATGCAAGAATCCTTTTGAATACCGTTATAGTCAAAGTCACAGCAATAACATTCTGAAAATGTTATAGTTACCATTTGTGCTATAGCAATAGTAGGCCCAGTATGTTTCTCCGGTCGAGTATTTGAATATATATACATACGTACATAAACGAGAATACCACAAGTGCACTCGATATAAACTTCGGAAACGGCGGAATACAATCGATTAAGAGTTTAGTACATTGTCACATTCTAACGGCCACAACGAGTGCGTATTGTCCATAAACATTCTATTAGTATCTGAAAAGGATGTACTTACATAGTATACAAAGTTCTCAGACGACACTGTTTTTGTTGAATATAGACAATTAGTTTTAACGTGCTTACCACAAATACAGCCATAAATTATATTAAATAGACGAATAATTTTGATTCTCTTTGTTGTGTAAAGTATCAAAAATAAGTTTTATGATAAGTACATTATAATTTTACGATGACGATTATAGAGTGTACCTACTACATTGTTCGTTTGACTTAACTGTATAATATTACACTCTCGAAAACGTAAAATATTAATTATTATTTCTACCAAATCAACTTCGAAAAACCTATGTATTTATATTTAATAATAGCTATCTAAAGGGCATCTTAATTAGAAGACATAGATTTTTTTGTTAAACTCTGTTAATACAACTTTTGTTCAGTATTTATGTATTACGTGCAATGAGATCCTGTTGGATGTTCTCGTAGTGTGATTAGTTAATTAAAAGATCTCTTCTCTTTATATGTACACACCAAAGAAGATGTTCAATAGTGGTTTTAATAACGATCCTTTGAAGTAAACATAAATCAAAATTTATCATACACGTGCACTAACTAGGGTAATACTACAACGCGTTTCCTTACTCAAAAATAATTAAATTCTGTTTCTCGTTTAACGTTAAAATCACGACTACTCTTGTACTATAATTTTCATTTAAAATTCTCTTATCGTGATCCCGTGGTCGGTTTTTGAATATTATTTCAAAGACCACCAGATTAAACTTATGAATAAATATTTGACTAAGTCTAATAAGTTTATAGATTTGATACTCGGCCATGGCTTATGACTCTGGGTAATCATAAAACAAAATGTTACGTTATTTTCAGCTCTCTATTTAATAAATGCCAAATTTAGAGAGAACAGAAAGCTTTTAGCTTTTTATTTTAAGCACTTCGCAATTTTTCTCTAAAGTTGTCAAGATTTTGTAATTCAACAAAAATTTATAGTTTATATAACTGCCACAGTCAACATCTTGTATGAGAATAGTTAACATGAAAATATGTAATACGCGTATTGAATTTAAACAAAATTGTTACAATGATATAAAATTCATATTGTTCTTCAACATTTTTCCTGATATTTAAATGATTTTTGAAATAAATTTAAATTTCTTCATTTAATAAATTCGGTCATTTTTTAATTTAATATACTAATTTAGAATAATGTTTGAACTAGTAATAATATTATGTAATACACATTTGACCTTAACAAAAGATGCGTTTGTAACATGAATTAATCAAATTTTGTAATTTATATTTGTTTATCTTTCAAATTACTTTATTTTATATTTTAAATATGTATTAAATTGGAATATCTATATTATAATCTATTTTTAACGAACACACATCGTGTTAATAGCTAATAATATTATAGAATAAGTTAGTTTATATTCATTGTTTTAATACATTTTCGATCATTTAAAACTAATGACGGTTGTGTTTAGTATAAAAATACATTAATAATATATATAGAGTTTATGGCACAATAATAATGACGATTTTCATCACCGATAGTGTTATTAACTATGATAATGAGATTCACACAAGACATTATAATACCAACAAAACTTTAGCTTATACAAATTTCTCTTTTCTCATTCGCTTTGATTACTATCGCTTAAAATATCTAAGTATCATATCATAAATATCTAGGTATACAAATAACTGAGGTGTAGTTACCCTCGTGGATCATGTCCCAGAGTATACTCCATGTTTAATATGGGCTTGCAAGACTGCTACCTACTACAGGTACGTGCTATAAGGAATTTTCGTAAAATTCATCCACGTAATAACGGTAATAACATTAATCCTTCGTTTGACTTGCGGTATTCGTCCTTGCGGCCGTATAAACTCTTTGGATTAGACACGTTTCGAATGCAATGCCAGACGTACGCACGTGTCCGTCGGTGGGTTTTGACTTGATTTATAAATTTCAAGCTCCGAGTTACGGAAGGTTCGAGAAATAAAACATCCAGTTAGTCTCATGCCACCACAATCTGAAATAAAAACGAATCCGGAATCCTAAACACCTCGTATGATAAATGTCGGTTTGTTGTTGCCGATTATTTTTTTCTCCTATAGTGCATAGGTGAGTCCGTTTGATTTATGGGTGATTAACCTACCTCGACGACAATAAATCCATGCTGCGAGGTCCCTTAAACCAAATAAAAATCTTTTTTTGCGATTCAATGCTGGTGTTAATGTTATTGATGAAAAGAAACGTATTGAGTAGGCCGTTGGCAATTGAACTAGACAATAAATAAAAATTCAGCTTACTTCAAAGACTATTCAATTACTGTTATTTGTCATACGTAATGGATAGCTGTACGAAACTAACAACGTAGTATGTGTCAGATAGAATAATAAAAAGAAAAATGATTGGATACAGCCCTAAATAAATACGAAGAAATTAGAAAAATAATTTTCAATGTTTTGAAAGCCTCAAATATACCAAATCAAAAATAAAAAACACACATCATTGTTAGATCAATTCATCGCTTTGCTCAAAATCAAATATTTTAAAATAAATAAATTATTAATATTGTCATAATAATAATACCTTGGTTCATCTTGTCAGCATATTTTATATAATATAATTATATTATACATATTGTTTATTAAAATCAAACTTTTGTCGTTATTACATTAAATGTCAAATATTAAATAATATTACATTTTATTAAACATTTATTTCCTTAGAGAAATAACTTAGAGTCTTACGAAACTAACTCAAGAGCCACATGCGGCTCGCGAGCCTCGTTGTGGCCACCCCTGTTATAGAGTATTCTAATGTGTACTAAGATTGTGAATTTGGCGAAGTTACATTTTATTTACGAGTTAGAAAAGTAATTTTTAGTTTCTTTAAAAAATTAAAAAAATTACCCACTTCGTGCACCGCGGAAATTTAAGACAAAATAACTCGAACCCCTGATGGGATTGCGATGGAAATAATTTCAAGTGTGGGTGAAGATGTTATAGTCGCTCAACTTTCATTCTAACATGCAAACGAGATTCCAATAAAAAAAAGTTTTCTGGGAATTTGTAAGCTAACTCGAAATAAATTATTAACAGGCGTTCAGAATGATATTATGACATTCAAACGGATGATATATTTTAAGATGATCTGGTATCTGGTCTTCATAAGCTTTCGATAAAATTACCAAGATAATATGTAAACGATGCATTGGTTTAGGTGCACAAATAAACGGATTCCTTGTAATTATTACGATCGCTCCAGAAATACTTCGTCACTCATCTAGCGGTTTTTTTTTATAAACTTACAATAGCTATATATTTTTTTGCACCGGCATTAAGTATGTACACCACTTATACAGACACTTATAATTATTTTTAATGCTGAAGTCTAGTGCATTGGGCATAAAATGTATGACTCGATTCTCGGAGAACTTTGATACGCGCGCGCAATTATTCATTAAGTCCACGAACCATGAAGTACTGGGTAATATGTTGGGACTACGTATTGAGGTGCGTTCTCTTGAACGAAACCGCAACGAGTGAATAGAGATGGAAATGATACGGTTCTTGTCGAAACGCGGTGAACGGAACTAAATCTCAGCAGCTCGGCCCGTATTGGTGCGCACAGTTGAGGTGTTTAATAAAATTACCAAAATTACTATTAATAAGTAGTAACGTCTTACAACAATAATAATATGATGTTTGTACTTAACGTGCAATGCGCGTCGATTGAACACGAATGACCTGATACGACGACCCAGTTGTCGAGTATTACCTACGCGTAATAGTGCACGTTGATAATTTGTTCATTCATCAAAATAATGTTCACTCACACGAGTGTAGAGGTGTGCAATGAGATATCAATGTGATACGTAGGTTAAAGGTACATTATCGTCGTGGCCTGTACTTGAAAAATTCAATATTCTCTGTTTATATTCTCAGATCGCGTACTGCATCAGCGTGTATCGCGTGTCAAAACTGTATATCACATTACTATGCAAATCGTCGTTCAAATGCAAGTGGTTACTTTGAATACCAATAATAATAATAATAGCCATAATAAATAAAATCTCCGTATATTGATGAGTTTTTTTTTTAAAACCGAGCGGATCGTTTTCATTAGTATTGCTGTGGAGTTTTTAATTTTTTTTTCCGCCTACAGGAAATAATAATTACGATACTCGGTCAAAACGCAGAAAACATAACGATCGGAATGCGTAACTCGTTACACAGTCATCGCAGTAGGCGTAATTAAAATGGTACCGGTGGTCGATTATACTTTTGAAGACGTTATTTACAATACAAGCTCATCTATATTTAATGCATTTTACTTAACGATGCCTATTGTTACTTTCATGGAGCTGTTGTAGTTATCGAAGTAATCTCGACCGTGTTTGGCGCACTCGAAAAGAATACCCAAATGAACAGGTGCAACTTTAATTATGAGACCGAAGCGCCTACAAAAAACTAGTGGCCGAGGGCATTCAAAAACTTTAATCAAACTTCATCTGAAAACATATGAAGGGTTATAGTATTTTTGAGGACTATATGATTAGGCGATTTCTGAAAACGAAACTAGATGGGAATTTCTAGGAATGATTGGGAATATAGAACGATTTACGGTTATCACTTTTTATTTAAACTATATATGGATAAGATATTCAAATTTTTGATCAAAATATAAACACAATATTGTTATTGACTTAGAGGTATAAAACAAAATTAGAAGTCATTTAATTTAATAGTTTAATTTTGGAGCACAAAGTAATAAAAATATTGGAAATAAAGATAAAAACATAAAATATACATGTTAAATCGTAAACAAGACGTCAGTATAAACAATTAATATAAAATGAGGTAATAAATCGTTGTTAATTATTGATAACTGGTAAGTTGTAAACTCCAAGCGCTGCTTATCACATTATTTATACCATATAATAACTGTTATTATGTGGTAAAGCAGTATCACAGTGCTGTAGTTACTGACAGTAAAATAAATGAAATACACTAGAGTGAAAAATACTATCTTAATTCAACAATTATATTTAACAATTCACATTTACTTGATTTACTGACTTATATATTTTAATGCCATGAATACCATAGCTCTATTATAATAATATTAATATTTTAAAATACCATTTAACGAAAAAAGTTAGCCAGTCCTTTAATATATTTCGATGAGATACCAGCTGCCACGCCGCGTTTGACATGTCGGACTTCACACGATTCAGTCGATTCGGTAGGGACCGATTATTAATACTAGTTAGAGCGTCGACGAAAGCGATCCAATCCTCGACTGAACAATTCGGTTTTGACCAGTAAACATACCTACCGTTACAAGCGTTCCTCGGGTGGTGGATTTTATATTTTTATATCAGTGCACGAAAAGGCCAAACCTGACCATCAACGTTTGCTTCACACCCAACAAACGGACAAAGGTTGTGTGACTGACACACGCTGCGTCAAAAAACATCATCGAGCTAAGGGTAACAGTGCAACGAAAGTACGGCAAAAGGTGCGATCGTAACGTAAGTTCGCACAGAGAAACGTCGTTGGGTGACGTATTGTCCGAAGAAAAAACAAACTTTCGACACTATAGTTTGAGTCATATACTGGTCGACAAGCGGCGGTTAAATAACGTCATACAATAAACGGAACCTAATCTCCTCGACTGACATAACAAAACATGCACCAAATGAGTCGTCCGGCTCTACATTGTGCGGTGTCGTTTGGATGTGATGGGGTTTATGATCACCTCCTGATGTTCGGTTCTAGGTTATCACTGCATCCAAGTGTAAATTATATTATATTTTAATATAACCGACCACCCCGACCGGCGTTGTCCGTGAGATTCGCTTGTGATTATGTGGGCAGTATATTATCAAGTATTAACTGTGGTTCAAACTTGATACATTCTGTACTAAAATACATAGGTTTGGCGAATTAATAATAATAATTTTTATTATTAAAACCAATAACAACCATTTATAAACAATAATTTCCAATCATAAATCTCGAAATACCTGTTTGAGAACTTCTCTGGTTTGGACCTCTTTATTACTTTTTTTCGCGACAAAATTTAGTGTATCTTCTTCCTAAAGGTCTTATCCGTCTCTGTACCAAATTTCATTTTGGTTTAGGAATGCATAAAGGATATAGGTAGCTAGGTATAAATATTGCTTGTGTTCTATATATAATATATAGCTAATGCTTTGCTATTGCTAGGTTTGTGATTATGCGAGGAGTATATTATCAGGTAGGCAATCGTGGTGCCCCACGTGGTGCCTGCGTAAGTATATAATTTAACTTTAAAGTATCAAAGTTATACAATCAATTAATATAAAAACCTAACCTAACCTAATTGTACTAAAATCATATTAATAAAAAAAAACCAAACATAAAAATAAATAAAGTAAAAACAAGAAAAAAATACAATGTAAAAACAATGCAATTAATAATAATTATTATCATTGAAATAGGTAGTGTATTACTAATCAAGTGTTATAAAGTCTTAAGTGCCAAATATAAGTCTTTTGTGTAAAAATCTCAGTTTTTCTTAATTCTTGTTTGTTTTTCCTGACGCTTTTAACGCTATTGAACATTTTTTAGTTTTGAACCCCCAACATAACAACTGGATACATTTTCTACCAGAAAATATTATGCTGTTGAAGAAAACTGAATCATTTTTATTGCCCCAAAAGCAGACGACAGATAAAAATAAGAATAATAAAAAAACACACAGTTTCATTATAAAATCAATACATTCATCGATCCGCTCAGAATCTAAAAATAACTTAATATTATACAAGTTTTAATTTAATCATTTTCCTAGAACGATATTATTCCCACGACTAACTGTGAATTCCTGGAATTGCCCACTCTATTGAGTAATATCCGGAAATCAGAAGATACTTACAATTTTTAAGTCATGTCCTTTTGACCACTAATAAATAAAACACAACAAATAACAAATAACAAATAAAATACGTCTAATAACCAAACTACAGCCTGCCGGTATAATAGGTCCGATATTTGAGGTATCTTAGCTTACTATAACGTAATAAGCATAATAACAATCATAACTATTGTCAGAATGCTGCGTTAAAAATTCGATACCCATAAAGCATGGTTATATAGGGATATTAAAGAGTGATAGGTTTTTGAAGAGGTTTGTAGAAACACGTTAATTTATATTAGATACAAGTTTGACCCGATGGCTCATGAAATAGAGATAATATAATTGAGATCAAAGTCTGAGAGTTGAGAATCACAAGTGGGAATTTTCAATGTATAACATAATGTCGTAAATAAAATACATTTTCATGTCAAGGGTGTTTAATCTTCGTGATACGGACAACATAGCAGATAAACTTGTTTTGACGCGTTCAATTCGTAGCTGTTCTTTTGTCAGGTATAAGGACGTCCTAAGTAACTCCAAGTTTGGTCGAACAAAATCTAAATAAAGCACATAGAAGTAGTTAACAGAACTAAATATTTTAGTGTTTCTAAAACTCAATACTTTATGAACTATACAGATGGTAAAATCTTAATGAGATGGTCGAAGTTTGAGAAATACAATGAAAAGAGGTAAAACAGTTAATGAATAATCGTGAGGGGCATAGCATCACATTAACACTGGTCAAAAATAGTAACGTTACATTAATTGTAATAATTTAGCAATTAACCAAGGTGATACGATATCATAATATTATTGAGCGTAACTTTGCTATCCAAGCAAAAAATATGGCTTCTTAAAAAAAAGATTTTTTTGTTTATCAATAGGGCGCAATAATAACGATTTGATTATAATTATTATCACGTGACCCCAAGACTTTGCAGATTAAGTTAGAAATGAGATTATTTACAAAAGAGATTTTACGCTTAACACCATCGACGATATCGTTTTCTCTACGCTCGTATATCATTTCGCCTATCCCAATTATGGTTGTATCGTGTTATTGGGACCTCTCCGTATAGTTTGTATACATGTATAGAAGTCGGCGGGAGGACCAAATATTGCGTATTGTGTACACGATAATGGGCTCGAAAAAGTTTTCGATTATTTATTTTTACGAGTGCTTCGCGTAGCAGTATCCGGCGCCGCTCCTTCCGCCCACCTCGTTATTATTGTTGTTGTTGTTGCTGTTGTTCTTTCCCCGGTGTTTCCGAAAGAAAACGAATACACAATAATTAAGTGTTTCCGAAAATCAACAATACTATTATACAATATGTATACAGCTGAATAACTTAACCATACACCGACAGAGGACCAATCAGCCCACCAGCCTGATATCCCAAACACAAAATGGCCCATAAAAAACAAAAGGCACTGCGTATTTCGTGTTGTATTTTAAATACACATAGTTTCAGTTTTAGAGCTTTTAGAGTTTAATCGGACAGCGTATCCGTAGCATTGAAGTACACTATTTTATATAATGAGAAATGTATCGGTTGTTAACTATAGTAACGTTGAACTGACCCATTTAGGTAAGATAAGTTACTACCTATATCCATATACATAATATATAAATGAATCCCAATTTTCTGAGGTCACGCCATCACTTGGGAACGCCTTAACCGATTTGGCTTATTTTTTATCTGTTATGTTTGTAATTGTCATGACAAGATTTTTATGAAATACATTTTTGTGAAAATGCACTGGAAAAGTAGGAATTATCGATGAGAAACACAAAATAGTGAAGCCATCTGTCCAGCAAAAACAAACTAAATATTAATATATTTTTGTTTATTTTAAGGTTGCTATTGGTTATGATTAAATATAATACAATCTAGAAATGTATATTATATTTGGTCAAAATTAAATCGCTAAGTAAAAATGGTATTCCTAACGCTAATTTTTCGACCTTTTTCCCGAGAACCTACACATGCCGATGCATCCCAAATGGCTACCATCCATTTTTAGCTTTTTCCCAAATGTCTCCTACCTAAAAATATATTTAGACAGGTAAATTCCAAAACGGCTGACAGTAATACTGATATATCAATTTGGGTCGATATACCAATATGTCGTATACCGTTTTATAATAATATAAATTTAAATTGAAAAAATATACATATAAATTATAAATACACCTAAATCGAAAAAATAGGGGCTCATTGGAAACATCATTGACGAATTTTGAAATATTTTAATAACACGTTTGGACTATATAAAAAAATTGTGCATAAAAAATTTACCCAATGTACGATTTTTTTATATTTTTAGTTTTTATATGTTTTTCATACCTTTTTTAAATTTTTTTCTAATTTTCTAATTTACTTAGAATTTAACTTTAAAAAGTACACCAACACGTTTTTAACTACACCCTTTGGAGACAGCCCTAAGTCAGAAGTCTGTATGAAGTGGGAAGGAATTTGTGTTGTAAAAAACAGGATCCGTTTGGGAATTGAAAAGAGTAAAACTCTTTATTGACGAGAGCCGTTTGGGAATTGACCTTTTTGCAAAACGGGAGCCGTTTATGAAAAACGGAGCTAAATGGACTACGTACACAAATGCACATTATAAACAATGTGTTAATAAAATATTTGTAATTACGTTATCTCGCAGGTGGATTGCCCACCTGAAAATATACTGCTCGCATAATCATAAGCGTGTCTCACGGGTAACTCCGGGCGGGAATGGCTACAATATAATATAATAGAACATGTCCTGGCTGACTCGCTGACCGATCAACGTATTTTTGAACACCATACACGGAATATTAAATGACGAATTGAATAATGTTTGAATCATATGGAGTAGGCACTTTTAACGGAAAACGGAGTACCCGGCATCAGATAGTTTTATTGTAAATAACGCCGTAAAGCTAAACAACGGTGAAACAACTCTTCTGGTATTGCCCAACTACAGCTCTTGAATCGAAAATAATGATAAAAAAAAAAAATAATAGGAATGAATACATAACATATAACAATATATATATTATATGCAAAACCGAACCGCGCTCGAACATTTATCACTATTGCGACATACAATGACAATCCACAGAAATGCATTTCTGGTTATATGCGGGGCGCGTGTCTCGTGACAGTGGTAAGCCCGTTACCAAATTTATGAGTTCTTTATACCACGTCTGCGTGTGGGTGTGCGGTGGGTGGGTGGGTAGGTATGGGTGTGAGATGTGGGGTGTGTTGTATAGTATATACAATCGCACATATTTATACACGTATATTACGCAGGATATCGGTCGGTATAATGTATTCGGGGGGGGGGGGGGGGAGTCTTCGAGTAAGACGAACAAATTTTACTGGTCGCGATCTCGGACAAATCAAAGTGTTATATAATCTCATCAGGGGTGATATTTTTCGTTTACCTTCGGTTTTTTGATTTTTGCATTTTTTTTTTATTACTCCCTTATCAAAACGACGTGTGACACCCGCACGCCTGACTAAAACTTTTCACAAATATTATACGACGAAAAACTTTTGTTCATACCACAGCCCTTTGCGTTTCACTAGTGTATATAAAATAATTTAATGCGCCTGAAATTAAAATTATGATTCTATAATAATTTGTTTATTTCCAAAACGTCGTTTTAAATATTAAAATAATAAAAAATGAACGACAATATATTTTAAAATCGTTCGTAATGCACCTAAAATACGTAATAACCTGACCCGTCGCAATAGATAATTTTTAAAAATAAATTGGTCTTTTACTTTTTTCATTGGTATAACAGTTTAAGTGTTTACTTTTATAAAAAACACATATTTTGAATTTTATATTTTATAGTTTAACAATGTTTAGTGGAATATATTGATGTATAAAAATCAAATTTTGAACAAGTCGTTATAATTACCTATAACTCTATAAGTATTTAAAGTTCAGATACTTAAACGGAGAAGTGGGTCAACATTTTGTGAGTAACTTTTGTGCCACTCTAATCTGTTTTACAGTTATATAGTAAGTTTTCATTCAAAAAAATAAATCTTTAAAAGTTAAGTCTATATCACACTAGTAAATACAACATATTATTATTTAAACAGTACGTTTCAACGAAAATCTCACTTAAATTGAAACTTTTTATTATTTGCTTAAGATCAACAAAATATAGTAATGAAAACGTGTAGGCTACTTAATAATGAAATATGTATACATGCACATACCTATCTAATTATTACTTATCTATATTATAATCAATGTATATTACTGTGATATTAAACTAATTATCACCCTATACACATAATAATATATAACTCTTGTGTAATATAATTATATTACACAATAATTGTTCATATAACGTTTACAAATACATCTGAAATATTCATGAATCAATTTCGTGAATAATGCAATCTACAGTAGGTATGTGTGTTTGTATATATTTACATTTATTGTCTTCGGAGTCAGTTGCGAATCAAAAATAATAACACACATCGAGTATTTTTGATAATTTATAATATTGTAATTAGCTGTTATTGCCACTAAGATTTTTTAATACTCAAGGGCAACTAAGTCGTTTACATTTTTTCGACGCAATACATTATCATTTTGACGGAAGTCTAAAGAAAAACAGCTATAATGCCAGTTGTCATAATAATATTATGTTTGTTTGCTATTATAGCTGAAAGCTGAATTTTGGAATTTTCTTCTCGCGCGTGCCTTATACGAAACGATTGGTTCGTCAAACGGTGTATAGTTGTCAAAAAAAAATAAGACAGATGTACAGTCCTCACTTCTCGGCGACAGATACTATGACGACATGGCTGTCGATGCGTTTGTCGATAGGCTAGTTTAGATTTAGAACAAATCGCTTTTTCCGTACGGGACAAGTAGCGTATTATACTACAGTCTTTTATACTATTACACTACCACATGATATACATTTTATAATAGACAGTAACTACACTAAAGCCTACTGTATAACCACCTAATAACCGTTATTCCATAGTACAACTCCTATGCACGCTGTGAAAATCACGACGCAGATGTTATTCATTTATTTGTCAGTCAGTTATTAATATAATAATCAACGACTAATTTTTTTATCGTCTCTAGTTTTTATCTAATAGTTCATCCTAACATCTCAATTGTATTGGTTTACTAATTTACCTATTATAGTATCGTAAGTTGATCGTTTACCTATTTAAAAAAAATTAAAAATTTGAATATCTTATTGAAATATGACATTATATATCATAATACTTAATAAAATATACTTAAGATTTAAGTTCCATACATTTTTTCGGTATTCCCGGTTGTTTTCGAATGTTTTCAGAAATTCCCATCAAGTTAAGCTACCGGGAATTTCTTAACAACCTAATAGCAACGATGGGGAACGAGACGGATGTGTTTATAATATTTGTCCACCATAGTGACGATGACAATAATAATAATTATAATAATTTTGTGCCAAAACTATACGAGGTGATAGATTACAAACATCTCGTTGGTAAACCGAAGTTTGTCCGCGTCGTGTAGTGTGTGCTATATTATCTGAGCTGTCTAGCTGAAACCACGGTGTATAGTTTTAGATGTTTCGCTTTCTTGATTTTTGCCTTCCTCTCGAGTTCATCACTGATTAAGACAGATTTTTTGCGGTGCCCGAGACAAAACGGTTTTGTAAATACTGACTAATAATACTATATTACTACGTGAGAAAATAGGTCAATGATAGTTTATTCTGTTGGTTCGTGTTTGATATTATTTTCATCTCTTAGAAGATGTTTGCATATTATATATTGTATACCAACACCGGTGCGTTGTACCGTAGCTAATGGAGTGTACTTGAAAAGAAGCACGGTAGGTAATGAAAATCCGATTATAATACAATTATTATATATTTCCCTTGAATGGCGATCTTTTTTTGCGACCAATCTGAAAATGAATGAGGATAAACGTTTTTAAAATACAATAAAAATAAAGAAATTCTGTTTGTATAAAAACATATTACTATCATCGTGAAAAATGTTTAAAAAGTTAAGTAGTAATTTTCATGTCACCCTTTGATATTTTATTATTTTCTTTGTTAAAACGTACACAAATAGCGCACACGTTATTATAATAATATAATAATAACGAATCACATAAAAAAAACATTTCAATTTAAAAAATATACTCAAGTTTTCATGTAAAATAATACAAGTGGGTACACCTAGAATTTATCTTCCATTTAAAAAAAAAAACACAAGACAATCGTATATCTTTGTAGGTAGATATAATAGGGAATAATATTACATAATACATAATGCGTCGATTTATAGGTAGACGTACCTAAATGTTTTCGCTATTATTTTTAGGTATTTAAATGTTTTAAAAAAAAAAAATAAAAAATAATAAATAATTTGACTGTTATATTATAACAGTTCAGTTACTGGCGAATTGATCGAGGTTTTTGTCGATAGAGTACGAGACGATTCGAACAAAACCAAACATGTTAATAATCGTCGTGACATAGTATTATTTTATTACACCCTCTACGAGTAACAATAATAATATAATATGGCATGCACATAGTTAAGCGACGAGAAAGATTTGTAGTGTTAAAAAAAAAAAATAATTAATATTTATAAACGTAACAATATTGTTACATCAGACACGAGCAGCCCATATGGTCGGTGCCAATTTAGTCGGATGACGGGGGAGGGGCGACTGCAATAGTGACGTCGTCACCGTGGTTCGCTGTCTCGATGGGAGGGGCAGGGAAAGGACTTGAGCGTACGCAAATCGTACCTGTATCAAGAAAATGTGTTTTTCTCACTGATAGTGCTCACGCGTGTGTGTACGCACCGGTGCGTGAAAAAAAGATTAACGCCTGCGAGATGTGCTCTGGCGATATCAACACGACGTGTTGTCTCTACCACGGTGTAATAAGCCCGGCAAAGGTGCAGTCTACGGCGACTACGATGAGGGGGGGGATCGCTCCGACCGTCGCACACGACCCTCTTCTCCCGCGACCCCTTCGGATGTGTGGCCCGAGGCTGCAGTCTTATTATGCAATCCGCTTATCTAGTTAAGCATAGGTTGCGGTTTCACGAACCTCCCCCACCCCCGCCTTCCCCTCTCAGCTCCGAGTACCCACGCGCCCACTGTCGCGTATAATATTACAGTCGCCAAAACGGAACATTTTCAATCGCCCGTGTGAAAAAAAAACTCCACGCCGTGTAAGTTGTTATCAGTGTTTTTCGGTTGAAAAAGTTTTACCGAACCACACAATATAATAATATAGTATAGGCGGTACACATATTATAGTACCTACTAATATTTATACCTGCGCGCATCACAACAACACTATAATAATAGCTTATAGACAGGTAGAAGATTCGCACGGAGCTTAAAATAAGATTTTATACTTAAAAAAAAAAAAACCAGTCCACTCGCAGTGCATATATAGTTACCATTTTAATACAATGTAATATAGTCGAGTCTCGATAACTCGAATTTTTTTTTGTCCCTATGAACATTTTAAAAAAAAATCGATTTATGTAACTCGAAAAATACATGAGTCGAATTAATTTTTATCTCCCTTGACATTCGAGTTACCGAGACTCGACTGTATTAATATATCTTGGCGTTATCACATAAATGATGCATTAGTTTTCATTCGCGCTACGTCTTCCGATAATTTTCCGTTCGAATACGGTTGGCTGTGTAATTACTGTACCGATGCGTGCAATCATTGTGAATTCGTATTTCATTATAAATCGATCAAGTAAATAGTATGATAAGTTCGAAAAAAAATACCAATTTACGATAAATCAGCTTCCGTTCTCGGAATGTTATTGCGCACTCTCGGTACGTATGTTCATTTTTTCTTTTGCAGTCGATCTGGCACGACACACCTCTCCGATGCGAAATACCTACTGTTTACGGTCGACCATATAAGACTCCAGTCGATTGCGTACAGTCGATGCAAAACGATAGTGTTACAAAATAAAATGTATGTTGGAGGTATATTATAATAATACCTGGGGGACGGAGTGACCGAGCAGACTAAGGCGTCGGCTGCGACGCAACCCACCCGAGTTCGATACCTCGGTCGCGGGTGGCATTTTTCTTCGGACAAGTCACGGTGTCCCCCACTCAGACATGGCAGATACCTGCGGGTGCCCAAATTAAAAATTCTGCCAAAAACCAACACACATCACGTGTAAACAAATCAACAGTACCCTCCCCTACAGTACCACAGGCTAATGACCTAGTAGTCGAAGCCTTAACCCTAATAAAAAAAAAATAAAAATAATACCTATAATGTGTGTTATATCTTATATATATATATATATATTTTGAAATAGGTGGCGCAGTATTATGACTATTTAATATTGTATAGACACGCGCATTATTAATGCGCTAATAATAAAGATATCGATCCAATATTTTATTCCAACGCAGTAGGTCCTTTAATAACCCTAACCGCAACGACGACACTGCGGCAGTGCACCGATTAATAATAATGTAATGATTATTTCAGATTCCAAGAGAACCATTGATACCAACCACCACCCTCATTCTCACCACTTTTCTATATAATATTGGTTCCATTACGATTCTATAATATTTCGAGGTAGTTCTTTAAGTATGGTTGCATTATATTATCGCGCTATAGTCTATACATCGCTGTTTTGATCACAATTATAAAATTATTATCATATTATATACTTTTGTGCAGACGCCTCCTTTGTTATTTAACTGTAGCTCAAAAACATATGCGAATCGGCTCAGCTCTATCTCTAATACAAAACAGTTTAAACGATAATTGGCCCTTGCCCTGCAAAAAATGGTCTGTATTGTACGGTTATTTGTGCGCGTATTTTCATTTTGAGTCACTAGTTTTCCTCTAAAAAGGATCTTCTCCTTTATTGTTTTGTATTGTTAAAAATATATCTCAATTCATCAACAGTACATATTATCATCACTGGTATCACGAGTAAATAAAATAATTTTTAAATCATCGTCAACCTATATATAATATTATATCAGACACAGTGGCTTATCGCACACCTGTTAAAATATTATCAAAGTCTTAAAACAGCAGCAGCTGTTTGCTCAGAGATCGGGAGGAAGTGTTAACCGAGGTTAGGCCGCACGTACACTGACCACGGTCGTTAATCAATTCGACGACGGAGCCGCTAAAATCCAAACGTGGCCAGTCGTACACAATAATAATAATAATTTAGTTTCTGTCACTAGACCTTTATTATGGCATTTTTGTAAACGAGTCGTGTCGAAAATCTATTGCACAATGCGTGCAGTGTACAAATGCTGACGGTTGTGTGCGTCTCATATATATATATATATAGAGAGAGAGAGCGACTTGATTTATTATAATTATTAGCTATATAATTCAAACTCGGTAACGATTGAACGACCCCGTCGTTTATAATATGTATTATGCATGCGAGTGTATTTGTGTGTGTATTATACCCATTTTACGACTATGCATCATTATTGTATATATATAATATATAATATATTACCTATATAATATACCTACTGCACGACGTCTCAAAACACTTCTACTTGAAGAAAAGTAATAATACAACATAGGTATATAATATAGTCGGTAAGTTATATTCGTAGATATAATATGATGTAAAGTTGTTTGTGCGTCTAGGTCGTAAATCGTGCGCGATCCGTCAAACTCGTGCGGCGAGTGCAGACGTGCGTTCTCCCGTCGTCAAATTGATTCGTCGGCTTGAAAGTCCAGCCAATAAAAAAAAAAAAATATGATTAAAAAAATATGCAGACAAAACGACGGCGAAAATACGAATTCGTAGAATTCGAGATAACACGTTTCCGGTTTATTACAAGATATTTCGTTTGATGACGAGCTGCGGTACAACAATAGACGACGGGTGTCCAAAAATAAACATTGTGCTGCTACGTACATAATATCATCGGTTTTCGACAGTTTTGCGCGAATCCCGTCGTATAGTTTAATATTATTGTACGGTTTCCGAGTGGTATTATAATATGCATGTCCATCGTAATTAATAATATTACATAATACTATCATCTTCGTCCCCTATACCAGTGGTGCGCAACCTGGGGGTCGCGAAATTTTATTAGGGGGTCGCCAGTAATCACCAAATGAAAAAGTTTTATACTATGTATATTGTATATTATTTTATAATTTTATACAAAGTAAAATAATTTTTTACCGTTGATGGCTGTGTCAATCGTAATATTATGACATTATGTCATATCTTAATGTTGCGATAACAAGTTCTATTGAACCACGCAGTATATGGGTTATTTTTAAATTGAATTTAATCAGTAATTTTATTTAATCTTGCGGTTATTATGAAATAGTCCGATAGTCATGTACGAGCCGTTGAGTTGATCGTATTAATGCTTATAATTTTATATAGCTTGTAATAATTATTTGTATTTTGTATTATTTTAAACTAACATTTTTAATATTTTATAATATATAAACTAAAACGATATGGATAAATTTTTAATTAAACGACCGATGAATAGTGATGATGAAAGTGCTATAGAAATTAAAGTTCGTAAGGTATCAGAAATGTCGTCAGATGTAAAAACCAATCGAAAAGTTAATAAAAAAAGACCGTAAATACCAAGACAGTTACATCAAGTTTGGATTCACTTTCGATGCTGAAAAAGGTGAGCCAATATGTGTTATTTGTTTAGAAAGATTAGCTTCAGAAAGTATGATATACTATATATAAAGTAAATTTAAATTACACACTTACATAATGTTGGTAGGAAGGGGGGGTCGTATTAAAAATAAATTAATTTGGGGGGTCGTGGATCAAAAAAGGTTGCGCGCCACTGCCCTATACAATATAATATTTATACGAACTGTTAGGTTAAACGTACGCATAAGCTGTTTAAACCTATTTTATTAATAAACAATTTTTCACGGTTTTTCGTTTTCATCTGAACTTTAGCTAGTTGATGTAATATAATATTATATTTTAAAATTAAATGACTGTTTTTAATATTAAAAAAATATTTTAAATGTGATTCCTGCAAAATCCATAAATTGTGTCTCGTGTTTACATCATCGATATGTCGTAACGACACAGTCAAAAAGTATTCTCAGCGTAATGCACATGGTGTTTTTTGTCATGTAGTATAAATTATAACAATGTTTATATGTATTATTATACTGAAGACGACCATACATATGTAAATAAATTAATATTTCTATGGATATTTAAGGTTAGTTAGTCATTCGCAGTATAATAATATATAAGTTATAGTATAATTATTATTATATTATTACCTCATAATTCAATATTTTAAAATATAAATGAATAAATAACCAAACATTTTTTTTCTAACACGGGGCGTTGTGTATGCTATTTTGGTACAATATTCAGTGAATGGTTTTTAATTTTTATATTATCATTATGTCAATAAATACAATTCGAATTGATAAAAATATCAAAAAAAGCAAACAAATTGTTCAATGACATTATAGCGACTAAAATTATGTATTATTAAGACTTTATAAATACACTATAATAATATTTTTAGACTACTGTTTCATTATTTTTATTTTAAAAAATTAAAATTAAATTTTCTTTTTCATTGAATAATTCGAATTTCGTTTAGTGTACTTGAAGTCAAACAATAAAATTATTATATTTATGAACTCCATCTGAAATTGACCCTTGTTAAGCTTATCGTCGACAAAATGTGACAACTTTAGTTTGTATAATTTGTTATCAATGTTGTTATCATCATATTATTTGATACATTAAGTTAAATATGAAACAGATTAGGTGCCATACTATCAGTGATGATTAGTCTGAAAATAATTACTATTTGTAGTTTCGTCACTCTTCATTTTAGATTCTAAAAGTCTAGATGAATCCCAAGAAGTAGAGATATAGACTTACTTGACTCGTCATAGGATTATTATAAACACTAATAATCTGTGTGCTGCGTAAAAGAGCTAAAGGCGTATTGCAGAATTAGACTGCTAAGTAAATGTCTCGTAGCTTAACAACTTAATATCATATCTATTAAATACCCAACACCAACAACAACATCACAGTATAATATTATAGTTCATAATTAAGTCCACGATGGTGTTACATCTTACAAAATTTAGGAACTAAGATATTTACGATTTTAACCATAATAGTTTACTAGCTTCGCCTGAGTGTGAAATATTTGTGTATTACCATACACCTCCCCATTCTCGTCTATAATATCTTGCAGAAAATATCAAAGACTAATGAGATTAATATAACATAATAGAAACCGTGTTAATTCTCGCTTTCCCGGGACCACGGTCGAAAAAAATTCTATTTTTACTAAGTTATACGGTTTTTACCAAATATAAAATATAGGTCTAAAATTATATTCAATCATAACCAATAGCAATCTTACAATAAGCAAAAATATTTTATGACAGACGAATTACAAAGTGTTCAAAAGCCCTAACTGTTTTATCGTGAATATAGGCGAAATTTCGATAAAAAAATCTGAGGATGCTTAAAATCTGCATTTTTTTGTCATCTATAATAATGAGGTAGTAATGTCTTTTTTGAGCAAAAATGTTTTATAAGTTATAACAATTTAACATTGAAACCTCGGCTGAACTAATCGGCCTCACATAATCATGTTCACCTATAAATACTAATAATATTTATTTTTGTAAAAATTGTAAAAGAAATTGATACAGTCTTCATTACCATTTCTATTTTATTATCGATGAAATGTTAGTTATAATATTGTAAAAAAAGTTTCAAAAATTATTTGTAACAACTTGCATCGTTTAAATATTTTGATATATATTATTTTAAATCATATTTTTTTAATTTATCAAATCAAAATCTTGGAACTTAAAACTGATTAGTGAATACTGAAAGTACTTGAAATTAAATGAAAAGTTTTGGTTTTAATTTTATTTCCACGTAACAATATTTATTTTTTCCAAATAATATTAAAAACGCCCGAGAAAATAGTTAAGTAACGAAAAAAAAGACGTTTAAAAATAGTAGATATCTGAATTTACTAATAACCTAACCTTACAATAAACCAAAATATATTATGACAGAGTGCGCCATTGTTGTATTTTTGCCTTCCAGATTTCCTACTTATCCTGTGGATTTACATATAATTTTATTTCAAAAAAAAAACCTTCTCCAAATCAATCATGCAAATCTATTTAAAAAAAAACGAGACTTTCATATCATATTCTATATTAAATACGGAATGTGAAATTTACATCGTTAAAACTTAAAAAAAAAAAAAAACACCGTCTGAAACTAAACAAAAACTTCTTGTTTTCAACAATACGCGGAATGGGGGTAACAAAAACCACCAACCTACAAATAACAGACACGTGGAAAATATACCCTCACACTCAGACATTTCGAACAAATGCGGCTGCTTCCGTTAACCCACGAACGCTAGTGTAGGAATTTCTGCGATTTTTAATAGTAGGGCATCTAAAAAAAAAAATTTCCCGTGGTATATTACGACAATTTTTCCACTTTATTTTTCCATGTACATACTGTAGAGTTCACGATACATTTGTTTAATGTACACAAAATAATATACGCGCAGTTTGTACTCGGTCGACCTTAACGCATTGTTTTCGGACATCGTGATCGTTTGAATTGTAAATAATACGTACGCCGAGAGTAATGGCGTGCATTCAAGTTTTCGGCAGTAAAAATTTAAATATTAGTTTTTATTTTTTACCAAGTGTCAATGGAAATGCATATAAAACTCAATGTTATGTTTGTTTTTCTTTATCCGAAATATTTTTTCGTGGACAATAGTTTTTTTTTATTTATTTATTTCATTAAAATTGTGCCTGAAATGAGCAATGCAGTATTTTAGTCTGAAAAATGTTGGAAAAAATTTACTATAATATAATACATAACGAAATAAAAATACATATAGACTATTTTTATAATATTTGTCCGACACATAATTATTTTTCAAAAATACGAGCTTTAACGATAAATAAATAATGTATTTTTCTCTAAAACTTGTATTACTCAATACGTAATTTGTACGCAGAAATAATAACGAAACTACAAAACTAATGAAAATTTGTATTTTTAAAAAAAATGAAACTAATTTTTGTTAACAAAAATGTCCATATAATAATCACATTATACATTTAACTATCTTTTTGTTTACCTTTTGATCCGTATCAAACGCTTTGTATTCAAGCAATTCCAGTGCTTATCACATTCCAATAGAAAACTTTTCAGTCACAAAACCATCGGCACTGTAGTCCGATTAAACTACAAACACATTTTAAATTCTTCAGTTTCGGAAATATGACTCGATTTCGCTGACAAAAGAACAAACTCGAAGAATTCAAATTCGATTCAGAGTTGTTGTATTCACTTTAGTACACCACTTTTGTCAACAAAAATCACCATCTCGCTTTGTCCCACGATAAATTGAACGAAAAATCAAAACTACTCTGAATCCTAATGGGAACGCGTCTTGCGGGGGGGGGGGGGGGGGGGGGAGGTGGCCAAGCAACAACGAAACGTTTTACTTGAAAATTACACGAACACGGAGAAAACGTTGGGCTTTCAAACATTTCGTTACAGTGATGTTGTTATTCTCCGGTCCGTTGTTCACCTTACCATACTCACGCCCCTCCTCACGTGTGTATTACACGCACGTGGCGTACATCACACGCGTTTGAGCTCTATCCGCTATCGGTAGTCGGGATCGTATAATAAAAGCCATTTATTCACGATCGACGGAATGAAACTTACACACACACCCACACATACACACACGCATGCACATACACTCACACACACACACGCACGCACGAACAATGTAGACGTGTTGCAACTGAGCGATATTCCGGGAACGAGTGCGAAATGGGTCGGCGGGGTGATAATTCGTCGACGTACTATTTCCTTCAATATAACAATAATCGTGTCGGTGCCTGGCCGTACGTAAGCCATTATATTCGTCAGTTGCCACCTGCTTTATCTGCTGTCCGTGTTTAAAGCTCATCAACCATTGCACGACGGTGCTTTTGTGCTCGACGAGTGTGTGCGCTCATACTTTCTTTCGTTATTTTTTTCTTTCATTCTAAATGTATTTCTTCATTCGCTTAAAACTCCGGGTCGTTGTTATATATTATTATTATACAAGGTGATTCATTCGAGTGTCCACACTCGTGAAGAGTATATTTTAAAGTCATCGGTTAAGAATTATAATAAACTACGGGTCAGCCGATATTAATCGCGTGTATTGAAATACCTGCTTAAAACACTAATCAGCTTCGGAATATGAAATAAAAAAATAACCAAAAATATGATACCGATCAAAAATGTAGCACTGCGATGAGATTAAATTATATGTAAAAAATATATTTTCAATTAAGTTCAAATTTTTCGAACTAATGAGTAAAGACACTTCATTGAATCACCTTGTATAAAACACGTATAGCCCTTCTGGCATGAAATAAATAACGCTGAAGGTTTGTCATTAGATGTATTATTATTATTTTCGTCGTCTCCGTCATCATCGTTGTCACAGACAGTGATGTGTTTAGTTGATAATTTAATAGGCCAGGATAAACTGCCACCATCGTCGGTTTCACTGTTGGAAAATCAAATATGATGGATAAATGAACGAGGATTATTAGACAATGATAATTTCGATACAAAACTAGAGCATTGTGATAGGGTCGAAAACAAAACAAAACAATAAAATATTGCCACATAATAATATGAGCTTGAGATAAACAATATGATATTAAGTATGTATTATAGTCGCTGGATATGACCATAATTTATTATTTACAGTTGTATTGTTGTGCACGAGCAAAAGGAATATACACATTATACTTATATTTTTTACATAAATACACAAAATAGATTTTATTCAAAAAAAAAAAATAAATAAAAGGGTAAACCTGGGAACAATGGCTAAATTCTAAATAGGTACGAAACAAGGTCATCGAAACGCAAACAGTTTACCGTTTTTACATAATATTTTATAAGTACTTAAATGCAAGTGTCATAAGCATAACATTATAACATCTTACGTTGCTTCATTATGTTATCATGGTAAGAAATAGCTATATGTAAATATAATTATTATTGCATGTATAATACGACGTTTACTGCTTTATTATTTTTTTTATTAACAAACAATAATAATTGTATAATACTTGTATATTATATTGTAAACATGTTGATGTATAGTATAACATTATGATATAATATAACAAATCTAACTCATTCTTAATTAAAAGAGGCGAATATTGGAATTTAATATAAATGGTTCATTAAAAATAAAACAATGTATATATTTATTGGTTTCTACTTACACAAAAATAGTCTAAAATAAATAAAAGCACCATGTTTTATGTGTAACATTAGAGTAGTTGGATCACATTGTAACGTCTCTTCTTCACCTGGGCTCTTACCCGTTCAGGTGTCGTTCTGTTTTTATTAACGAGGTCTCGGAGACTCGACCTCGGTGTGTGATATTATTACTAAGGATCAGGGTTACCCTATGTGAAGCAAGTACTCAACGTAATATATATATATGTATATCTGTAATTAGTTAAACATCAAAAGTGTACTTATAACTTAAGACTCCGGGTGTGACGTGGGTGCCGATGTCCAAAGTGTGGGTTGAGGTGGTCGTCCACAGGTCCTCTTCAGGTCGTTGTCAGCCCTCCAGTTCTACCATTGACCGCCGACTGTCGACTCCTTCCTAACTGTCTGTCGCCAGGCGTCCAGGTCGGTCATTTATACGATGTGCGCTAAACATCGCGTCAGCATAATATATATTTCCTACGTATATATACACAGTTTCAAACACTCAGCATATTAGCCGTGCTCAACGTAGGGAGTAATGTACGATGTCGATAATCGTTACAACATACTGTATTAAATTGAGAGTTAGTTATTTATGCTGCAAATGAGGTTTTTTTAAAAATTAACCCCAACATAAATGTAAATAAATAATTGTGACTTGAAGTAAAAATTATCCATTTTATGTTTGAAATTTACTTTGTCTACATTTTCAACTCATCATATCTGTGTCACTTCTCTTACAAGGAAAATAAACTTGAGAAAATAACCAAATTCTAGGGATGAACCATCGTTTTGAATGTCAAAGCTCTATGGACACACCACTTCAAAGGATTTGTTTATGAATTTAGAAAACGGTTCAACTTTCATTTCACATATCTCTTTGAGATAGAATTGCATAAAAGCCTTGAAGTAAAGTTCCTAAATCAAACACGACGATGATTCATAACATTATGTGGTTTACCTAAAAGTAATGTGTACGTTAATTTGGGTTAGTAGCTTGAGACGGCCAATTTATATAGAGATAATATTCATGTAAATATTATCAAGAGTAAAATCGCTTATTTCCAAAGAGTGTTTCAATAACTTATGTATGTTTAGAAGTTTAAACAGAGGGCAAGAAGGGGATAATATAAAATTTGTAGTTGGTGGACCGCTGTGACCTAGTCCCTGTAGGTAGTGAGTCACTGCTTATAAATAATAGTTTGTATTGTTTTTAATATCATAAAATTGTGTTGGTCTGTCATTCATGTAGCATGTACTTCATGTATCTCTAGTACATTGCGGGATATGCAGTTCAATAAAATAAATATCCAAAACGAATGAGGTTTTCCGCATCATTTATTGTAATACATTAAAAAAAAAACTCAAAACGTCGCTTTCCCAAAAGGATAAAAAAAACATAGATACTGTAACATTCGGTAAAATAGGTATATGTTGAACAACTTTACGAAAAAAAATATATCTTTGATAGCTTCGCCATAATGTATAGCAACACGCGTAACTCACAAAAGTAAGAGTGCTCTCTTATATTATACCTACGTAACATTAATATTTATACTGATATAATATAACCATTTCCTAAATTGTTTATCTTTAAAAGTAGTATAAGCATTGTATCTAAGGTTTTTTTTTCAACAAACTTATACACCGAAAAAGGGGGTATACAAATTACGTGTATTGTGTTCATTCGAAGAACATTTAATTTGAGACTTTGTCGGGTTTTACACCCTGCATTTCACAAATTGAATGTATTAAATTAATCAATATTTTATTTTATTAAAAAAAATAAAAATATTTTAGAGTATAAATAAATACTTGGTGGCACGTTTTTTCAAAGAAAAATCCAAAACGTTGGCAGACTGTGAATGGCCATAATATGGCAAGGTAGTAGGTATAAAGTCATCCTTAAAGAAATAAACGATCTTTCTTGTTTGTTATTAGACTTAGGATTGACGGAAGAGTTATTAATGAGATTATTTAGTAAGTGACTTTTTTTTTTATAGTTTCCTTGTTTTAATTTGAGTGGCGTCAGCCGTGGAACTATTGGTTCGGAAATGATGTGTATTTAGGGTAGCATTAAAGCCAGCAATGTTTTATGCAGCACTCATATCTTCGATCGTTAATTGAACAATATATCGTAATAAATGAGTATTTATTACGAAATACCTATAATTTGTCCAACGACCATATAATTTATCTGAATATCTGATTCATAGCGTCGAGTGATCGTAACTTTTTTATTGTTAAAAATATATTATACCCTTTATGAGAATCTGGGAAAACGGTTGTCTGTGTATCTATATATTTTTAATTATTTAGTTTTATAAGTTATAATAACATTTGAATTGTTGACATATTTGTCAAAGTCGTAATTTATTGTATAACAGTTATGAGTTTAGAATAATACGCTTAAAACTTATTAAGACCTAAGTAAGCAATCAATATTAAATTAATATGATAAAAAAAAGGCTGAAGACAGATTACCAGTCCATAACCAATGGTATCTGCGTAACGTATAATATTAATATCATACAGTTATAGAATACAATACAATTATATAATATATCATAAAATAATATATCCATGTAGTTGTATTTTTTTTTCTCTCTCTCTTTTTTCCTATTAAATCTCGTGAATTACGATAATCATTTAAAAATCTATTGTAAATTTAACATTTATTTTTCACAAAATAATCACTCCATTGTGCCAAACCTCTTAAAGGTCGACAATAGAGCTTTGAACAATACGAACTCCATTTTATGTATAGAGTGCCAGTACCCCGGCAAATTGAATGTACACATATTCTAGCGAATCCTTTGGACATCAAAAGTACCTAACATCAGTTGTTCCCAAATTTCAAAAGGATAACAGCATTAAACGGATGATCACTACAAGAGAGTCAAGCTCGTTTTTCTCTTTGCAACCGGATTTAGAAAAAAAAAAAAACTTGAAACACATCATTACTCTGAGATAGCACTGTCAATTATTTTTTTTTCAAGTTTTCACTTTCTTTAAGAATTTTAAATTCGCGTTATATTTTCTGTTGACCAATTTCCGTTTTGAAAAAAATCTTATCGTCTCTGTGTTTAGTTTAATCTAAATTAAAATGTTTGTTGTTTCTTATCTTGTCGTACAAATCACTACCGGTCTATTTAATTATAATTTATTCAACCATATATAATAATGTTGGTGTTTTATTATATGTAATAAAAATGAAATTAATTTTACGTAAATCCTTAAATCTTTTTTTATATAGATAAACCTCGGCATCTGGGTCGTTGGCTGAGAGTTTTACATGAATAATAATATTTTTATACTTCTGTAATATACTTTACATTTTATACTTAAAATGTTCAATAATGCACGCTTAATGATTATGACATAGTATCGGTTTTTATATAATGCAGGTGACAATAATGTAAGAATTAACTCTACATAACATTATTCTAAAAGTATGTACTTTTGCACATATTGGAAAATTGTCAAAGTCAAACATAATATAACATTTTGCGCCCAAACATATTTCGCATTTATACAAAATGATTGGTGCAGATGAACAATTTCGTATATATGTGTACACGTGTGAGTATAATATGGTAAAAATAAACTTTTAGGACATATAATATATATCACTACATATTATAATATTATGCATATTTGATATGTTATGTATAATGCATATGTGCTGTACCTACATCAGCTGTATTGTTAATAATACAAGACGAGGAATACTTTATACTTTTTAAAAGATATTTTACAATATTTACTATAGACTTCTGTTCGAGTGAATGTATAATTTAATTTCTTTCGGAGTTACGCTAACAATGTGTTCCTCGTCTTTCAAAATTGGCAACAAGCACCGATCATTCAGAGTTTCTTCGAGTATCGTATTTCAAACATTCATTCCTGCCATTGCATTTTGTTTGACGCCAACAAACATGTTTGCTTTTGTCAATTTAATCTCAACAGAAAAATATCTCGATAATATGAAACGGGATCACACACACACACACACACACACACACACACACACGTCTTACTGAAAAACCTGTACAACTCATACGTAATTACAAAATAAATATATCCACTATTATATGAAAATTATAGCATTACATAAATACTGTAGTTTGATAATATTTAAGTATATTGGTAAAAATTCAGTAAATTTATTTTTTTTATTTTTTTTTTATTGGTTTTGAAATCTAAACAATTTCTGATTTGACAACTTAGTTATTAGCATGTTACTATAAACATAAGTTTTATATAAATATATAATGTTTATAAAGGGAAAAGGATCAAAGAATTAAAAAAAAAAAGGATACAATAGAAACAGTTTTAGATTATTTAGTTTGGTAATTTGTACAGTAAAAAGTTGTTGACTATAGTAGTTTAAGTAATTTGGTTAATTTAAAGAATTCGATGGTGTTGATCTCATTGTCAGAATTTGGGCCTAGACTTGCTAGTAAATGTATTATGGATAATATATTATACATAAATTATGCTTATGCCTATAGGATAAATTAAATGAATGCACTTTTATTATTTCATTTTTTTTTTTTACTCTTCCAACAGTATCAACACTAATTATTAAAACCAATAAAACAAAAATTATAGTAGTAATTTTTCTATAAACAATAAAAAATGTTCTTTACATTTGTCTCAATGGTTTAGTATCACCCTCACTCAACCCCAAATAAATTAAAAACACATTTAATATTTCAATACAATCGATTGAAACCAAAGTCCACAGAAATAATTACCTTAAAACAAAACATAATTATAAAAGCAAAACGTTTATCGCTGCATTTCAAATCTAAAACGGTTTTATTTATTTATTCGTAAATATAACTTAAATTCCCAATATAATATCAATAATTAATTAATAATATTTTATATTGTATAAATATAATTACTTTGGGTGTATAATTTAGTATTCTGATAGACAGATGGTTGTTACAACTAATTAGATTATTTAATTTTATAAAGTTGTCATAACATTATACATTTCTGCAAACTTCTGTGTTAAATATTTCATAGTAATATATTATGCACGGGTACTTTTGCCTAATAGGTCAGACATACTAATCATATTGTATAATATAATATACACCCGAAAATTTTTGTTCAAACAAAGACAAGCTGTAACTTTTTTCAGACGCGTATTTTTATTGTTTGTTGGTATTAAAAAATTAATTAACTTCAAGTTTTATACACCGACATTTTCTATAATAATATGCCTTTTTTCCGTTAACGTTAACACGTAATTTTGTTGATTAAAGATGGTCAACCACAAACAATGCTTTTTGGACCATAATATCCTAATAAAAGAAATTGCAATTTACTGTAAAGATTTAATAAAAATTTTGATCAGTTTGTGACTCAAAACTATATACGAGGTATGCACATAATATGTTTTAATATATCAACGGTTTTTATGGTACGGTTTTTAATTTTGGTTAAGGTTCGGTATCTTTGAAACATCTAGACAGTGTCAACTACTAGTTTAAGACACTTCGCGGAAAATTTTACCTTTACTAAACTCGAATAGTTAAGATGGATAAGCTGCAAAATTGTTTAAACATTCGGTCAAAATATCGTTTTTTTCAGATAACGTATTATACAGTATTTATTTCTAAATATTGAAAATTACTTGGTAATTTTTTTGTTTTTAAAAATTGAAATCGCCCAATAAAATATTATGGTGTGACGTTCACGACTGGTAAACGTATTAATAAGTTATTAGATTAAAAAAATATTCCAAAAATTCGAATAAATTGCGTTTTAATTATTACATAATATAATAACAAAATCCCTTTGGCGCAATATAATTTTAATTAAACTACACATAATAATACATAATATAATATATTATGTACATTGTACAATGTACATAATACCATAATCGTATTATAAAAGACAGGGTACACATTATGATAGACACGTGACCGCCGCAATAATCTTCAAACGAACGTACTATTCGTTTTTATTTTCGTCGGCAGAATCCTAACGCGGATCGGTAAGACTTGAGACGTAAAAACCTGACGAACAAAAAAAGTACGTACAATATATTGTTATATAAAGCCACATCGTTCGACAACGATATCCATGTCAAAGGCGTCGCGGTGGCCGATGAATTATTTATTTTAACAACGAAATAATGTACTCGTGTCATTACTGCCGTCGGGCGTGAGCTAGTTATATATTTATATGTATTGTTGAGCGCAGCGCAGTCTATAACATAATAATATCGTGTGGCACGACGGTGGCGGCGGTGGCGCGAAAAGCTCGTTTGGGGAAGTCAACCGCGCGACAAAAACTAATAACGTTACCATAACTTACCGGCGTTACTTATTATAACCGGCACACATTCACATTCATGTTATTGTTATTATTTCCTTGGAATAAAAGAAAACAATAGTACAAAGACCTCCGATTAAACTGCGACACCTTATATTATACTATATTACATGTGAGTGTGTGTGTGTGTGGCGTGTATGTGCATATAAAATATGTTCACGAACGCATTCGGAAGATATTTATTTCTAATGAACCGAGCTTGCTGGGACCGAAATAGTGGCGAAAGAACCGCGAAAGATGGTCGCGACCGGTCGAGAAAATGTTTTCTTCTCCTCGTCCGCTCCCGACACATACAATACACATCTCTAACAAAGAATTGCTCTCGACTATTATAGAGCTGTGGCGATCGCTCGTTGTTTTAGGGGTGGATTTTTCACCGCGTGGGTCGGGCATCGAGTCCGGGAGTTTGTCGCTCGGAGCCAAAATAGAACTTCTCACTATCAATTATTATAATATGTTATGTCAAATATCCTTATGGATCAGCTTTCAATAAGTCAAGTACATAAATTATTATGTATTTTTATATATATATATACCGTTGTCCCCAAAAGTAGGGTATTTAGTCTTACTTGCTCTACTTAGTCACTTGTATTACTCAGTACCCTATACATATTTCTGATTTCTGTATGCGGGACATCAAATAGTCTGATGGATCATAAATTCCTATAATTTACAATTTTAACTATTGTATTTTGCGCATGCGTAACAACCTAATTTTTTTTGTGTACCCTGTTTTTGTGGACACGCGCTGTATTCGTAAATAATTATTAATAAAAAAACAAACTTGTATAACATATTATTATAATATTAATACAATGTATATATTTATTGATCGATAAACACAAGTATATAGACAGGGAAATTCCTAGAAATATTTTACACAAAATACACTTCCAGCCCTTTTGATGAAATTGAGCCCCTGCGCGTATATCCACATTTTCAGATACAGTTATAACTGCCTACATCAATAGATTTCGGGTAAATTAACCACGTTTTAAATATCAAAGTGAGTAAACATTTTACTTGTCTCCTCTCAGATCAATATTAGTTTGTAGTAATATTATCGAATCATTGGTACTACGGAAGAATAAAGTACTGGTCGATCAGCGTCCGATATCCATGGTTGGGCAAGAGGAAATCAGTACGGCGATAATAATGCAGGTCCAAATGTTGGGGTCGGGAAAATGAGTATTTACCAATAATTTTTCTTTTTATAATGGGATATCGATTAATAAATATAAGTTAAATTGTGATTCTTGAAATGATTAAGTATCTATATTATAAGTACCTGAGTACCTGATTTTCTAATTGGTACTTAGATTAGTCATACCATTCAAGGAACGTCATGTGTCCACACTCACCTTCAACATGAACACATGTTTTCCTATAAATTGTTAAGTGGATGACTTTTTTAAAAATATCGATGTATTTAAATCGAATTAGGACGAGTAGATTCTGATACAAAAATCTGAAAAATTTAAAACAATATGGTCATTGTGTATTATATTATATTAAAAATTCACAAAATAAGAGTTTTTATAAATACTTTACTAAAGAAAAAGGCGGGCTTGCTCCCCCCGTACTGGCTTGGGGAATCACCAATATAGAGTTGTGGGTGGCGCTAGAAATTACAAAACGAACCGAAAAAAAGGATGGCAATGGACCACGATAACGTGTGCTCCACGGGAAGATCGGACTCGGTCGTAGCTGACAAATATATAAGACACGGTTCAGGTGGATTGCAAGTTGAAAAAATCACTCGTCGTTCGTGGCAGTAGGTCACTAGCGATTTGTTTGGGTTTGTCCCGTCGTCTCGTTCGTATTCGTGGGCGTACACAGACAGACCATTGATATTTCCTCTCTACTTTAAAGCATAATATTACATGACGACGGCGTGGCATACGGCACCGAAATTGCTGTATACGGTGACACGGAAATAGCAGTCCGTTCGTCCATCTGACACCGTGGCCGGACCGTCACGTATTTACCCTTGCGATGACTGCGATCTCTACCATATGTGTACGATTGTAATTCAATGTGACGGGCGTACGGGAATTCCGTTCGTCTCGAAAATCGCAGCTTATTTGTGTCTGTTTGTGTCTTAAACGCATCGGATTGGCTAACGCTTACTTATACCATTCAAATCTTTTCGCGTGTTGAATTTGAAATTTTTATCATATTATTATTTTGTTTATCACTGTGATTTTTTTAATTTTTTGACGCAATAATATTATTTTATAACATATTTTATTATTAGATACGACGTGGCAAACATTAAACCCCTAAAAATACGACGAACCCGTTACGTTTAAAAATATAATTTTCAATGAAAAAAAGAAAAAATGAAAAACTAAATGACCTCGAAATATTTGGAAATGATAATATCTTTTAGCTGTGCCTTTCCGAAACAAAGAAAATGCAAGTGAAAAATACTGACGGTAAAATCTACCCTAACCCTGCAGAGTAATATATTAAATTATTGACTTATTCCTTATAGGAGTTCGTATGTGTCCGTTAGTCGTTCGGGGCTGTCAACGCTACACCATAATATATTATTATAATTTATAATGCGAAGGTTTACAACGCCGAAACGTTAAACTATATATTATATTATACGAACGGATATCGATGTAACTTTGTGCCGCAGTAAATTGTTTATTATTGTTATTATTTTATACTATATTTCCCCCTACACTATTTATACTCGTATGATCCTGTCTCGTTGTACGACCAAGCAGGATAACGAAAAATAAATACGATAGAGCAATGTTATCCATGCCGAAATTAATATTAATCAGCAAGTCATGTAAATGTGAATCGTTCCAATATCATATAATTTAACTATTATTGTTGAACTCAGTTAATCTCTCATACTATCTACACACAACACACCTGTGCAACCATTGAATAACTGTTTTTCATATTAATTTCACTTAATTTGTTAACTGTTTTTCCGAAATACATCAACTATTGCTTTGTTAATTTCTTAGCTCGAATGTCAGTGGTATAAAATATTTTATAGTTTATAATAGTAATAACATATAATGAATTCGTGAATTTGATGTTGTGGTTAAAATGGTCTAAATAATCTGGTTTCAGATTAGTAGGGTGGTTCAACCTTTATTTTGTTTTGATTTGTTGTGGTAGTCACGTTATCACTGTAAGTTATAGTTGGCAGGTAATTTTATTTTTATTTTTATTATTAGTATATAAAATTTTCCTGACGAATTCATCTAAACTTAGTTGATACAGTATTTATTTATTTTTTTGGCATTTCAAACAATTTATTTATATAAAATAGAGGGCGGAAGATCGATACGAAGACGTTCCGACGAAAATTCATTTAAAATAATAATAAAACAATAAGGCCGGTAGACGGTTTTGTTAGAAGCTCGTCAACCCCTCCAACCACCAACCCCGCGACAATCATGATTGTTAAATTTCTATTTCGCTTTATGATTGAATTTTGTCCTTTAGATATACCCACGCGTTTTCTTCTGAGGGGATTCCTGAACTGCACTGGGGGTCGAAATTGCATGGCACTCGCCCGTGTCAAAACGTAACAACGCATAATAATTGTAATAATAATATTATCATCAGAGTATGACTCTCGTCGCTGTATGCGTTGATCTAATATTAGGCGATGTTTAGCAGTGTGGTGTAGATGCATTTTGTGTTTTGTTTTTTTTTTTTTTTTTTTTTTTGTCAACGACATTAATAATAATTAAACACACTACGTGGCTTGACGTGGCGCGTTGGCTGCTACCTGTCGCGGAATGCGATTGAGAGTAAGTAACGCCCACTGTTCCTAGTTCCCGGATGGGTGACCACTTTGGTTCGTAGTAGTAAAAACCTTGCCCCACATACACGTGTTTGCTTGCCTACCGTAACAACCGTAACAACACCTTACCGTACCAACCTTACCGACCACAGTTCATAGTCCCCTACAACAGCTAATGACCATAGTCGCCAGGCTTAAGTTAGTTAAAAATCATTTTTAAATAATATACATTACGTCACTACAGCTCTGCTATTGCGCATCTGTAATCGTACGTAAAATCGTTAAAAAATTGTGCAAATATACCTTGCCTGCACAATATTATATGATCACGTACTGATACCTTTGGCCCATTCCGTATTCAATCGTGATATTTTTATCTTAAAAAGTACCTATAATTGAAAAATTTTTTTTTCTATCTTGAGGTTTTCATAATATACAATTGTGCAGAACAGCGTTCTGCTTTTTATGATTTTATCTGAAATATTTCTACTGACCTTAAAGAATTCACTACACCATAATAAGCGGATTGTCTATCTGTTTTATACCTATATACAACAATCTCACCTGGAAAATTATGTTACAATTATTACACAAATCAATAAATAACAGTTAATACTAGATAGGTACGTAAAATATGTATACAGTTATAAACGTATACAAAATATTTAACTTTTGATTGTTGATGGGGAAAAAATCTATTTGAATTAATGCTCCAAATCATACTTCTTTTGAACGACATGTACGTGGTACGTAAGTCTATAATATAATTTGAAATATTCTCAGTTATTTTTTTTCATTATTATTATATTTTTGGATTGTACGTGGATTACGCTATCAGTGACAATAGTCATCAAAAGAAATTTAAAGGTGTATCGGTTTGAGTGTTTAACAGCTAACGTGTACCAGGTACCTATAGCATAAGTAGCTAACGTGTATTTATTATTAAAGTCTTTTTATTTTTTTATTTTTTACAAGTCCGCGAATAAAGTATTACAAATTATAATCAAATTACGATCTTATCAAATTTTCTCCATTCGAGTCACAACAATCGACGTTTGACGACGCCATGCACAGATTCTGTGTTTGTTTCTGTATTTAGAAATCTATTACAGAAAACGGTTTTTCCAAATTAAAATTGTCCCCGTAACAGAATAATATAGACCACTCGTGCAGCTAAATATTCAGATAACAATGATTTCCGGGTATAACATTACTGTAAAACGATTTTGAAATACATTATAATATTCGTGAACCACGTGAATGAAAAATTCACTCTAAAATGTAAGTGCATTTAAAAAAAATGAAATCTCTTTGGATTGAAAATACGATAATTTATAATTGGTGGTATAATTCTTGAAAATAAATTCATGTGAAATTAATTTTTTAAAAAAATAACACGCTAAAAGTCTATAATGCATTTATAATTGACATAGAAATATTATAATTTTATTTTAATGTTATCCTGTAATATAAATACATAAAAAAAAAATTTCAGAATTTGTTTTTTGACCATGAAAGCAAATAGTAATATATAAACTATTTGTTTAATCGAAAAAAACACGCAACTGATTAAAAATTAACTAACAAAATTATTTTATTACTCCAAAATGGGACATACTATAATAATATAAACAAACAATATTTGTCAACGAAACAATATTTTCATTTACTAACATGATTTAAACATTTTATTTAAATTGCTTTCATACATTGAAACCAAAATAAAACAGAACAATTATTATATTAAATGCCATCACAACTTAACACTATATAGGTTTCAACAAATAGTGTCTATACTTCTTATCAATTTACAACTCATTTTACAACACAACATTTATGAGCATTAATAATTGTATTTATAACATCCAAATATAATGCTCCGAGACAGTAAAAACAAATTTAATCATTACATATATATATGCATAATAATACGAATGACCACGGAAGTGGTGGATAAAAAAAATGTGTATAGGTAATAATAAATTATTATGTTCACACGCTAATAGATAACATTTGAATTTGTTCACAGGAGGTTATTATACGATCGAGCAAAAAGGAAATAAACTTAGGATAATCGCGCTCAATTCAAATGCATTCTCAACAGTAGAAAGACAACGGAACGTCGTCAACCCTATAGAGCAGCTCGAATGGTTGGAAAAAATTTTATTGAAATCAGTAATGAACAAAGAAACAGTGAGTAATAATACATTGAACAATCTAATTTTGACCGAACGTCAAAAAAATGTTTATCATAATGTTATTATAATAATACAAAACACGTTTTCAGTCGTGTCTACAATGTATTATGTTTAAATAAAATCGATTTTGTGTTTGAACTTTTTAGTCATATAAATAATAATATGGTTCATTATAATATGCAGATTACCTACTCATAATATTTTTGTCAAAAACCATAAGATTATAGGTTTTTCTGATAATTCGTGTTTTGTTGTAATGTAAATAATGTTCTTATTCGTATGAAGCGTAAAATCGTTGTGACTCAATCGACTTTTACGGATCCTTTTGATCTCCTTTCACCTGAATTTGTATTTCAAATTTAAAATCCTTTTAGGACGCAATACTTCTTATTATTACATTGTATACGCACTCAATCGGATACCATGATCGTTAAATCAATATTATTAATAGTGTTCTGATTAATTAACTGTTATTGAATAATACAATATTTTTTAATTCTCGTTGTTTTGATTAAAACTACATATTTATTTAATAATACGCCTTTAAAATTTACACTGTATATTATTATGTTTTACGATCAAACATGTATCTATAATATTACAGCACCACTGTAAAACGTATATTTTTTAACGAGTACGAACTCGTTGCATACCGTTAGATCGTTATACGTATTTAAAATAAAATTGATCGTGTATGTAATTTGTTTTGCAACTTTCGTTTCGAGTTTGTGAGCAAGTTGGTCGTTGAACTTTTGTTGTCACGTCGTTTGCATAGTTGACTTTTAATGAAAATCGTGTTCGAATTATTTGAATAAACCCTTTCAGTGCTCATCGAATATCGTTGAACTTTTCTCATCGCCTTTCAAAGCGATCGCGTTTTCAGCAAATATTCAAATATCACCACACCCCGATGTCGCGGTAAAATATCATCTACACCTGCATGATAGTTGTCGTATTCGACTTAAACTTATTGCGAAACGCGATTGACAGTGAGGATAGAAAAGTGAAAACCTTGATAATATTATGCGGTTTTGAGATCGCATTTCGAGCTTCACACGATTGTGGATTTGGAATACGATCGGGGGAATACGATAATGTTTCGAGATGTAGTCCCCGGAAGTCTGTACCATAGACGAGCATTCTCAGTAAAAGTTTACTGGTCTGCACGTTTTTTTCGTTCCTTCAACAAAGTCCACTATTCGAAATTTCAGGTGTACCTGGTCAGCCACATGTGCCCGGGAGCCAACGAAAGAGACCAAGACGAGGCGCCCACGTTCCAAGACGACTACAGCGCGAGCTACTTGGAAATGATCCGGAGGTTTGCGCACATCATTGTCGGACAGTTTTGCGGTCACCTGCACTCCGACACGTTCCGGATCGTCTACGACCAACATAGTAAGTAATGAACCAATACGAAAAAGTCTTCTAATAATTATTGTGCAATCGTATGCTGCGTTTTTCAAAGTGATGATTTATTATTTATCACTTTAAATAGGTATTAGGTACTCGTTCTCTCGATGAATTTTAAGTGTTTTTGAGTGGAACGATGAATGTATTGATTTCACAATGATGTGTGTTTTTTTATTTTTTTTTTTTTTTTTTGTGTCTGTCTTTAGGACGGCAAAATGCTTAGATTTTCTTCGACAGTATCTTTTCTGATAGGAAAGTGAATCTAGTTGGTACTTTGGGGGGTCAAAAGTAAAATAGCTTGAAAATTTAATACGAGGCTCCTACTATATTGTTACAATGATATTTGAAAAATATTAAAAATCTTATTTATAAGCATTTAAACGGACAAAATACAGAAAAATCACGAAAATTAGCAAATAATTTTGAGTTGAGAATTCATAAAAATTTTTCTTTTTAAATTTAAGATTTGAAAATGTAATACAAGATTCCTTATAGGTTTGTCTACCTTTATCAAAAAAAAAAAATGTCTACAATAAAGTAAAATTAAATTTTTATGAGCGTTTGAAATTCATATTTTTACAACATTTGATATTCACTCGATTTCTTATGTAACGATTTTCTTATTTTACTGTAACTAAAAAACTAGATACTTGAAAATTTCACTGAACGTTTTATTAGAATTTTCTATACACCATAAATTTAACTTTATTTTAGCTGTTTACGGACATTGTCAGTTTTCAATTTTCTTAGTTTTTTTTTCTATAAATATCAATACAATTTTTTTGTTAGATAAAAAAGCGTGAAAATTTAAGGAAAGGCTCCTGATATATTGTTACAATAGCAGTTGAAAAATATTAAAATTACATAGACACAATTTTTTTATAAGCATTTAAAGTTCGAATTTTGACAAAATGTATCAAATTTAAAATTTAATAATTATTTTGTAGTTAAAAATGTACATGATGTTCAACTTTTATAGCTAAGGATTGAAAATTGAAAACAAGGCTCCACGTAAATAGTTTATATATAAATTACTCTATTCACCTTAATATCATCAAATATAGGTACTTAGTAATATCATAGACTGACTAACCGTTTTAGCTCAGAATCGTTTTTCTTATACAATTATATTATATTATTGAATTTAAATTTAACACCATCCATTACAGTGACCCGCTTTTAATCTACTGTACAGCAGAGCGACATCCACTTACTCAATTTTTTTCTTAATTACTTGAATAGTCATAATTTGACTTAAAATAAATCATTTTTCAGTTTTGCGTTGTAATTATTTATAATCGTGTAAAAATGTTATTTTAAATCGACTCATAAATCTGCCGAAAAGTTACTCGCATAGTGATAAAAGATTCAACATGGTAATTGGTAGTAGCTATTCTGTCATTGCAGTAGTCCACTTGCTCGAATGAGCAATTCGGGTTAACGGGGTGACGAGTAGTAAAATATTATACTCTAATCGCGATTTATTATTGAATCAACGATATTTAATTACGGTACAAAAAAAAAACGTTCGCACCGCATTCACCTGACAGCTCTGGTGTGTATTATTTGTGGGACTCTCCCATTCCTCCCTCGACAGACATGTCGATAATATAATATTTTGTTTTTATTATAATTCTCACGTCGTATTTACTTGGTTCTTTTTGTCTTGATTCGGGAAATAATTAAAAAGACTTGAGCATACCCCTCCCCCTTCTCCCCCACCACTCTTTTTACGTTTAAATATAACTATTCGAGTTAAAGGCAGGTACTAAAACTCAGTATTAATATACACTACATTATTAACCTCATGAAATGTCCAAAAATAGCAGAATAACCTTAGGCGCTTCTTCCTATTTTCCCGGAAGTTGGTAGTAATGTTATTTAGCTATACGTGTCTAAAGTTTATACGAGCAGAGTAGTCTACCAACATTTGCAGTGTATCCTTCTGCCACTTTACTCCACCCGTATGAACTTAAACACGTATTACTAATTGACTACTCGTTAGTTATCCAAATTTGTATGTATCTGCTTATTGAAATTCTCAGAAAACTATTCCAATTCGAAAAATGAAAATAAAATTATGTTTCCATTCAAAAAACTAAAAAAATTAATAATCATAACGATAAAAATTAGTAATACAACCAATTTTTTTTCATAAATGTTGTATACTTAATTGTTATGCGTACTAAATGTTTAAAAATAATTATTATTACCAACCTATAAAAAACTTCAATACTTTTCGAGATTATTAATAATTAGGCAGGAACCTAACCTAACCTTAAAGATTCACCTTGTAAACTATTATCATTAGGACAAGTGCACAATTGTATTTGAAATTGATGTGATATTCTTATTGTGCTAACGCGTGTTCCGCTATGATTTGAGGGCGAGGGCTGACTGTAAGTATAATATCATAAGATATTTATGTATAGGTACCTAATTATTAATATTAAGCATCAATCATGCGGACTTATCGATTCAATTTCGAGTGGACTTCACATGCATGACTCATACAAACTATTAATCAATGTAGATGTCGATTAATGCTATTCGGTGCTTGTTAAATCGACGTAAGTCCGACCTCCATGTCCCCGGCACGCTAATCCCCAGTCGAGGGACGAAACAAAACGGACTTTGTAGTTAAATAATATAAAATTTTTATTAGAGATGCGAATACAGCACTGCACCAGTGCCATGCTTTGCGTAGAGGTGTATATGAGGCGGACAAGCAACGGGTGAATCGGGGTTTGGGGTTTTTAAATATCAGAAGAAGTGCTTCTATTTCAACATAATATTATAGTATCTTATCTTTTAGAAAATTGGATCAAGATGGTACTTTAGAGAGGTCAATAGTTTTTAACGCCACGGGAAAAACCACCGAATATTAGTTGTCTAACCTATTTTTTTAACGTTTTGATTATCGCTTATAAACGAATAAAATATAAAAAATACCTAATTCCCAATAGGTAATAGGTATATTATACACAATTAATGGTTACTTATTAATACATATTTATGATTCATACATTTTCTTTCGTCCACTCACAATCGTTTTTTATCGAATGCAATCATTGAATTCAAATCAAATACTTAATAATAAGCTAATAACCTTTGCTGTCAAGGCTTAAAATAAATAAATAAATAAACTATCCTGTTTGGGGACCGAAGTTACGAGGGACAAACTTCCATCGCCACTGACCTACTCCACTTACCAGCTTTTTATACTCCATATCTTTATAATAAAAACAAATTGCCAAATAAAAAATAAATACAATTTAAAACTGGAATATATAATAAAAAAAATTAATAATAAATATTGTAGAATTTGATTGGTGTAGGTCATCGATATATTAGATCATTTTTTCCTTCCCTGTACTGCTCAAACTTCAAATGTACCACTACGTCATATACGCATAATATTGTAAGTACACTGCTTAGACACTTTCAATGTGTTATTGTGGTATTACTTGCATTGTGTTATGCTACAGTTAACCACTTAAATTAATAATATAATAACATTTGTGAATTAGATTGGTGGTTGAGCATGGTAGTAACTTAGTAGAGGACAAATGTGATTGGAGTCCGTCCACAGTAAATCTTAAGTTTAAGACCGATGAAGTGACTACTTCAATTTCTTCATTGTTCTTCTTTTGAAAATGCTTAAATTACTCTCCATTTTTTTCAAAACGACTGAAAAATAAAAACATATCATACATTATTTATTATTAGTTTTGAAATATTACCTACTGAAATTACACACATCATTTAATATTGTAAATATCCGTGTAATTTGATATTGTAACATCATAACACTAACTCAAATAATCGTCTTACTCAAAATGTAAAATAATCATTAACAATACATTTTCTTTCAGAGCCAAACTAAAAATTATTTTAAAAACATTGATTGTTGAAATACGATGTGGTATAATGTGTTAAAATTTATTAGAAACGTTTGCATATTATAGTACACGTCATATCGTCTTAAATGTTTAATATACGTTTAGGTCTAAAAAATATATAAATTATGTAAAAGCACATCAAAGTTAAAAAAAAAAATAAATCTTATAACAACATAAGTGTTGTAAAAAATTATTACTTATCGCGTTACAAATATTAAAGGGTAAAGTTCAAAAATAAAAAGTTTTAACGCCTTTGAAATGTGAAAAAATAAAAGCAAACTTTTGGGGATGACACAAAATTAAATTTAGTATATTAAAGGCGTGTATACTGTATACCTTCAATTTAATTATCTAAATATATTTTGACTTGTTCAACGAGTGCAAAACACGCACTTTACAGATAGCTTACAACTTTACATTATAATCTAATGAATAAAATTAGTCATTTTATGTGATATTTAAATGTTTAATACGAACCCCGTAAAAAGGACAACATTGTATTTTATGCTAAGCTTAGATTTGTTTTACTGTTTTTGATGTGAGGGACACAGTATATTTCATCATTATAAGAGTATTATAATTATGAAATTCTCCTAGCACCAAAATTATAATCAATGGCATTTGATAACATCCAAATAAGCAGTTTGTACTGTAACGAGTAGGAGGCGTTACAGTACTATAAATCATACGTTTGATACGTATATTCATATTAAATTATTAGTTCGATATATTTACAAAATTTAATTTGAGTTCATCTAATCAACAAAAATAGCCTTTTGTTGATAAGCTCGTGAAATGATGTTTTGTTCATATTAAAATTCTAAAAAACAATAAACAATGAAATCATTCAAATAATTGTATTGGTTACATGTGTTGAATATTATTGTCTTATCGTAATAATGGATTGATACATAATATGTAACGCTATACAGTTCTATAAGATTCTTATAAGAAATTATATGTTAGATTCGATTTTTTCATAAAACACCAAAAAAACCTCATTAAATTTATCAAACATGCATATTCTAACTTATAGTCTAACTAAATTTTAAAACACTTGAATGGTGCAGGTCAATAATATTTAGTCAGGTAGTGTCCAACGTTAGGTAGTATTCTAGATTAGGTTAGTACTATAATCGATCTCACGAAAATTAAACCCTGACTTCAGCGATCCTAGTGGATATCTTTACTGCAATGAGACGACCATGATAGGACGTGGATCCAAACTTCTGTTTTTACAATAAGCTGAAACTGAGGTGATTTTTTTCCTGTCCATAACACATATTTTATATGATAATATATATTTCGAATTCAGATAACGCTGCAGTTATGGTAATTTCTAAGAATTATCACTGTGATTGCTGGAAGTCAGCTATAGTTCACTATTATAGTTGAACTATAGTTCGTAAATAATGATATTAGGGGGGGTATTTAACTTCAATATATAGACGAGAACCATAAAAACGTTGACAGATAGAAATATGACTTTTAATTTTTAAAACCAAAACTATCAATAAAAAAGAACGCCTCCCATAAAATATGGTATACCCAAACTGTTGTTGTAAACGTGATTTCACGTGACTATAATGACGTCACGAGATATTATTGCATAACTGATGGGTATTATATAAGAAGTGGACGATAAAACTTTAAAATGTTCGTCATGGCGCCTTAGTTTGTGTCGAGTTTTCGTCAGGGAGTCGTCATCGGACTACTACGTTATAACTATAATATTTAATAAATTGTTTTTAAAAAGGGTTTTAATGTTTCAATTTTGTATAATCTAATAAACGATACGAAATTTCAAAATATTATTATAGGTAGGTAATATATTTCATGAAACACAATAAATTTTCCCTGTACATAAAAATGTAATCGCCGTAAATATGTATAGAGCAATATTATAATGATATTTGAGCTATTAAACTATATTAATCTTATAATATTAATATAATCAATATGTTTTTATTACGGACCTGTTTTATATTGACCATTTCAAAATACAATTATTATTATGGTTATTGGTATTGGTTATACACTTTTATAATATTAATTCTTGTCTAAAATATCTCTAACAAATCCTCGCCACATATACGCGTGTTCCAAACCATACCCTCCCCACACTAAAAACCTACTAAAAAAAAACCTTCAGACTAATACCTCAGTTTTCAAAGCCTTAACTCAAATAATTATAAATAAATATATATATATAACTCTGCCAAACCCAACACACACGTGTTCCCCCCCCCTACCGACATTAAAACGCACAAAAACCAATACAGCTAATGGCCATAGATGCCAGGCTTAAGAGGACGTCACACCCGCATGTGTTGTCTCCGTCTTACACACGTACGACATAGACAAAACGCGTTTAGGCAGTCTGAGTATAACTCACTCAATTTTGGTTCTAGATTAAAAATACCTATTATAAAATTGAATTTTGATAATATTTCAAAGGGCAAGACGCTGCGTTTTCTTTTTTAAATTTAATTTTTTAAAAGTCAAAGGTATTTTAAAAATGTTGATATTCTTTCTATTTCTAAACGATATAATGAACGTTATATTGAGTATAATGAAAAAAAACGCAGCGTCTTGCCCTTAGAAATATTATCACAATTCAATTTCATAATAGATATTTTTACTCTAAAACCAAAATTGAGCGAGTTATACTCAGACTGCCTAAACGCGTTTTGTCTATGTCGCACGTGTGTAAGACGGAGACAACACATGCGGGTGTGACGTCCTCTTAAGATCAAATCAAAAAAAATATATTATTACCAACACCCAAAAGATGATTCATTTAAGAACAATCATTTTATTTTATTTTATATAATACAAAAATTAAATGTCAAAATAATATTACTATTGTTTTTTTTTTTTGCATCAAAACACATTTACACAAATTATACAGCTGATGTATAATCATTTTGTGTTCACAAATCACAAATCACAGAATTTCAGTGTGCATTATAAAAATCTACGGGGAAACATTGTTATTAAAAACCAAGTCATGTTTTGTCGTGAGTGGAAATTTGAAATACTAAATTAAACTTACAATTTAAGAAAGAAATATTATAAAAATTTGAATTTTATTCTCAAATGTTTGGACAGGTTACGTTATGTAAAACGTCACGCGTTATTTAAAACGAATTATTTTCCGAAAAAAGGGAATACACGTTTGTGTGCTTTACGGATGTAAAAAAACCGATGGTTATTAAAAAATATAATCTTTTCATTTTACGAGTAACTCCACGTAATATTTACGTAGAGTTGAAAACAATGAATAGCAATAATAATACATTTGCTCGAGACACGGCAGCACGATACACCACTATAGTTTAATATCCGACTAATTTTTTTTATTGTAATAGTTGTTACATGATGTGATATACTAATATGTATTATGATCATATTCATAAAGAATATTGCGAAATGTATTTTAGCACGTCTTGTACAACGACCGTGCTATAGTGTTATAAACTGACTCCCGTGAACAAAACTTAAACTATATCCGTTCGCCTTGCACTTGGCGCGGTCACGTACAACAGGCGTATATAGTATTATAAGATATAATATCGAATTATCGTCCAAACCGTGTTTATTGTTTATCTGTTATATTATTTTCTTCTTCTCGTTTGAAACGAACTTTAACCATGTGTGTTTCCACAATTTTTGTTGCAGAAAAACCAGTGTCGTGGATGATGGTCGCACCTTCGTTGACGCCCAACAAGTCTCCCGGCGTGACCAACAACCCTGGCTTGAGACTGTACAAATTTAACACGAATTCGGGTCATGTAAGTATATATGTTAAGTTAACGACTGTCATATCGATTTTGTTAGGGTGATTTTTGATTTTTACAATGAGCCCGTCATTTTGGTCACAGTTCTCATCGTTTTTCGACCATAATATTATCGTTGAAAATCATGATTTTCCAAACGATTTTGAGCTTTAGGCCCACGATTTGTATTTTGAGTCACGTGACTTGGTATATTAGATAATTATACCGATAATTACCGTTAATTATTGTGCATTTCTGATATTTAGAATTTTAAGATTGCATGTTTCTAAATTGATATAGATTTTTAAACTGATTAAGAAATATCATGCAGTGATGCAAACTTTATTTTTTTATTTTTTATTTTTATAATTACTATAGTGTTTCTACAGTCATAGCCCGCGCATTTCAAAGTCGTATACATTAGCGTCTTCAGCTCTAAAAAATATCCAGTAACAATTGGGGGGTTCGAATATGAAAAAAATAAGTCTTTTTCGCCATAGGAAAAAATACAATAAAATTATTACGTTAATTTCGGACGTATTTTTATTCAGATTTTAGACTACACGCAGTACTACATCGATCTGGAGTCGTCACCCAATGGCGATCCGGACGACTGGAGGATCGAGTACAACCTGACGCACTACTACGGACTCCACGAAATCACGCCCAGGTCTCTGCACGCGATCGCCGAAACGTTCCAGGACGACGAGTCGGCGCAGTTTGACAGGTACATCACAATTATAGTACTATTACCGCCATAGTATCATTACATTTTAATAAAATAACGAAGCGCCACTGCTGGGCTTCACAATATTAAATGCTATAATATTTTAGGTAGGTAATTAAACGACGAGCAGTAAAAGGTTATTATTTCCGGATCGTTTTTCAGTACACGTTTCGTCCATGACGATTAATCATAATAATATATTATGCAGGTAATCAGCGACCACCCTCGCACATCAATTTTTTTCCAGAGAATTCTCATCATATTATGTTCCCCTTTCTCATAACCCCCCCCCCCTACTCGCATGGAAACGATCATGGTCGTAACCGTTATGGATTTGCCAGAGGCGCTTCTCACCTCGCCCATAGCTATAGCATAACCACTGACCTAAATAAATTAAAACGATCTGTGTTCCGGTGTTCGTCATGTACCCGGCGTGCTGTACTATATATTGAGTATACGAAAGATTTGCCGGTGTTGCATTCAGTACGTCACAGTGAGAAAACAATCAATTGAAATATCGATCCGATAATAATACGATGTATTCGCAGCACCCGTAAAAATGTTTTCCGAAAGGTGCAGTGTACATGAATCGTATTTTCGAGACGAATGAGATATTATAAAAAAACGACATCACTATTATGTTACGTCTCAAGTTTTGTGCGTGCATAATGCTCGTATATGTTGTAAAAAAAAAAAATGTATTGTAAGGACACGTGTTATCGTCGTTCATTCGCGCACATATTATTATCTACCTACTACGTTCCGCAGGCGTGACTGGGTGAACATTTTTAATGGTGATAAAAATAAATAAAGGCACGAGATTTTTTATGTTCGGTTATTTTTTTCGCCGCTTTATATTTTTTTATACATATTACACGCCATTTCAACAATAGCAGCTACACGCGTGATGGGGATAACAAAAAAATACTTCAACCCTTTAAGTTTAGTGGGTACCTACCTATATGCACTGAACACTCGACCGAAATAAATATTCGATAGTATGTTATATATATATTATATTATATTACGTTTTATTTCTTTAAGAATACAAATAATTGTACAGCCAATTTCATGTATACGAATTTTGTTGGCATTCAATGTTTGATAAATATGTCACAAATGATATTTTTTCGATAACTCGTTGAATAGTATAGCTGTGTTGTCGTTTTTACACGGATTCAGCTATTGTAGGTTGAATAGTTTTAAATGTAATTTATTCTGAATTTTTTCCAAATATCTTTGCTTTTGAAATTATTAGTTACATTTAGTGGTGCCGAAGTTTTAAAATGTGGTTGGGCAATTTTTAAAACTTCGCGGCCTCAATATCTTAATTATTTAATATAGGGGTGCCTTAATATACATTTACTTAAATATACCCATGCTCATAATAAAGTTATAACTTATGACCCTGGCCTGACGTTAACACGGACTTCGGTACCACTGGTTACATTACCAGTTTTGACTTTAACAACAGAAAGCACATTTTCTATCATGGTAACTATTTACGAAACTTATCATACTGAGTACGTCTTACAGGTATTAGTATCTTATTATTAATTATTCAATCTAGATGATAATATGATCGATCGTTTTGCAAAAGAAAAAAAGACCACTAGACCTTATACCATAAAAATATTTAATTTAAAATTGTATACATTTATCACACTCGTGTAACGCATAAAAATTCTTATTTAGATGTATTATTAAAATATTATATAGGTAAATTTTTTTAAATTAATTGTTTTTGATATACCTATTATTAAAATAAATAAAATAATCCCCTCGATCCCTCCCGAAAGTTTGTTCCTGCTATAGCTATGGCCTTGAGCTCGACCATATATACCCCCTACGTCTCCCAATTTAACCTATATTTAGTACTTAATATCACGAACTTCAATGGGTTAATTAACATCATGTATAATAATATTAAGAACTAGTTTATTTATTTTGCTAATTTTATTGCGAAAACGTAAAAATATAAACAATATAATAATAATAACGTATAATAACGTATAATTGATCCAAAGATCCATAACTTACAGCTTTTGATTGAAAATCTTCGGACTCCTATATCATTGATTCGGTTTTATCTTATTTGTTATCGTAAGGAGTCGGATGTATAAAAATGTTGATGCTGTATGTATATCTTTACACTTAAATGTTGTTCGTCAGTCGATTTCGCAATGGAAAAAAACAACCAATTTAAACAAAAATCAATTCGCGTCACTCACATATAAATATAATATAATAATAATATATTGTATTCTTAAATCCTTTCTTACGTTTTACCCATTTTTAAAAACATATAATTAAATAATTAAATATGCGTCATATTATGCGTATTTTATATGAACTTCTAATAAAGGATTAATACAATATGATTTGAAGTCATCACTTATTTCGCCCAGAGGTACATATAATACTTTCCGGAGAACTCCAGCTCAGTCACAAATTCTACAAAAATTCAACTATATAACAACATAAAATTACAACAATCTATATCAGTATTTCCCAACCTTTTTTTACTCAACGCTCCTTTTAGATTTTAAAAATCTCACACCACCCCCCCCCCCATCAATTTTTTAAAATGATAAAGTTTTATTTTTTAATAATCTATTTAATTTAATACAAAATATCATTTAACATTTTAACGCTACAATTTAGTTAATTTTAAATTTAAATACCTACTAATAATATGAATTATATAATTTGATTTCGAATTTGCTAATATAAAATTATAACACAAAAAATACTTATGTGACTAATGACTGCCCTGAGGTTGATGGTTTCCTGCTAACTAAATTATATCTCACTCAATATATGTCAGCATTAGTCTTAAATCTCCTCTTTCACATATTTCTAATTTGTTTCTTGATTCGGTCAAAAGTAGTTGAACCGCACTAAAGGCTTTTTCGACTAGGTATGTCGAAGGAGAAGCCATAATTAGTAATTCTACTTCTTTCCAAAGTTGAGGGTACATAGTTTTTTGTTTGAACCAAAACAACTCGTATCCATTATGTTTAAAATCGATTTTAGTTTCTTCATTGTGCTTCACTTCGAGTAGTTCTTCTTCAATAATTAATGGTTAGACATTTTGTATATCTGCTAAAAATGGATTCAATACCCATTCTTGTATAATCAGTTCGTTGATATCCTTAAATCTAGTACTCATATTATCTTTAAGAGATTCAAGGTGTGCACAGTATGTTTCTAAGTCAGAATCTAAAATTTTTTTTGATCTTGATAAGTTAGAAAAATTATATAACATTACATTGTCGGAATCGGCTATTGATTAACCACTAATCGGAATCTATACGATAACTCCGATAAGATAATAATAACGTCAAGTACCTGCCTAGTATCTAGAATCTATAGTCCGATAAGATAATTATTTTGATGTTATTTAAGTGTCTATACTCTATACATTTGATTACATTCGGTATTTTAAATTAGTTTTTATTCCACGCAGTTATACATTTCATTACAATCAGTTATAAACAAAAACAATTTAAATAATAGAGGAGCACCCCCTTTAGCGCCCCCTCATAAAAACGCCCCCTTCAAAATAAAAATGCCCACAAGAGGGCGGTATCGTCCACGTTGGGAATCACTGATCTATATTATAACATAGTAAGTGTTATATTATATAATACGATCTTATAAAATAGAATATTATATCTGTTTTTCATCGACTTAACGAATTTATTTGTCACGAAGGTTCATCGTCACATATTTCCAAACACAAAAACATAGTTTTCAATTCACTTATCTAAATAATATTATCAAATGTCGACGATTGAATGTTTGTGATTTTTAACAGAGGGTAATTAGTAATTACACATATTATTTAAGTTAGTAAGTAATATTTATAACTTTAACGTATATTGGATACGTGATTTATAAATTATTATATAAGATGATCCCAGAAAAGTTAAGAATATAAACATGTTTTGACAGTTTATGCATTTAAAGTTTAAAACTTACTAAGAATAGAAGCGCGCCGGGAAATTAATTTTTTAATAATTTATAATGTAAGTGTATTATAAAATGTAATACGTAGGTACATCGCGTTTAATTTGACATATTGTCTGAAAAGAGTTGTCAATTTTAAAAACAGACTATTCCTTGCGTATTGTTAGCTAAACTTATTGTCATAATAAGTTATAGTAATATACATTCAATCGTTGAAAATTGGTAATATTTTTTAGATCAACGTTTTCACAATGAAGTTTGCAAAGCTAACAAAACGTGACAAAGAATCTCTTTTTAAAAATGACGAACTTAGACGCAAATAAGGGGAGTTGGAAAGGCTTAGCCTCCTCTTAATATATATAAATCTCGTGTCACAATGTTTGTCCTCAATGGACTCCTAAACTACTTAACCGATTTTGATGAAATTTTTACTATATGTGTAATTTGGCCGAACTTAAAAGATAGACTAATTTTAAAAGGGAAAGGATTAATCCCGGGAGGTGCTAAGACGGGAATTTTGAGATTTCAGATGACAATTTTTGTTTATAAATGGTTGCCATGGGTTTTTAATGATAATAATAATAAAAAAAAACTATTTGCTCTACTTTTTAAATATAAATTATAATATAATATCAAAATATAAAAACGTGAAATGAAAATCTCTGTACAGGCTAAACTCTGGAACTACTTATCAGATCTTTTTGATTTTTTTTTTTAAACGAAAGAGTATTTCACGAAGAAGGTTTATATGAAAGAAAATTTTAGGTTGCTATTGGTTAATCGGTCATGTTTGTTGATTTGTATTATTATTTTTTGTCAATGTACATACATATAATATAATATACAAGAAGATCTGATAAGTAGTTCCAGAGTTTAGCCTGTACAGAGATTTTCATTTCACGTTTTTATAGTTTGATATTATATTATAATTTATATTTAAAAAGTAGAGCAAATAGTTTTTTTTTATTATTATTATCATTAAAACCCATGGCAACCATTTATAAACAAAAATTGTCATCTGAAATCTCAAAATTCCCGTCTTAGCACCTCCCGGGATTAATCCTTTCCCTTTTAAAATTAGTCTATCTTTTAAGTTCGGCCAAATTACACATATAGTAAAAATTTCATCAAAATCGGTTAAGTGGTTTAGGAGTCCATTGAGGACAAACATTGTGACACGAGATTTATATATATTAAGATAATAGTATATATTCATCATTAACTATTGTTATTAATTTTATTGTTTTGATTTTTTTTCGCCACTTTTTAATTTTTATACATAATATTCGCAATTGCAACAATAGCAGTTACACGCCCGGGTATAACAAAAAACACTTCAACCCTTAAAGTTTAGTGGATATCTATATGCGTTGTGCACTCGACCGAAATAAATTTTCGATGTAATATATAATATTATATCATTAAATTCAAATTTAACACCATCCATTACAGTGACCCACTTGTAACCTACTGTACAGCAAAGCGACATCCACGTACCCACCTTTTTAAGAATGCAAATGATTGTACAGCTTATTTCATGTCTGAAAATATATTTACACTTGTCTGTCGGCCACAGAAATTGTATTTTATTTATTCCAAATAATATATAAGATAACAGTACAAATTTTTCAAAAAAATTTCAAACTTTTTAATTAGGTACGTACTATTTGCATATTTTTATACTCACATCTAGGAATAACAGATAACACTAATGCACATTAATGGGGTAAAATATTAAATATATCATAACCTAACTAGTAACTAATCTAATGACCGTTTCCAAACTTTTTGAACACCCTGTATAAGCATATACCAACAACTTACTATACTAGTTGTTTTCGAAGCTTTCTGAACTCTGGTGGTAACAATATTTTAATAAAATACGTTCAATCATTGCAATCAACTTTAACATATTATTTTTTGAATATTAACAATTGCTACCCCTCCCCGGTCGGAACAAAGCATGTAGTTGAACGCTCAGTGAACTTTGAGCACTGGGATTTACACAATATTATTATTATTGTATCGTTTAAGACTATAATATTCTGGTATCTGGTATTAACGTTATGAACACAAATGTTCTCACATTATAATTATAATCTAGTAGCCGATTTTCAATTTACATGGCCTGTGTTATACATAATTGATCTACTCGTGTACTCGACTCCATACCTGCAATATCGCATAATTGTATTAAATCCATCAAACTCTGTTCCTACATAATAACCATTGGCATTCAACCAACATGCTCGCGGTCTAAGTCGCTATGCATAATATTCTGTTGGGTCACTATAATCGCACATCATACACCATAATACTGTCAGTAACCTACTGTATAGAATTAAATACCTAGCGGAACTGCGTCTGGTTCGAGATCATTGCGACCAAAATGTTTATTTTGTCATTATTTACCACCCGTATAGACTCGTAATAAAGGATATTATTGATCGTATCTAAAATATCTTAGCCGCGGAAAGTTCGAAACATTTAAATCAAACGAATTTTTGATAATACTCAAAAGTTTTTATCTTATACAGCCGTTTCGAAAAAAAAAGATAAATACCAGCATTTCCTATATTATTATTTGTACAAAAAAAAAAAATGTACGGTCTGAAAGAGTTATGTGATTATACGCTAACAAAAAACTCCAAACACGAATAAAATATCTCTATCTCGGCTTTTGTAGCATCCTTCATAATATACGCTGACGAAGAAATAGCTTTAGTTTCATTTTTATTGACTTTTAAATTCCTATCCGAAATGAACTGCAAAGTTACTGTCGTTTTACGAACGTGTGCAATTTTTTCTTCTCCGCTGTTATAGTATACAATATTATCGTATGCTGCTCTAATTTCTAATTTATAGAAGTTTGATCGCAAATCAAAATAAACCTACTCGTAAGTGAATGCGAAATATTATCCACATCAAATAATATTTGTGGAGCTGCGTCGTGCACAATATTCTATGGGACGTACTGCAATAAAGCAGAGAGAAAGATCTTGGGTTTCCGTACAATGATGACATTTATATTATTATCTTACATCGAAATAAATGAGAGTGTATATGAATAAACCGTATATCCCATTAAAACGGAAGCCGGTTTATTGCTGTCTACTTTATTTATAAAAGTCTTTTGTTAAAAGAAAATTCTTCATTTTTATCTTTGCCGTAAGTGTTGAGGAAAAAATTGAGTCCCTCCTGTTTCACAAAACGCGTTTTAATGAATTTTTCACACTGAATGGCATTCTAATAAAATAAAAATAATGGAACCGACAAGCGACTGCGGAAATAAAAAATAAATAATAACACGTACAATTCATTATTGAAAAATGATCGACATTTTATCATTTATATGCGATAAATTTAAATTTCTATCACACAGAATATATACCGTCTCGTCGTGTATTTCTTTTGTACGCTTTACTGTCTCGGAAACCCAATCGTATTGAATATAATATTGTTGCAGTTGTACAAAATGTAATGGCCAATATATATAGCCGAATGCAGTTCAAATCACGATGTGATTGGAATATTCCCTATAATATGTGCTCGGCAAAGTGTGCGAAAAAAAGAAAAAATGTCGGGTTTCTCAGCCATAACGATGTAATAAATTGTAGGTACATAATAATATGGAGGTACTCATCGAAATATTAAAATATTTATTTGTTGTATAATGTTACATCAAACGCGAGCGCGTTGGGTCGATGAGTAGGTACTTTAGTTTTCTTTTTGAAAGATATTGTCGAAAGAGCCAGACAATGAGCACAAAAGTTTCAACAAACTGCGTAATACATATTGTATAGTGTCTTTACGTTTAACTTTCTTACCGTAGAATGGCGAATTTAATTTCAAATTACGCAAATGACCTATTTAAACTGAAAATCTGAACACAATAAAATCATATGCAGATAGTATGACGATATGTTATTATAAATGTAATAAATACCTAAGTATTGCTAATAATAACGCACATTTATGCCATCATAATATTATGTGCTTTTTGTAATGTATATTATGTAGATAAGTACGCATATACCAGTAAATGATGCATATACGCAGTACGTGTAAAAGGGTGATAAAAAAAATGGACTAGAAATTTAAAACTCGATGTGTGTTTTTCTAAACATTTATAAATAAAATTGCATGCAGAGTGAGAATAATGAATCAAAACACCGTTCGCACTACGAATACCTACTTTGAATGCAGTGTAGAAATCACATAGGGTGAAAGACTGAAGAGTTATCGTTCGTATTACGAATTCAATATTGCACCGTGATAGAAAAAAAAAGTAGCAAACGACAACAGGGGATATTCGTAATTTGATATATAAAAAAATAAATGTATACGTATATCTATTACTTATATATAGTTTTAACAGAAAACAAAGTAATCAAAAACCAAAAGACGCTAAGAAGCTTCGGACAGTATAAGTTTGCTTCAACGTTGTTTATGGAAACGACTTTGTGGGTTCGGAGATTCAGTTATTGTTTACGATTCTTGAACAAAAAAAAAACTTCAAAATAATCCACCTTACTGCTGGCTGCCCCCACTCACTCACGTCACCAATGGTTCACAACTCGTAAGTACGAGACACTTATTACTACTGCTTCGTTTTTGTTTCTTCGTCCTGCGTCTCTCCATCTTTAGTTTTTCCGACAAAAAATGTTCAACGCAAACATCTCTAAGTAGGATATACACACGGTTTTCGACCGAGAAACTTTCGGTTTATTCATTTTTTTTTTTTTTTTATCACGAACCCTTGGGACAACGGTAGCCACTTTCCCAGATTTAAAATTTGCCCTGGGGTCTTGTGCACTCTATTAATATTTTTTTTAGAAATTCTTAAAAACAAAAAAAATATAAGAATTGTTTTCCCCTGTGGCCGGTGGTTTGGCTTAGAACGTTCGCGGCACGACGTTATGTGTTTCGCAACACACCTCCATGTTGTAAGATCATTCATGCATAACGCGGGTATAATTTGGTTATGCGTACTTTTTAACCAGTGATACCGTTTGACTAAGTTTTTTCGACATAATTAAATGAGGTCTGCAGATGACCTAAGAAGGGGGGGGGCATTATTGAAAAATCTATATTTATTACAATAAATATTTGTGAAAAATCAAATCAACATTACCTATATAAAAATAGATCTTCTATGAGTTTAACAATAATTCATACCTTGAATGTAGTTATTATAAGTTTCCAAAGACATAATCACTAAATGTAAAAAATTTTCTATTTATTTCATTTAATAAGTTTATAATATAGCAGAGTTATTGCTGTAAATAATCACTTAATTTACTTGGTATAATTTTATTATTTAAACAAAATAAATAAAATTACAGTCAAATACTCTATTTTAATTAATAATACCTGTTGCAAATTTATATTTACTTTCAATTATTATGTACAGAATATGATTGCAGTTGCACGCACTTGTTTTATCGTGTGTAATAAAATCAATTCTTCTGAATAGAGGTGAGTATTAAAACCACTCTCACTCTACACATTAAGAAACTTTAGAAATCAAGCATGGTCTGAACATTCGATCTAGATGCTAGAAGATCTGTATTTGCGTTGATAGTCAAAGTATATAGTTGGCACATTTTTAAAATAATTTAAGATGCGTATTGTAAGAGTTCAGAAAAGGGGACTATTGGATCCAATGGTTGTACGCCGGTCAATCAACGAATAAGAGAGTATATTAAGATGGTTGATTTTGTTTTACCGGAGGTGAAATATTCTTTGAAAATGTATGATTTAAAAGACTTCTGAATTTCTTCAGACCTATGGTGAGCACTAGCATCTCGGGGTGATAATATTATTGTGGAATGATTGCTGTTTGACGAGAACAACGATCATGCAGCGCAATTGACTTGCAATTGACTCGACCTACCGTCATCCATCGCGATTAAATAACAGCCCATGATGTGATATTATTATGTTTTGTCGATTTCCCATAATTATATTCTTTTGTTCGGCGCAAGTGTTTTCTGTTTGCGTCATAACCACTAATTGGTGTTGTATAAAATAATTGTATTAAAAAGTATCTCAGTATTCTTCAAACACTTTTTTAAATACTTTAATGAAGAAATTAAATAAATTTAAATACCTACGGCTATTTTTATAGTAAGAGTTTCCTAATTTTAGATATTATTAAAGTTTTGTTTAAGGATTTTGACCGATTTGACAAATTAATAATTATTCACATAATAGTAGGTTATAGTATTTTTTTTTATATATATAACCATCCTATAACTTTTTTACTTTAACGATCAATGGTCTTTAATAATACATTTCAAAAGTATAAGTAATAGGTTAATATAAATATTAAATAAATAAATATTTTTAGTAGATGTATACAAAACATATTTAGATTATCACTCCCAGCGGAGAGGCCTCGGTCGTTTAAGTAATTGATGGAAACTTTTTTGCTGATATAACCTATATTATTTATTAAATAACAATAATTTTATATACTTATATAGTTATATGTATTAACATAAAGTATATAAATTACTATCTAAACCACTGCAATTAACTAACTATTAAATTATAGAAGTTTAATATTATAATTATTCAGATTGTCTTGATAAAAGTGTTATGTTATTTAATATTAAAAAATTTGAATTATTATCTATCATTTCATCTTTTACCATTTACTTAAACGTACCTTTATAAATGTTTGTTACATTAAAAAAAAAAAAAAACGTTGGTTCAAAATTATTACCAATTATAATATTAGCAATAGCATATTTTGAAGGAAAGATAAGATTTGGGCAGTAATCGTAGGTGTTTAGTTTTAAAACAGTTCCAAATATTTTGAATTCAAAAAAAAGATAAAAATTGTTTAAAGGAAAGTATATTTTGTAGTTCTGTTCAGTAATAAATGTACTAAACTACCTGTTGATACATAAAAGTTAAAACACTTGAAAAAGTATTTGAATAACAATACACGTACCTATACTTTCATTCGAATACTTTACAATATTATTAAGTATGGCACACCTATACGAGACGCGAGTGGAATCGGTACCTGCCGCACAATAATATTATAATAACAATATAATAATAGTATGGAGTGTACGCTCTATTGAATCGTCCCGAACAAAATACTCAACATCCTGGTGCGCTTGAGATCCCATTGTCTGCGTTATGTGCGGAAAACGGAAAAACCTATCTAGCTGGTCCACTTTTGTTCGGTGCGCGTGAATATTTTAATGTTCCTTGTAGTGCGATAATTATAATTGTAATTGCGTAAGGTGATATTTTATTTCTAGACCGAAAAGCTATAAAACTGTCTGTTTTAAAAAAAAAATAATAAATTTACATACATTGACCCGTGGCTGTGCCACAGTATTTGATAATATAATGATTCTCTTAAAATGTTAGTCCCTCAACGACACTGGCGAGAAGTGATTGCTTATAATTTTTTTTTTTTTCATATCTGATTTTATCGCCTCCTGTTTTGCATGAACAAGAACATTCGGGACTGAAGAGTGCTCGAAAAATTTCGTGTAGCTATTTAAAAAATATCATAAACATTGATGAGGTCATATTTTTAAGAAGTGTCAGCAATCGTAGTTTTCACGCGCTCCGATCTCACAATCGCTTTTTTAAGATAACAATACACGTCCATGTCTATAATGTTTACCGCTCAATACACAGGTAAATTTATTTTTCCAATCAAATCGTGTATTAGAAGTTTGAATTATTTTATGCTCAAATTACCCCGCGAATTGACCATCATCTATAGGTGCTTGTACACACATATTGTTGGACGTCAGTCTATAGTCTGCAGTTGATTATTGTTAAATAAACAGAAGCTAGCCTCCAACTCGATCACAACGCAATAATTGTATGTACAACGTGGATTAAAATTAACGGGTCACGTGAAATTCCTTCTCCTCAAAGCCTCGTAGGTGCTCTTCTAACCGTCGCCTTAAGTACTTTGCTCAAATTTATCATACTCGATGTATTGATAATTACTGGTCAATTTGTAGAATTATCTGTCCTCGCGTATTATAATATTATACTCGTGTAGCAGAATACCGTTCTGGTCAACACTGATATAACAGTATTACACTATGGCTAATGCTTTAATACTCTCGTATTGTGCTTAGTTACTTACCCGTTCAGTTAGATATTTTACTGAATTTTAGTGAAAGGCAAGGTACGCTACAAAATATGTGAAGATCATCCGTGTGGCGTCGTGACGATGAAATGTTTCGCATTAGTGATATTTAGACATATTATTATGTTTATTTATAATATATATGTGTGTATAATATAGCATATACATCGGACATGTTTCGGTTGTCCGAAAACCGTAAGTAAGTCAATCCTCGCAACAATAATTGTTGACAACAATTATAGTGCGTGAACGTGATAAAAAAAAAAAAGTGATTTATCTTAGATCGCACAATTACTTTTATTGAACGTTTATTACAGAAAAATAGTTGTTCTGTATAGTTCGACATTGAACCACGACGGATAGGATTTCATTTGTCGAAAAGTGAATAGGTACTGCTCCTACCTATTTATACGCTTTGGCTTAAAAGGAAAACTGTTGGCTTTTCACCGAGAAATCAACTATTATAACACCGCCGAGCCGAACGCGACGTGTGGTGTGCACCGGTGACCACTAACAATTTTCTCTTCCTCGATAGTGCGATCGATTATGTTACGATACGTCGTTATTGACACGGTGGCTGAGGAAAAGGACTGTATTTATTGAAAAAAAATCGAGAAAATGAAACGTTCGGAGGTTATTTGACCTCCTAAATATTTCAATGGTCTCTCCGAAATCACCCGAATCGCGTGGTGTTTGGTTACGGTAATTTAGAATTTTATTTATTATTTATATCGGGCAGCTGCAACGACGAAAAGTTCAAACTGTATATTTTGAAGTCGGTGCTTTGCTTGCACTCTGACATAATAATGATCATAGATGTTAAAAAAAAAAAAAAAAACATTAGTAATTTCAAAGTGTAGTAATGGCGCCGACGAGGAACACTATGGACACGACAATTTAAAACATAATAACATACCTATTATTAAAATATTTATGACGTGTAATATATCTATATAATAATCACTGTTGTACGGAAAAAATTCATACGACCAAAATTTGGTGTGTTCGCAGGTACATCGAGGCTAACTCGGTGCGGCAGTTCAAACCTAAGGATTGCAATCTGGAGTGCAGACGAGCGCAGTATTGCGCCGTCACCGAGCTCGATTACGGTCGGTTTCACAGTTGCGTGGAAACGGCCGCCGAGGCGCTTTCCGGGTCGGTCCGTCCGCGGGGCGACGAGGCACTTTTCGCCGCAGCCGTCTTGCTGACCGTCGTGGCGCTCACTCGGCACCGCCACCACTAGCCACTGTCCACCGATCCCGCCGACGACGCAAACATTGTCTTCTCAGAGACATCCTCTCACGCAAACGTAAAATGATATTATACAACGACGGTAAATGTCCACTTGACATTTTTCTCCATCTCTTTCTCTCTCTATCTCTCTCTCTCTCTCTATATATTTATATCATCTCTCTCTATCTATCTATATCTGTGTGACTCTCTCTCTCTCTACATGTCTCAATCATTCGGTCGCAGATCTATGTGTGTATAACATCATATTTTTTAGAAAAAACGTGTCACGACTTCCGTCGAAATCACGTCGCGACGATCTATAAAAAATATATATATATATATACATAATACGACGATGTCCTATATATTCTGCTGCATTACAATATAATATACGCCCCCCCACCACCTCGCCCCACCGAAGACCGCAGACTTCAAACGCTCGTCTGTTCCCGCCACTGGGTCGAACGCCGCGCGAGACTACGGAACGAGAGCGCGCAATATTTTTCCCCCTCACGAGATGCCGAGTTTGATTTATTCCACGTCCGTATCCGTCGGTTTCTTACGTCTGCGGCGGGGACACCTCCGCACGAAGAGAAGGGTTTATTATTTTTATTTTATTTTTTCCCCCCCATCGAACCCGCTGGTTTTTTTTCCTCTCGACTAGACGTCTCAGATCGTATATTTTACCGCCTCGGATCGGCACACTCCGATAATTTATTATTTTTACATCCGTTAACGAGAAAATATGGTGCTCATCCTATATGTACGCAGTAAGCGCCCACATAATATATACGTAGTTATATTATATGCGGTTCAGGGCGATTTTCTTTTCCCACACCCATCAATCTGCTTGAGATATTTTACCCTGTCCGTTTATTATAGTCCATAATAATAATGTACTGCACAATTTTCGTGCCACGTTTTATTTCCTATTGCCGACGCCGTTGTTCAAACATATTATGATTGTTGTGTAATATATTATATTTGGAAACCAATACGTCCTTATTGGCATTGTGCGTGGAGCACAATATCAAAATAAACCAAATTTGCATTTCATAACGTTATTTACGCATAATTATATATTAAAACATTATGTTTTTAAAAGTCATTACAAATTATCCGTCGTATCGGGAAAAAAATATTTAATCTTCATAATATCGTAAATGTCTCGTTATGTAACTAAAACTTTCAGAGGCGGAAGCTTTTAGTCGGTCAGAAAATAAAATAACTTATTACAATAACAATATTAACAACAAAACATATTATTTTTCGATAACGACATAGGTCGGCATTTATAAAAAAAAAAATAGAAAAATAATGGTTAATCTGATAAAAAAGTCATTGTGCGCTGTTCATTACTTACAACGTCAATACCCTAATGTAGGAGATGTTAAGATAATGATAATATAATGGTAATGGAAAAAAATCAAAGCAATTGCAATAATAAATCGAATTTTAGTACATCGAATCAAACATGACCATCGCTGATCAAATATTTATTTATTTTATACCATAATAAACAAAAAATGTATAATAATTGATCAAAGACATTCGCGTGTTCGATAATACGGTATTGCAAGTATTTGTATTAATACCTTTTACTTAAATTCGTCGCTTTCGATTGATTTCGGTAAAATACAATTTTCCTCCGGAAGTATACAATTATCTCTACATAAGACTCCTTTGAAAACTCATCGAAAATAAAACAAACACGACCCCGGAATAAGCGATATAAAATTAAACACACCTTGTAAACACGTAATTCGTACATTATTCAAACTCAGAGATGTAAAAACCTATTCGCAAAGTTTAAAAACAGCGAAGTTGTGTTCGATACATTTTGTTTAATTTATTAATAAAGGTATACTGTAAGAACGATGGTACTTAATAGTAATAGTAATAATAATAAAAATACGCTACAATAATAATTATCACGTTTCTATCTATCAATTCATACATTTTTAATAGAAATATTATTATTTTGAATGTAGAGAATAAGCTGTATTAAAATAATATCGTAACATAACCGTGTTAAAATAAAATAAGATTATTCCGAGCTGAAAATACGACATTCATCGATTTAACCTAATGAAATTATTATTTTCGTTCGTTACAGCTATTATTAGTTAGTAGACACTGGAAACATAGGTTCAATCTATTTTGTTTAATTAACGAGCATATAATAATGATAAAACATAATATCGTAATAGCTTCGTTGACGTGGAAAAACGCACTTCATAATTATTATTATATGGACTGAAATATTGTTGAACAAGTCCGGTGTGTGGGGGTGGATGAGTGCAACGACTATTAAATAAAATTATATTACCCACCATAATATTATAATTTAGTTACGCAGAATGATATCTATATTTCGATACGATATCGATGTAACTAAGTACTTGAATCTATATTTATATATTTTTGTTTATGCCTATTATCACAGCAAATACATTTAACGATTAAATTATATATCGTCAATCATATAGGAAGAAAAATTTATAAACAGCCAAGTATTGTTTCATATAATATATAATATTTTTATGATTTTATTTCAATACATTTATAAAAAAAATGTTTCATTATGAGTGAAAATACTACATCCGTATAATACGTAGACAGCCATTATGCTAGAACATCTTGCTGTAGGTATAGGTATTTAATGTAAAAAAAATTAATGAAAATAAAAATCGACAATAAAAATTTTATTTTCGACACTACGATATTGATATTTAATATCAATAAAATATAAGGAACGATATCGATACTAAAAAATAGGTATCGTAATGTTAGTTGTTTCCGTGCAGCTATCGTACCATATCCGATATACCACCACCACCACCGCATCTCGTCGAACTAGGAAATCTCAAACACTAGAATATAATATTATTCTGATATTCTTACAATTACGACGGATCATTATTTTTTTTATTTTTTTTTTTTTTATTATAATCGCTTTTTTGACAAGCTGAACGTTCGAAATTTTATTTTCTTCCAAGCCACGTAAATTATCTTAGCACTCTGAAGGCTTAGGTATAGTGTGATAAGTGGCACTACCAGGAAAAATCCATTTCGAACAATTTGAACCGTAATCTAACATCGATATTGATGGACAGCTTTGATTTCGGTTGGTAGTGTACACAAGTTGTTGCATAAACAAATGAAATACAGCGGCTGTCTTAATAAATTTTTATAAATGTTCATAATTATTTATGTTTTTGGCGATTATGCTACCAGTGAAAATACTATTATTAGGGCTACAACACGAATAAACATTTTATTTTAATGAAAACTATGTTGTCACCTAGAACAAATTTAGAGTCAAATTTCTGGTCGTAAATAAATACCTACACATATACTAGACCCGTGATACCCCAATAAAATGAATAAAAAATAAATACAGAAAGTCGAACCTCGTAATATCATATTATTTCAATATCATATGGACCAACCCAGCCGACGGGAAATTTCCGGCTGCGCATTTGGGGCACGCGGTAGTGCTGTCGGGTATAATTCGACGCGACAACTCCGCGCGCGCGCTTGTACTATCGTTTCGCTCAAAACTTTACATATAACATAAGACATAACCTACCACCTACCTTATTTATACCTATACCCCGGTATATTTATAAATACCCACCTATACAAACGCGGTTTGTAGCCCCCCCTCCCCCTCCCAAGTGCGGGCGGACGCGTCGGGTCCATAAAAAAAAATGTGCCCTCAGTAATATCACTATCGCGCTATTACTGAATATGACTGTTATTATTATTATTATTATTATTACTATCGCTGCGCCTGATACGACTATATCGAGGGTGTGAGAGTGTGCATGTGGCTGTGTTTGTACGCCCGTGAGAATAATGCACGAATACACTACGTTATTGTACGACGTACTATATAATAATAATATACACATGTACATAATATAATATTGTTATTATTACGTACGTCGTAAATTCGCATCTACGCGGAGACGTCGGGGATTACCGTCGTTTTTCAATGCTATCCCTCCGACCACACTCCCGAGCCATGCCTCTCCGTCGCCCCCTCACCCTCTCGCCGTGATTCGCTACATTTAACGTAATATTTCTACCGATGATGTTGTTACGTGTACTTACGCAAACAGACACACACACACAGACGTATAATATAATATTATTATGCGCGAGCGCCGAGCAGAGAGGTTATTGTAAATTGTACAGAGCGATCGCCGTGACGCGATTTGGTCGGCACGGCGCAAAATATATAATGTTATAATATTTTACTCTGTATTATGATATTCAAGACGGGTCTCCTCTGCATAATATCCGAGCTGCGTTTGAATAGTTTTTACGCTTACTATACCATAGACAATCGGCGGTATGTCCTACCTACCTATAATAATTATTATATCATATTATAATGACCGATCGTCGGAACAATTATTATCATCATCGCCGATAAAACAGATTATTGACAACGCCATTATTCTATTATATTCATTACGTTACCGAGACCATTTGAAGTCCCGTACTTGTGGTGACACGGCGGCTAGGCTACTAGCCGACGCAACTCGTCAAGGACTTATCTGTAAAATATTGACTTGACGTATTATACGTATGAGTAATAATATATTATATAAAATCTGAAATTCAAATTTAAACTATTCAAACGTCTGCAGCGAGAGACGACTGCGTCGATCGATACCCGTTGTAACATTAGGCCTGTTGCCAATTGCCATATTATATAATATTGCCATAAAATATAAAATATATATAACATTTTGAACACAATTATACAGTCGGTGTTTGAACTGAAAATGTAAATTAATTATTTAGAAAATTGTTTTTTTTTTCATTTTATTTTACCCGATAAACCATAAAATTATGACCAAATAATGATATTATAATAGTAAGATTAAAACTATTATTACTATTATTATTATTATTATTATTATTATTATTATTATTATTATTATTATTATTATTATATTGATATGACATGTTATTAGCCCATAAATAAATTATATGTATTATATTATGAAATAAATATATTCGTGGTGGACATCATTACACAATTGTATTTTATTATTGAAACCGTTAAGATATTCTTCGTGTTTTGATGTTGTGGAAATATGATAAATTAAAATAAGTGAAATATATGATTACACAATTATTACTATAATTATTATTATTATTATTATTATTATTATTACAACTATACTATAAATATTATTATTAAAAAGAAAAATATTGTGTTGTTTTAAGTTATGAAATTTTTTTTATGCATTTGTTTTGTATTTATAATAATTTTATGTTGCTTTTTATGAATAATTTATGAATAAAATATAATGATTTACGAAAAGGCTAATTCGTTCTCTGAATTTAGAAACCTTTGGATAATCTTATACAGAAGAAAACGTTACATGAATTTCTTCCGACGAGAAATCAATACGCACTGAATAGCTTCCGCAGGCGGACCAAGAAGTCAATTGTTGTTTGTTATCGCAATAGTGTGGGAAAAGGAGACGTGATTAAAAGTAAGCTCTTAAACAAGAATTGGCCCAAAACCAATAATTTATGTGAATATTACCCATTTACGTCTGTGTAAATAACCGAATCAGTACAATAACAAGTCGTACCGTCGGATAACATTTTATATTTTAAAATAATCGTCTACTTTAATTTATTGTCACGTCATATTTTGGTGTTCTGGTATGCAGTTGTAAAAGTGTTGTAAACTATTTACCGAGATAAACAAATATCAACTGCCTGTACCAATATTGGCATTAAAACGACATAACTTACAATAATAATAACAATTTCATTATTACACAATAAAATATTCCGATAAAATTCTATATATTGTATACATAACAAGTATGCTGCATGATAACAGTGTATGGAAATATTTAATAAACCAATAAAGAACGTAAGCAAATTAATAAATATGGAAAAAATTAAGGAGAGGGAGAGTAAAATATATAATATATAATAATAAAATATGGATGGGTAATAACAAACTTAGAGGTAGTAAAAATGCTTCAATCTAAAACTTTTTTGGAGGTTTCTGGTGACAAATCAGATGTTGTTGGAAAGTCAAAAGTCATAACTCCTGGTACTATCTAAAATAATTAGGATGAACTAAACAACAAATACTGAAAACGGAAATATTTAAGAAATACCAGATTTCAACAAAATCAATTTTGTTATTTCGATGTATTTTAAAAGTGAAACATCATAGATACGTGAGTTTCCATCAACTATTTATCTTATCATTTGTTCCGATCATCTTCAATATATTTTTTGAGCTTTTATAATAAACGTATTAAAATCTTAAACTCTTAAATATTTTTTTTCAATTTATATTGTTAAAATTTTTTTCTAAGTCACAAACAGTAGTTAAAAGTTAGTCATGCGTTTTTATACAGTCCTTAAAATATATTAAATTTGTTTTAATAAACAATAAATTGAAGTTCAAATGTAGATGTTATTAATATTTATAACGAAAAAAAAATGAAAACTGGATTTTTCCTCTAACGATTTTAGTTATTTTTTTGTAGTTCCAAAAAAAATATTAATCGTAGAGACATGAAACTGCGATTAATTACGTAATTACGCATTTTTATTACGCCATTACGGATATTATTATTCTCTGTACACAATATTAATTTTTCAAAATATTTAGATTAATTTTAACCTATTCATACCACGAACCTATTACTTTATTCACGCCATATTACGGTACGTCGGTATTGACTTAACAGTTTTAATAACAGTTAGTAATATTGAACAAAAAAATATGATAACAATATTGATTTATTACAATATATACAATTTTTTTGGAAAGAATTAATTTACCCTACCATACAACTAATAGAAAAATTATTTATTTTTGTGGTTGCTTACACATAAAAACCATACATGAAGTGGCCAAAAGTTAGTATAAAGTATAAACGGTTCCATCTACTCCTTAACAATCACCCGAATCTACTTATTAAAAACTTAACTACATTATCCATGCCTGGAAACCCTTCTCGTCGCCTTAAGTGAAAATGGTACAGAGATCTGCTAGATAACAATCCTTAATCCAAAACAAACAAATAAATAAAAACAATTCAAAATAAATAAATAAAAGACGAAAATGTCATCAATGTCTTCATTCAAATTGTTCATGTTTTCTTTTTATATTTCTCATACTCTTATTTGTACGTCTGGTATAGATTGTGTATAAATAATAATAAAAAAAAAAATTGCGGTTGTCAGTATAATATTATAATATATCTACAGTCGAGTCTCGATAAGTCGAATCTCAGGGGGGAATAAAAATAAATTCGACTTATGTATTTTTCGAATTATATACATCAAACACAAAAACACAACATAAGAAAAACACTTCAAGGGGCAAAAAAATAATTCTAGTTATTAGGTTGTCGAGTTATCGAAGTTCGAATTATCGAGACTCAACTGTATATAAAATTTGTATAATTTCTGTGCCATTTTTTTTTTTTTTTTTTGCAACGATTTGTTCAACCAAAACCAATCGTTTTAGTGAATATCAATATCAATATTTAGTAAAACATCCTTAGATGTAGAATCTGGACCACCATCCCTGCGAAAAATCTCCTTTCGTTCACCATGATTCATCGTTGAATTCAAATTATATCCAATTGCATTAAACCACTCAAAGACAGGTACTAGCAAAAGTCAAAAAATACTATGTGTAAAGCAGAGCCATGTCCTTATTTTTTCTATAAGTGCAGTGTACAAGAGACATCACATTCACGGGAGATGAAATAATGTTTAGCTGTTCGCAGTATTTAAAATCAACGATGACTGCAGTTTATTTAGGGTCCAGGACGATTCTTTGAATTAGGGTTCGGTTCGGTTATATTAAAGTTAAATGAGCATTAGACCCTCAAGCTTTTTAGTCTTGAGCACATAATTCTAAAAACCTATAGATTATTGTTTTATTTATTTCGTTAGAAAAACCTTTATTGTAGATCAGATTCACTTTACCCATTGACATATTACTCCGACTCCTCTCGACAGTAAAAAAAATACAAGAATTACTTAGAAAAAAAACAATAACAGTGTTGAAACCGTATACTATTATGTAATATTATTATTATAGGCGTAGTAATACATGCATCACAATATTGGTTTTCTAACATCTTATAATATGGTAAGATAGGCACAGATAAATTGTCTCCCTCCACCCAAACTGTATAAAGCATCTTCTCTAAAACATAAAATTGGATAATGCATTATTATAATATTACGGCCGTTAGTATTATGGAAGTTAAACGTTTGAGTTTAGTCGAAACAAATGGACAGAACTACTCAACAGTAACACCAGCATTGTATACATTATCATAAATACTATTGTGGCGTAGGTTCACGGTAAAAACATTAATTTGAGATTCTCGATGCCAATGTAATTTTGTCTACAAGAATACACTTGAGGGATATAATGATCCTGTCCTGTAGAATCAACCAAATGTAATATTTTTTTTTTTTTTAAAACTAATAAAGGGTTAATATTCTACAAGCCACATTGACTCCGTTTTAACTTTAAATAAAAAGGTGAAGTTCAATACTGTCTGTAGAAAGAGTCTGCTTCTTCTTTCAGATAAAAATATATCTATAAAAATCTGACAATTCTACAAGGCATGATAGTTTTTTCTCGTGAAGTATTTTTTTCGATATTATACACCTATAAACCCCTTTAAACAGGCATCGGACAGTAGATTAATGAAAAACTATTATAATTAAAATGGCAACTAAAATAAAATTTTAAAACGTCGGCCCGGCCCCTTCGTATAGTATTTATAAATTATATTTACACATATTACGGAATAGTGAAAATATGTAGTTAAAATAAAATGTTTTCGCCATTAAATGAATTGATGTTCACAAACGTCACAAGTATTAATTAAGATAATGTATACCTACTATGTTGGTCTTACTTGTAACAATTTCAAATACTGCAGACTCGTTCGCGAAGACGTAACTAAATTTTTAAGAACGTCGATCTATTTAATTTTTGAAATATCTGCAATAATGCTCTCGAGTTTTGAAGATTTATTTGATTATTTTCAACGTTCAATATATCTCTCAAATGTTTGGATTGAATTTGTTTTGCTATTTAGTTTCTTTTTATATTTTGTCTGCTTGACAAATGTTGCGTACTTAAAGGCGAAATGTTTGATATTGATTTAAAAGAAATTCAACGGATCCATTAGTCGTCATTTTTGTAGGTAAAATTGAATTTCACATATACCGATAACTTGTATATGAGACGTCTTGTCTTGCTATATATTGTAAGGACCGTAAAGTGTTTACTGAAATCGTGTTTTCTCTGCAGTCTTCCGCACTGCAACCATTACTCATCACTGCGTCTTGCGATTGCTGTCTAATATTAATTCAACTGCGATTCGTCTTACGGTAAGTGAATACATTATCATCGGTGTATTTGAATATAAAATGTAAATAGTCTTTGAATATGCGCGTATGAGCTTTTCCACCACAATATTATATTTATTTGGATGATTCCGTTAATTAATTTGAACATTTTGGAACGCGGACGATGTAATTATTTTAATATAGTCGATTGATATTATATTTATGATGAATCGTTATTAATGTTTATTCATACGGTAGATGCATTACACAATAATTCGAAGGTGCCGGATAAAAGTCATGTTCGAAATCACTGAAAATACGGGAACAAGAATTTTTCCGTTCACTGGATAGTAATGATTTTATCTCAATCCATTTTACCCACAATTTTTGTCCAATAATTTGTTGAATACTTATAATTTAGGTCAAACCAAATGTTTTAAGTTCAAACAACTTTAACAATAAATTACTTTTATCATTTGTCTAGAATGTAGATTTAATTTTTGTCAGTCCAATTTCTGTATATTATTTATGAATAGCAGTTGTATATTTTAAAGTTTGTTTTATTGATTTTGAAAATGAAATAACTGTTATAGAAGCTTAAGTTTTATTTTTTAGTAGTCTAAATCTAAGGTAAATAATAATAGGTATGAGAAATCAATTGTATTAATTCATCATACTCTTACAGTTTTGTGAAGCAAGACAATTAACGATCCATATAATAAGTCCACGTAATTAAACTCATCGATAGACATAATAATATAATATTTATATTTTGTATCATAAATTGTGTAAGGGCGTTTAGTATAGGCAATTTGAATACGTACTCGCTACGATCAAAAACCACAACAGTGAGATCTGAATAATTGAAAACACAAAATAAATGGTACATAACAGAAATAAAATATGTATATAATAGTAGTGTTTGATTAAATTCTGTAAATAACTAAACTTATGGAATCTATATACAAATATGATATTGACCATTATTATTTTAACAAAACGAGTGCAGCTGTTCAAATCAAATCTTTTTTTTTTTTGTTGTGTTAAAAATATTGTATATTATAAGAAAACAATAGATATTGTTTTCAGTCTTTTTCGATTTCTATAATAATTATTGCGCGAACCCACAGAACTTTTTTACATTGTATTTTGTATTTTTTTTTTTTTTTAAATTCTTTCAAGTATAGTAGTTTTATTTCCGTATAATATTTTGTTGTTTTCGTTGCATGTATTATTATTTTATAAAACACAATTGTACGAAAAATGAAAGATGTGCGAACTTTTATTTTTTATTTTTTTTTCGACACAGTTGTGAGTTGACTCGCTGATTTCAAAAAGATACAACATATGTAAAATCATATTCTAAAAATGATCATAAGTAGTGTTGTTAGGTATAGGTACTTGTTAGCGTGTTTAGTGTTTACTGTTTACATAAAATATATTCGTAAAACAAATTAAATATTCAAAATACACAAAACCCTTTTCGACGTTATGCGCCAGGTGCATTGTGAGAAATTTAAATATTCTACGCCATTCGAGTGTCGTTGTTATTATTTTATATATATATACACAAATATTATAAATCATGCAAAATTAGGGTATTCATCCGAAGACAGTTATGTCGTTAAACTATGATTTTGAATCGGACTATTACATTGTGAGCGCGATCGGCAAATTTGACGTCCGTGCTAACGAAAATCGGAAATAGCTTTCGTACAAATTATTTTGTCGTATTTTGTCGAAGTGATAGCGTCGAACACGGTCGAGTAACATTTTGGTCTATTATAGGTCGGGTTTCGGCCTGCCACCAAAAAAATTCCCGTTATCACAAGACTTGCCTTGATAACAGGAGACCTCGGTTTGGCCAAAACTGGAGTATGATGTAGGTATACACGTCACCGGTTATCCGCCAAATTTGGCTTCGATTAATTTTCTCAAATCGCTTTTTAGGTTCACCATAAAACGTATCACGTGGGCGGCGTGCAAAAAATGGAACTCACTAGAGCTCAGTCGTGTGTGTGTGTGCTTAAGTGCTGGAAAGAGTGAGTGTGAGTGTGTATTTAAGTGCGAAAGAGGGTGTTTGTGATGGCGTGCACAAAAGCCTTTCCGTGTTGTCTATCTGTACCTTGCGGTTGGTGTATGGTGGTCGGCGGGGGGGGACATTGAAATGCACTTTTTCGACGTGCACACCTAACCACCCCGCAACGGTACGACGCATAATAATAATGTATTATGTACGCTCGAGGATATCGGCCAAATAGTCTTGGACGTCATGATTTAAAATGGTCGACGGCAATAACACGATACTGTACCCGCACTATAGAATACTACAATATGATAAATCGGGTTTTCGCAGATTTTTGCTTGATATTTCTATTAAGTAAGTAGCCGCAGACAGCCATGTCAACATTGGCGTCAATCTAAATATCATTATATATAATATTATTATGTCACGAGGTATCCGTTCAGCCGTAAAATTTCCAAACAGATATAATATGTTGCCGGAAAATGTTGGGTAGGTGCTACTCGGAAATGCTAATGTACAAATTATGAGGTCGATCTCAACAACCTATTTCTGTGATTTTTTATTTTTTATTTTTAAACATAAAAAAATTTAAAGTACCATCGAGGACGAAAAAAGTCTCGAGAATCTTACAGAACGCTGATTTTTATTTTATTTTGTAATACGAAAGCTCACAAATTCGACGAAATCTCAATATTTAATTTTTTTTATCCGTATAATTCAATTTTTATATCATTCAAAATATAAGGTACCGACAGTGATGACAATAGTAGCCATGGCAAACCTTTTTTGTATCTCATGTAAAAAATAATTTTTAATGAAAATTAAAAATAAAAATGTAATATATTATTTATAAACTTAAGCAATTTTTATTCCCGTTTATCATTGGAAATTTTTTTTATCAGCGAATATGCGTAGAACGTTTAGGTTTGATAAAAAAGAGAAGCACAAACTTCAATCATCTCTGTTTTGATTTGATCACATTCATCGAGGGAAATAAACTTTCACAATATGATGATGCAAATATTGATAGTATTGAATGATCTATTTTTTCAAAAAAAAATATGTTTACAAGTGAGTCTTAAACTTTCAAAATTATATTATTTGTTACTCTTATTTTTGAAAAATTATTAATGGTTTTATTTTCACTACCTATCATATTTTATTAAATGCAACATTGTATAATGAAAATATTAAATATTTCTCGTTCCGTTAAATTTGGCTTGGAGGCAGCATTCGTACTAGTTGGGTTACGCTATATTATAATCGGTTTAGCTCAAAGTTAAAAAGTTTAATTTTATATTTTTTTACTCAACAAGTTACCTAGCTAATACTTTAATCGTCTTAATAACTTAAATAAGTGGTTAAAGTGCCCATTGTGATAATTAAGTCTTTTCCGGTTAATTTAAAAAAATAATACGCTAAGTTAAAATCAAGTTTCTTCTGCATATCTATAACCACGGATAGAACATAAAAGAAAAACTAATTATTTTTTATTTAATCGAATTGTATACAATTATTATTTCAATTAAAAATAAATTAATATTTCTTGATTTTAAAATTATTTTAAAATATAAAAAATATAAAAATGTTACATAAAATATGCCTTAACGACTAGTTTGCAATAAGAAGGAATAGTTGACCGAATTAAAAAAAAAGTTGGCAAGTGGCCTTGATGCACAGTTATCGAAAACTATCCAGTTCAACGGTTCTTAACGGGGGCGGTACCGCCCCCTTGGGGGCATTTCGGTCTCTCTGGGGGGCGATAGTTTTGAAGGGGGCGTTGAGGGGACGGTGATCTTTTTCAAACTAGGAGATGAAAAATAATACAATAATTGAAAGTGAAATCAGAATAGTTGTAATTGCGACAATTGCGTACGCTATCGCAACGGCATACGGCATGTTATCTAATCGCATTTTACGTATCGGGAACGTCCTGTTTATAATAAGAGTTTTTACTTTAATAGTTTAATTAATAATGTTATAATATACTGATGAATAAATAAATATACAAATATATATATATATATATATATATTTATAAGAAGAAAATTTGATTTTTCACGAGGGGGGAGGCGTTAGCAATTAGTTATTACGATAAAGGGGGCGATAAAGGTTAAGAACCACTGATCCAGTTTAAGATGATAAATACTACGCAAGTACCTATATTATATTGTAATAAAATACAAGCTGTATATTTGTATAACACGGAGTGTTGTATATGCAATTTTAATACAAGACATTGAAAATTTTTAACATAGCTTGTTATAAAATATATAGCATTAACATTTACTAGGGACTGGATTCTCCGAATTTGTATATTTTTATAGAACTCGAAGAAATAAAGCAACTTTAATACTTAAAATATTTATCTGTGTTTTCAAGAATTAATAGGTAAAGATAATAAATTGTAATACATAATATATTACTATGGTTGAGACAATGTTAATGACTTGTTCTTATAACAATGTTTGTTTATTTAAAATTACATTTGTTATCCAACTGATGTATCCAACGCAAGAATAATGTTTATTTGTGCATCTTTTACTTCTAAGGATGACTTACTAATAATTACACATGAGAAAACTAATAATTAGGTTAACAAGAATACACACCCGGCAGCGTCATACCTCGCTCGTTCGACGGCTGTTGCATAACTACCTACTGAACTATCAGTCTGGGTATAGAGCAAAGTAGGCTCCACTTTTTACTAAAAAAATATACAACACATTTCAATTTTTTTAATAGACGGAGTTACTTTATAATATTATTATACTTAGGTATACTAAATTTGTTATACAACGATTACATTTTTTAAATCGTACTAACATAATATTACTCATACTACTATATTATAATATCTATAGATTATCATAATATGCATAGTCGTATAGATCATAAAAATAGGCCAGTATAGTGAACGTATGTGGTATTTGTGAGTCCATCGGAATATGAACCTCCGCGTCTCTTGACCATCTCACATAGCAAAGGTCTAAAGTTGGTGTTTTTTTTAAAGCCTGGGATGGTTCGTGATATTAATAGTGAAAGAATAACCATTGAAGTCATCATGGGGATGTTTTATTTGAATAGGAATAAGATTATGTAAAGCTCATAACTGAAACAACCTAATTCAACGTATACAGATTATTTTTTCAGAAAACTTAAATTTCAATCTTTGATGTTCCCGCTGGCCGAAAGTTTGAAAAAATATTTTTATTAGGACTTAAAGTAATATTATTGTACATTAAACATTTTTTAAAACAAAACCAACGATAAGTTAAACGACACTGTGAACTTTTGTAAATTTAAAACTTTTTTAACATTAAATCAACCACTTTATATTTTGAAGCATATTTTACTTTTTAGATTCAGGATGAACAGAGAGAGCTAAGATAATGTTTGTTGGACTAAAAATACAAAATGATACTAGGATGACGGTGAAATGTAATATTACGATACAATTTTCGAATTGTTCACGTTTTCTGTACAATTTTGAAAGTTATTGAAAATTGAGAAGAAAAAACTGAAATCAAGTGCAATTAATTTCGATGGTTATTTTTTCTCACGATTTTAGTTCGATAGAAGCCATTATTTATGATATTTATTCTGAAAGAAATCGGATCTTCATAAATAAAACCGACCAACAGTGCTGTTGGTCCCATACGTTTAGGTTAAAACGTCATTTTGATATTAATGATCTCACCCAAGCATTGAATCATAGTCGTCAGACTACATTCGCAATAGTCACACAAGACTGAGAAAATGGTATATAAATAAAATAAATAAATATATAAAAGTCTCAAATGAAAATAATTAATAGTGATCCACTGTATACTATTGAGTTAGAAAATTCAAGTGAAAACTTAAAACGAAATATCTCCAATTGTCGTACATTAATCACGGTGAAAAGTTTTCTCAAAACGTTGCCAAATAAACTTTTCTTTGGAAAATAAAATAATTTAATAATCCTACGACAATAATATTGAATATATATTGTATACGACCAAAGTCAATAATACATAGTTGTATAAAACGATAATCTTGCATCATCCACTCAATCATACAACAAAGTGATTCGTTTAATGGAAAAAATACATTTTATCGAAAATAATGTAATATTTTAATTAGATAGTTTGTAGACATTAAGAAGTTTATTTTGAAAAAATTATTATCATTATCACTTTTAAGTTTTACTTTTTTGATTGCGAAATTCATGTTTTATTTCGTATTTTTAAGAAAAATATTTTTCTGAATATGTACTTCGAATATTTAAACAATTATAGGCAGATAATTAATTATAAGCTTATAGCTTATAAGTATTCACCATTTTGATGAGAGTAGTTCTATAGCCCATATTTTTTTGGAGTAGCTGGTACCTCAGCTGTGCCACTTCACTTCGCTCATAATACTTATTATACATATATACTCCTTCGGAATTCAAATTTTTATCCGTAAAAATATTCAAAAAAATATTCTGCTTTGGACATGAAATTAAAATTAAATATAAATATGTTGTCATTAGGTAAAAAAAAAGAAAAACCTCGAAAAATTATTACGATAAAAAAATTCAATTTTGTTTAAAAAAAAAATGCCGGTTTGTAACGTTTTCAAATTATGTAAAAGAAATATTTCCAAAAACGTAAATATTTTTCGATAAAATAAACGTTTGCCCTGAAAAGAATAATTGACTTGTATATACCTACATAATATCTGCATATTATGTAGTTATAAGAGAGAGGTTTCCGTTAGAAAACAGTTGAACGAATACGACCACGTGTGTGAATATACTGTATAATATATTTATTCCAATAAATATTAAAATACATGTTTTGTATCGATTATATAGGCAACACGAGACCGTCTGACGTTATACATTTTTTAGTAGTCTATATTTTACAGTTACGCTGTGATATAATCGTGTATAATAATAATATATATAATCGTATAATATTATAATAGGTATATTAAAAACGTAGTATTATTGTCTTTTTTTAATTAAGACTATTAACAGTCCCGGGGTCAGCTGGTTAGGGGTTGCTACGATACCTTTGCGAAAAAGAGGTGTGCCACGTAACGATAGCCGACGGATATTTTCCCAGAACTTGTCTGCAGTAGCTGACCTCTGAAATTTTTCAGAATTTTCAAAAATCATTTCTCCTGCGGCCCCGAAGTGTTCACGACGCGATTGATTTAAGCAAAATAAAAAATCGTTAACATTCTCCCTCCCCCTTAAAACGTCAAACCCCTATAATTACGCGGTCGACGTTATATTTCTGGAATTCTGTACCCGCTAAAAACGACGTTGTTTTGAGGCTCAAAGTAATTAATAAACATAATATTACTTCGAAATATCTACGGCGGCAGCGCGGTGGAGTGCTAATAACACGGCTGCAGCAAGATATATAGTGGCAGACGACCCGTCGGCTTCGTCTCTGGCCCGACCGTATTAACCACGCATGGCGTGAGGCTAATAACAGTGACCTACCTACCTATACACACCGACCGGCTATACCGTATACCCGGTTACCCGAAATTATACGCACGGCTCAGTACGTTACTTATACTTGCTACGTACAACCCTGTTGATACGAATCGATCGCGTGCTAAGAATAACATTTAATAATAATATATAACGTGGCGTGGCACGAAACACCGCCGACGACCACCGATCACAGTCCCGTAATATTTTATTTACCACATCGTGTAGACGCCTGTCTCGTCGTCATCGTCGTCGTCAAAGTTCTGCTGTGATTTGTACCCTTGAACATAGGTAACAGTACGCGATAATAATATGACTGGTCATCGACAATAGTTGACCCAAACACAATGGTAAGTGATAACAAATCGCGATGAATTATGTGTTGATTTCACAACGACGATGCGTGGTTTTTATTGAAGACATTCTCTCCAGTAGAAAAAATTCTCCAATTTCGAGGGATTTATCTGGCAGCCAATTGAATCTGGTTTGTACTTTGGGTGGGTGAAAATTAGAAATACCCGAGTATAATCGGGATAAACAAAAAAATAACCTATGATAAAAAATTTAAAGTATTCAACCGTGAAGTGATTTTCTCAGTTAACCCCAAGAGGTAAAAGGTCGCAAACCACAGAATGGCACCAAGGACGATCTAAACGTAACAATAATAAAATACACTATATACCGTTATTATTTACCCATGAATTATTGCACGTCATCGTTATCGTTCGTGTAGCACATCTAAATATGGATTACGTATGTTTTTAAAATATTCGGTAACAACTTTGTTTTTGTCCATTGGATGAATAATTCGAAAATCATGTCCTCTCTAAAATGGAAAATGTGTGATGAATTTGAATTCTATGTAGAAATCGATATCAATGAGATATTTTTTCTCTGCGAGTTATGCATAATTTATTAAAAAAATGAATTGATTTACGCAGATTCACATTAATTTATTTTGAGACCGATATATATGGTATTATAATAGTACTTAGTAGGACGTTGGTTATTCACGGGTAAAAAATGTTTTTAGATTATTCATTATATATAGTCATAGGTATTATGAGAAAGTCATGAGACGCTGCAATAATATGTTATTCGATATGAATGAAGTCTATAGCTATATTATGCACGTGGGTTTATGCAACTCCCAAAAATACCGCATAATAATATATAGAGCTCCGAACTAATCTCTATTTTCAAAGTTTAATATTGAATGACTTTAAGTTTGATCCTAAATGAACTTTCACGCGCATATGTATTAAAATCGCATTATACGGTTAACGTATATATAATTTCCTCGTCGGCTCCATCAATATTAATGCGACCGCAATGATGCTAAGACGATTTCCTGAGCGGTATTAATAAACTCACGTCCTGCCGAACATGGCTGTATAATATAATTTCAAAAATCGATTTACAATGTCTTATTTTCGGCCAGTGGCCATTTTTATGCATTCCGTACCCGATATATACATATACATGATATAAATAAGATGTATAGGTATATTATGCATGTGTATTACCATTGTTGGACGGACAGAATAAAACGGAACATCTTAGAGTATTGGAAGTAATAGGATAATAGTTCAGAAGAAATTACAAAAGATAATTTTTTTTATGTAATTGTAAATTGTACATTTATCATACCGTGTAAAATATTGCGCAATCCCAAAAATATTGGTCTAGTGTGTTGCGATTGCTTCTTCATCAATAACGAATATTCTAATCGACGTATTCAAAACTTTTTTCTCGCAATATTTACTTTCCAGTGATATTATGTTTCGTTCAATGGTTTGGATAAACCATCGAGAAGATACTATCGTTTATAATGTTTGATACCGAGACATGGTGTATAATGACGTATTAAAAATATCTTTGACAGCTACAACTATAAAGTCAGTTGATAATAACTATTATAGTCACTTAATTAATACTTGATTATAATACATATTATCGCGATATTCGCCTCGAGACCACTCCCCTGCTTTAAGCTCCGTCAAAACTTCGACCGGGTTCACGCCAATGCGTATGTCTCCACGAGCTTTCGAATAATTTGAAGATAACGACATGAACTCGACGAGTTCTCCGTACTTACGTTCGTTGCGGTCGCGACACTTCGTAATTATTTATATTTCGCATTGCGATTTTATTTTTCTCGTCCGAATACGACTTAATGGACTTTTGAACTTGTTTGGATTGTCCCGTAAAATAGACGTTTCTCTCGCGGTAGAACGCCTGCCTACTTATGTTAATGCTATACATTTACATTCGATTACGAGTGTCGGTGTTGTTTTATAAACATTTTTATCGTCGAAACGGGAAAACGCTGTTCTGTACACTTTGCGCACCGCTCCGGCACAAGTTATATACATTATAATATGTTGTTATCGTCGTGCAAATAGCAATATGGTAATGATGAACAAATAAAACGCGGAATCCGACTCCGCCCATCGCTGTTTAAAACCTAACCCGAGCTTTACGACGGTTACGTTAATAGTGTCTATTTTATGTACCAATGTATATTTTATAAGTAAGAGTAGTCCTTAATGTTGTAGGAGGCAAAAATGTTGATGTTTTTGATTACTTGCCTCCCCCCCCTCCAAGTGTTTTGTTCAATTAGACAGACATGTTGGTCATGTTTCGTGGAGCTCACTCAACCCATTCGCACGCCCATAAAAGTGCATTGATAAGACCATATTATATGTGTGTGGTTTTCAGTTTTTCAAATTTTATTCAAAAACTATAGAATTTAGTACAAAAATAAAAAACATAATAATATTTATGCGCATTCACAACATTTTTCGTAAATCTATGAATTTTCAAAAAAAAAGTAATAAATAATTAAATTACTGTCATAATATTATTTTTACGGTTTGAGAAAAATTACGTTATTTTACATTATGTTAGTCCATTTTTGAATGAGAGGAGTTATATTTTTTTCAACTAACAATTTATATCGATTATTATAACTCAACATTCGTATATAAAATACGATAAGTTATTAGTGATAACTCAACAATAAAGTATCACAGAATATCATAAATTTATATTTTATACTACATCACTAACCATTTTTTTTTAAGGGCATTTTTTGTGTAATTAGGTCATAAAGGCATCTCGTTAGGGCATTTTTATAGATGTTTTACAGCTTCAACATACGGGCTTTATAATTATAACGCTTGCTTTTCCATAGTTATTGTTTTTTTTTTTTATTTGATGAATATAAAATCTATCCATACAAATTTGTACGATTGTTGTTATTTCTTTTATAACATTTTATTGACCAATAAATGACGTTTGAGAAAGCCGCCCACTGATGGACCAAAATATGGTTCGATCACGTACCAGCTATATTATAATCAGAGGATAGACCCTTTTTAGAATATTTGGTTTCACTTTTATCCTGGAAAACAATTATTTAGGTTTCGGTTTCGGTACGGAACTATGGTTCTTGGAAAAAACAAAAATGTCAGTTCTTGTTTTTTAAAACCATAAGTTTCTATTTCTATCAATACAAATTATAATCAATTCCAGTAAATTTGATACGATTCTATATAAGAATATCCACGGACGAAAGATTAAATTTACAAACATGGAACAGACATCTTAAAATATAGTTATAGATTACACTTTTCTTCTAAAACAAGCAACGGTAACTTCCCTACTACCATCCTTGTATTCCTCACAGAAAAATTTTAATTTAATTTTTATACTACCATTTTGTATCTATGATGGTTCTATATTATGGTAGCCAATTCACGATGTGCTATTTTCATCCCGTCAGCTGCATTTGATATTCGCATTTCCGTAATTAATGTCCACATTTTCGGTTGTTTGTGATTAACCAGCTATATCAATATAAAAACAAACTTTATTGAATTACTGGACAATATTTTTTAATAGCAATAAATATAATACTTAAGTAATTGATTTAAAAATTATATTATTCCATTCCTTTTTCACGTTGTTTGTTCGACTCCAGCTTATTATTGTCTCTCTTATAATTGAAATTGATGGTGAAAAAATAGGAGGTCGTTTCCAATTTCCAGATTCTAGAAACTCTTATTTTCTTTGTGGTTCCAAGTTCCGACCTCTTATTATAGTATTAATATACAACATCTGTACCACTGGTACCAGAAATTAAATTCTATAACCAAAATCGAGACCCTTGAATACTTTGTACGGATGCTGGATGTCATTTGTTAGTTAGTTATGTGGTTTATCTTATTTTCAATGCGCATTATCCCGAGTAGTTAATACCCTGCAATCCATGATTGTGAAAAATTGATGAATATTTTCTTTCCGGTGAACTGTGAACGGTTTAATTTTCCGTCATTTTAACAATATTATATTGTATGAAAACTATTTGATCGTTCTATGGGAGGGAAACAAATTATTTTAATCTACCCACCATGGTCGCGAATTCAATGCGCATACTTTCACAATTAATATCCATTTTTCATAATCGCTCCTACATAACGGTTTCAATAACCTTTTGACGAAATATCAAATAAATTAAATGTCTATAATTAATTTTAATGAAACTTTTACAGCCAAAATTAAAAATGATATAAAGGTCCGTTCAGTTAATTTACTATGTGAAAAACTATATTTATTTTGTACCAGCATCCGTTGGTAGTTTGTTAGTACTTAAAATTCATTAAATTCGGTTTTTATTTTTTTTTTTTTTTGTATTCACAATATATTTAACATTTTCAACTTTTCTCATAATGAATTTTATTGTGACATCTAAAAACTACTGCCGTGTAAGATAATATCCGTGTGTTCTGAAATTCATCTGCGATGGTATTGATGATTGGGGTTCTTTTTAAATCCGAAAACATCGGATGGCATCGAAGATACTTTTATCACAAACCTTGTTTAGGAATCGGTTGATGAGATTTGGTGGATTTGTTATCGTTTTTATACTGTAAACATTTAATTTTATTCAAAACTTAATTAAAAGAAAATCATTTGTTAACACCGAAAAAATCATGTTCCTCAAATAACTGACTGTGGTATCAGATGACATTTGTGACACAGATGAATTTCAAAACACACGATATACTATGTAGGACATTTAGGTATGGGTACGTATAAAATGAATTTAATTTACACACATATTTCCCAAGTTTAATATAATTTTATGTTCCACCATGGGTGGTTGCCAGTCCACAAGATCTTAACATTTTTAAGATAAAACAAAAACTGAAACAACTTGTACAATTATATTTTTAAAAGTATAATAATTATTTGTAATAATAGGTAAATACAATATTATTAGATGCCAAATGAAAACAAACAAATCAATGTAAAAGTGTTTAAAACTATTGTATACTACATTGTGTTCAAACTGTGAGGTACCTAACACTAAATATTTTAATATTGGAATAAAATGGATTTTTTAGGAAGTAACGTGAATACTGAAATACGCGTTTCTAGAAAATTTTAAATGTTTAACCTTTTCGTTGTACATATCTGAATATATAACTTACTTTATTGTAACGGAAAAAAGATTTATTTCTAAAGACTAGGATACATTTTTTTTCAAACAATTTTTGCATAAGAACTTTTATTAATGTTACAAAAATGACAATATTCGTTGAAATTTATAAATAATCTAATAATCTCTTTGAACGTTTATTTGTTTGCGTGATTTACTCTTTTCACTCATTCGTTCATGTAAGATAAGATAGAAAAAAATAGTTAAAGATAATGAAAATGATAAAATATTTAGGTACACACTAAAAATGTGTTCAATTAGATTTCGTTATTTAATAAACATAGGTGTTTATTTACGACTTCTCTGTGAACAAATTATTTTAATTTAACAACACATTATTCGTGAATCCTAGCTTGAATCTTAACTCTAATCATTTCAATATTGTATAAATAGAAAATAAATTTTCTTACAAAAAGTGTTGAAAAAAAAGAAAAAAAAAGCCCATCCTAATGAGAAGAAAAATATTAGTGTGCCATTAAAATATGCTCTTAAATTTTAAAAGAAAGTAAGTTGTATTTTATAAGTTCCTACCTATCAAAAGGATTAAATGTTAGACATTTTTGAAAATGTGTATTCTGATACTCTCTTTAATCTCCCGAAACCCAGTTTCAGACCAATACCATCGAACTGAAGTATTTAGTGGTAGGTACCTCTTAGGGTAAACGGTAAACAATTTAATACGTGATTAAACGTCTGTATATTTTTCGAGTGATATCAAACTGATGACGAAGAACAACGGACAGTGCAGTTGATGTATGCATACTGCTGAGTGCTGACGTACTGGCTATTACCAACAATTGCGGACGGATATGCGTGTGGTTTGTGAATGTATAATACTATTGTGTCCATACATCATATTATTATATAATATATTCAAGCAAACAACAATTACTACTAAAGTGATCGCATCAGCAACAAAACGAAATTGTTTACACTTGTTTAACGTAAGTAGATACACGAGAAAAATCTTCAATTCGCACAGACGGTATAACCGATACCGGACCATTGCTAAAAGAACGTTTTTGTGATTTATTAAATTCTTACACTCGTATTGCGCGATGATTACCGTGTTCAAAATCAATTTAATGTAATATAATGTGACCGTCGGATCAAGCATATAACATCATACCGAGTGAATGAAACGTATTATTTGAAATTTGAATACATAAATGGTTATACATTATACCGCCATTACTCTCGGTGTCGACAACAGCCAAACGCAGCTATATTTTATTTTATTAAAAGACATTTTTTTACGATTTCGTGAGCCGGTGTCGCAGTAATGTCTTACACGCAGGTAGTGTCACAGCGGGGGTAAGATTTACCTAGGCTTATTTTACTACCGGATAAAATCCTAGGATATTTGTACCCGGGGGAAAATATGCCTAGAACAATTTTACCAATCTCCCGCTGGTTAGAATATCCGGGAAAAAAGATTTGCCTTTTACAACAGCCCAGTAGAGTCTTTATGTTATACTGCGTTCCCCCCCCCCCCCCGTCCACCAACGACCGTTCGAAATTAAACACGAAAATGTCATAATATTATGTCATCAAACATTTTCATATTAAAAATATATCTTTGTGTTTCGATTTGCCTTTATTATATTTTTGCACGGGCAATAATTATAATTTATACGTTACATATGCATACAGTAAATCAATAGTAGTCTAACACCGCGCCGCGAGCACCCTCTTCGTAATCTATAAAACTATTTTACTTTTAGGACGATAGGACGGGGTACACACGAATCCGAATGATCAAATGGCTGTTTCCACGCCGACGGCACGGTAGTAATTGGGTCGCGAAGTAACGTTTTTCGTTTATTAAAATCTAAGGTATAGTGCACGCACGAGCCACACAAGCCAGACCTGGTTAACCGACGTCGGGTTGTTGCGCGGTCGGTTCGGGCGCACTCGTGTACGGATTTTGGGATTACGAAGGGTTTTCACGTGACAGTGGGTAAGTGGGTGGCTGCAGCTGTGGCGGTTGCGGTCGGTTCGGGTGCACAAATCCTCGTCAAACAGAGAATACGTTTTCTCGCCCACGTTAGAATTATACTCGATACGACACGCGTTGGAGAAAACACCCAAATGTATTATATACTTATTATAGGTGGGTACAATACGTATACCAGAATGGTTGTATACATACCATAGTCATGTGTCAACAGAGCAAAGCTCATTGTTTCGGTCGATATATTCCGTAATATTGCCACTGACTCGGCATAGATTCCGACTTACTTTTAGAACGAAATAGGCTTGTACAATAATAGTATGATAATATAATGAGTCCGAGGAAACATCACGACACCGCGATTGTACTTCATTAACTGCAGCCGCATATTCGTTATAGGTATTTGTCAAATGGTTGTTTCTATTGTTTTTGTTTAAATTTAAAAATATTAAGTACGAAAAAATATGTAAGAATGTAGGCCCGTGAATATTTAATATTAAGCATTGGTCGATTCTGTATTTACTCACAAAAACTAGTTGGAGCGAATGACGATGTTAATAATTGTATAGTGATTTTATTTCTAAAATAAGTTAATACAGATACTAAGTAATAAGTATAGTTTTTATGTTTTGGTATAAATCGTATTTTTTTTATAAATTATATTTTTTGTCTTTTTTTATTTTACCTAAATCCATATTTTATATTTTGATCTAGGAATAAAGTAACATAAAAAGGTCAGAAAATGTAAAAAAAATTATTTTTAAATACTATTTTGAAATACTTTGTGTGTGTATTAGAACTAGTATTTAAATACTTTTGACAAGTATGAGTCTACAGGACAAATAGAGCACTATTTAGTTTTCAGAATATAGTCAGACGTCTTCTACAAAATATTACAATGTCCCTCGTCGCCATACAATCGATGGCATTACCGAGGGTCTCCAGATCAGATGTTCTCAAACCTTTGTACGTGAAAGACCACGTGGAGGTACAGTATATACGTTAAAATATATAAATGTTTAAAAAATGTTCATAATATTTTACCGATTTATCATTTCAAATAGTGTTGTTTTAAGTCATTAATGGTACGCAACATACGAGTGTATCATTCATCGTATGGAATTTACGACAAACAAAGATTAAGAACCACCTTGAACATAATATTCATTTATCTGTGATGTTTAGTTAAACGCAAAGGTAATAATTAATACGATGTAATTATTATTTTTAACAATTGTTAAGTGTATACAGTAAGTTCATTATAAATATATTACTTGTCTTCTAAACAACAATGGTTTTGACTTCGTCTCAGCTGATAAACATACTACGTCGTAAAATAATTACTGCTGTAAGTACAACAAGCACAGTGCTCACTATACAACTTTTTGGAACAATGAAAGAGAATAAAAAAAAGTGCCGAAAAAAACGACGACATCGGACCGAAGGTTAGGCAATTAGTTAAGTCCAATCGTTATCTCGTACAATAGTTATTTTCGTCCAATGAGGCAATATTGACTTTAATCCAATTAATATTGTATGTCCAATCAATATTCCAGCCACGAGGTGGAAGAAGTTGGGCAGACACTAAGTCAAATCATTTGATTTTTTTTACAGAGTCAGCGAAGTGGTAGTTTTGTTGAGTTACATAAATAAACACTATAACATTGTAATTCCACATTTTTTTCCATCTTCGTGTAGATATCTGTATATTTTTAATTGGCAGGATACAGCTCTCGGGTAAATCCAGATTCAGTGATTGTAATAATTATAGTTCTTATAATTTCCGACTATCTCTGCTTGGCCCTTCTTTGTTTAGTTGCATTATATAAAATATGTAATTGTGTTTTCATGTTGGATATCTAGACCAAACATAAAAATAGAAAATTGGCCTAAATCCCCTTCGGTCACGGCGTACTGTGCCTGCAGAGGTAAAAAAAAAACCTCTATACGCATTGCGGGCTCAGACACGCGAATTTAATTCGATTCAAAACCGAGCTGTCTTTTTGGCATTTACTTGCGACTTTTGTTGCGCTGCAGGGTGTGGCAGATCTCATAACGGGGCAGTCGCCGGAGAATCTAAAGGTCGGTGACCATCGGATCGGCGAAACGGACAGTTCTATTTAGACGCGACCACTGTTGTAGCGGTGTTCGACCCCACGATGGCGAGCAGCTCTATCAACGATCGCGATGTCATATTATCCATGCATACACACGCGTATATTATTATAATTATCATGTACATTGTACCAATATATTTTATCGCGGGGTGCGTGTAAACAAACAAACGGCCGCCGCGTGTTCGGCGGCATTATTTCTTCGGCCATCGTCCGCAAAAGCGTCGGGGGAGGTTTCGCGATACCATCGGCGCAAGACCCTTAAATTAAACCTCGTTGTCGGGGCGCATCAGTTTTTACCACCCGTCTTCCGCGGCAGGCACTCGTCCACACGATACGCTATTTTAAACGTCGCCGGTTCTTCTCCACCGACCCACTACAACACTATTATTATAATAATACGCGTGTAATGTGTATTCATATATATATATAGCTGCAGTGTTCAAAGTTACTGCTGTGTAACAGCACCGTTTTCGGCCGGCAGAGAAATGCGAAGTGACGTGGAACCTACCAATAAAAGGTGCGTCCGACTGCGGTACGAAAAATAAAACGCAGACCCGTATATTTTGATTAAACGTTTACGCCGTGTGGGCAGACGCGCAGCCCCTAGGACAGCATAATAATATTGTGCGTTTCGTCCGCGAGTGCGAGCGCCAGGGCGCGTTCTGGTCTGTGCGTATGTGTGGGTGCGCGGGTGCGTGGGTGTGTGTGGGTGTGTGGGCGTGTGTGTGCACGCTAACCTTTTTTCACGAATCCGATTATTATCGCCGCCCTTTAAATCCTGGCTGTACGACGTCCCCGCGGCTCTTGTGCACAACATTATTATCCTCAGCGTCGATCCTGCAGCACATCGCTCCCGACTAACCATTCATCACCCCACCACCCACCGCTTACCCACCTGCAAGAGGACGCAGTCGGTTTCCCGGTCCGTTTAAACGGATAATGATGATGTGCATGTTCGCGTGTTAATTCGAAACGACGTGCGTTTACACGTGCACCTGGTGTGTGTGTGTCTGTGTGTCTGTGTGTGTGTGTGTGTGTGTGTGTCTGTGTGCCTGTGTCTGTGTGTGCGTGTAAGTTGCACAGAAGCAATGACGGTGACGATGACGTCTCCTGCAAAAAACGATCCTGCAGGACATGTCGTGGCCGCGCGTGCGCGATATCCGTTATGCCGGGACAGCGCGTATAAATAAATAAATACCCACTACGGTTTCGTGCTTTTTTGTTAATATTTTTGGTACGACAGTATTGGCGTAATGTTACCGCTGCAAAATGTCTGTCATCTATATTCTGTCGCCATCCAAACGATGGCGAATCAATATCACATCGTTTCATATTTATGCGGTGGACAACCCGACGAGACACGTGCGGTTTTACTGTGTAAATAGGTTCCTAAGTATATAATGATTATGTAGGAAATAATGCAATTGACCGGAAATCGTGTGGCTCGTGGCTAACCGTTTTTGCGTCGTGTTTCAATAACGTTCTGGGAACGAATTCCAATAATAACATTATTAATAATATAGAACGACGTATAATATGCGATTTTGTATGAAATCAATTAAAATCGTTGTGTCGCGTCGGTGGTTTGGTTTATACCATGAAATGTCGATCGACATAATATTATTATTATTATTATTTATTATTATTACAACACGTACAAAGTATAAGGCCGTGTTTTTCCCCGCCGCTCTCCTCCCAACCAACGCTATTTTAAGACTCGCGTACGATCAATTGTACATTCAATAGCGGCCTCAATTTTATGAATAATCCATGATATTATTTACATCACTTAATTTGGCATGTTGGAGAGCTATTTCGAATGCACCGATTCAATATTTTATTTTTGTGATTCGTACTTAGCTGGTAGTTGTACGTGAGATGATCACCGTTGTAACTATATTTACAGGTATAGTATGTAACAATAATATTTACATGCTATATTATACTATAATATAGTGCAAAAGTGCAACCTTGAATGTGATGTAGCTAAATTGCCTAACTAAAACGCCGTGTGACCATAATATTGTATTATTGAAATTAATACGTCGTGTAATAATTAATATTATCAAACTCTTATAAATAATAATACAATTATAGTTATTAAGAGATATCTTAAAACTGCTGTAATTAAATTGGGAATTATTCGCTCTGATTAATGATATAATATAATATTATGAATAGCGACACGCTCAAATTCCCGCAATATAGCCTTATAACTGCGATCAATGTGGTAATGCGACAAACACTTGAACTCAGTATCATTAGAACTCGCAAAAGCCGTAAATATCGATAACACATAACGCAGTAAGTACGTGTTAAAATATTATAATTGCATAAACGACTTTTTATCGAATCTGAATAGAAACTGCAGTGAAACTACGCCGTGTTGATCGTCGCGACATTAAAACGCTAATGCAACACTCTCATCCGAACTTAGTTTCAAGTCCACTGGTCTTGAATAATAATGACATCGTGGTTTGGTGTAATGTAGTCAAATTAGGAGAAATGCATTTCACGAGCGTGATTTTAACACAAAACGTACGTTATAGAGTCGGCGGCCAGTGAACATTATTTTCCGTCTCGTTGCCCCCGACGACTTTATATTAGTCTGAAACATATTATCCATTTCGTTTGAGTTCGAAAGTTTTTTTTTTTTACTTTGAGTGTGGACATTTTGACGCTGTCGACTTCACTAGGGTTCCAAAAGTGTTCGAATATTTAGGTATTATGATTGGCGCCAAAGAAATTCCGAAAAAATGTTGAATACCACTCGATTCAATAGTAGTTAGTAAAGCGAATGTCTCAATTTCTCCACTGTCAAAAACATATACTGTCTGACAAACGTTGAAAGTCACCTGACAATTTGCAACAAATTACCAATAATTCTGTTTGACACATGTGACTGCTAAAATTCCGAACATGTGTTTGTCGACGCAGTCCACGTGCATCAATCTCGTGGACGAATCTTTTCAATTTGATTACCTTCAAAAATTCATCGCAATCGTCGAATATAAGTCCATTGTTAATAATAACATCAGCATTATTCTCCCCGTCTCGAAAAAATTGACTTTGGATACAGAAAACTAATTTTATCTATACCTGTTTTCACTTTGCTTTTTTTTACTGTGTGTACGCTCGATTTACACGTGACCAAATGCTTGACAAATGTATAAATAAGTATTACAGGTCCGTTTTAAATGCTACGAAACATAATATTTTCCCGTCATATATTATAAATTCTATGATAAATCTGATATACTGAAGTGCAAAAAATCAGGTTTAAATAAAAATGAATTACGAATTGAGTGGATAAAAACACCACCACACGATATGCGTGTATTAAATTTTTATATATAAAATTATAAAATGAAAAATTCCAAACATTTGTTCGTATAAAAAAACGCCCAAGTCAAAACCGTGTAAGTAGGTTCAATTTATTATTCACGTGTGCGCGGCCGTAAAAAGGGATACAACAGTCAATCAAATTTAATATCGACGATGAATAAAAATTATTTTTATCGGTATTAACGATAATTGAGAGGTTTTACCTAAATGCATAAAATACATTCGTTTTGAAATTCGATTAACTTTGTGGCCGTGATATCAAAGTAAAAATGGTTTCATGCGCAAAAAATACCAATTATATTAATTATATTATAATATCGGAAAATGTTGTTGTAATTTTATTTTTTGTTGATTTCGGACATTATTGATACCGGAAAACAATGGACACCTATCACAATTTCCCAAAACTTAATCAACCTTTGATCGTTCAATGGCCGTACCTATTCAAACAATTTGTAATAAGGACTTCCACGTACAACTCAAAGTACTTTTATTTCAGAACAATATTTTATCAAGTGCGCCATATAATTATTTTTGAGTTAATACAAAATTATTATATAATACCATATTTTTCAATATGTTTGTCAAACGCACGTTCAACTGAACTTATTTTTGAAAACAGAATAGCTATAAAGTGCGTGCACCAAACATTTTAGATTTGAACACATTTTGATTGGTGAACACACCAAACTGAATAATGTAGGTAACCATATCATTACATATAAAAAAAAGTAAACGTTTATGATAATATCATATAATATAATGATATAATTAGGGCTATAGGTACTTCTAACCTCTAGAGTAGAGGTGGCCAACCCAAAAAATTTTGCTGGCCATTTTGTAAACGCATTAATTCCGTAGGCCGTATAAAAATTATAGATCGCTATATTGGATCTAATACAGAAATATTATAATTATATAATTCATTAACAATTAGCTAGTAAATATTATATAGGTTGTTTTTATCTTTACAATTTTCAGTGTAATAACACCGATTCGATTATGTTAAAAATATTATGATTGTAGCATCGAAAGTTGTAATACGGGCGCCACGTTGTGCGGACATTTTGGAATATTCTACGCTCGACTAGTCAATATAAACCAAAATATTTTACATAGCGAATTTTTTCAGAAAAATTTAAGGAAATGTCGCTGGCCATAAAATTATCCGACACTAGCCGTGGGTTGGCCGATCCTGCTGTAGAGTCTATGAGATAGCATATTTTCATATGATTACACAGTTATACTTAAGAGATGTTCATCTTCATATACAGAACTCATATTTTTAATTTAACTGTATTTTTAGTTTTGATCCAAGCATGTTTGCCCAACTTTCAGAAGCGAGTGGATACTGTATACTAATTTTTTACTAATAATAATACATATTCGTAATATAATTTTGGAATAACCAAACGTTATTTTTTACCGAACAATGACAAAGATAAAAATAGTAAAAATTAATATAATAATATCATATCATTAAATTGTTTTCTGGAATGAGTTTGAATTGTACATAAAAAGAAATATCTACAAAAACGTTAAATATTTTCGATAACACGAGTTGCTTTGCCTAGAGAATAAAATACTATACCACCTTGTATAATATCATACAATACGGACCTCTGGGTTATGGTAGGTATATTATAGCAGCACCTCATTGTTATCACTGTAAATGGGTCGGGAAGAACCGTCTCTATCCGGTGCTCGTTATAATATTATGACTTTTCAATTATTGTGACAACACGTGTGCGGACAAGAGTGCTGCACACTCGACGCAGTTTCATCGTCGACATGATCGGATGTTTAGCCCGGAATAGAATATCTGGTTCGCTGTAGAGGAGTTTATATTATACTCGAGGATTATAGCATAGTATTAAGTATAATAATATATGATGTTATTTAATAATATAACATTTGTTGTTGATGGCGAGCTACCTACTAGCTAGAATATCAGATTCATGAAAACATTTTTTTTTTTTTTGTTAACGTATTATACTTCCAGAGCAGTTTTTAATTATAACGTAAACATCTTCGGAGTTTTAATTTTGTGTGACGCGCGTTCAAAATTATTGTAGAATACAACCGTGTGTGGCCGCACAAGCGTACGATTATAATAATATATTAAAGTAAGCCGACAAACCGCTGACGTGTGGCTTTTACAACGACGCCGCCGTCGAGTAAATCATTTTAAATTGTATTTTATTTAAAATTGTAACACATTTTAAATATCCAATGCGTCGGGGTATGCTATATTTGCAAATACTATTAAACGCAGTAAACCGGGTGGAGTGAGCACACATTCTCACTAAGTTTTTCTTTTTTTTTTATTTATTATAAAGAACAGGGCCTCGACTGCATAGACCATTGGCCGCTCATTAAGTTTGTGTAGGGCGAAGCACACTGTTTCCGCCGATATTATAGAATAGATAATATTATTGCCTATATTGTCATGCAGTTCTATGTCCAAAAAAATTAATCCAAAAGTTCACTCCACCACATGTCCACATGATACGTCATTACTCGTATGATTACCAGTTATTAAGATCCCGCCTATTACGGTAGACAGTTGTTATAGAGACGGTGCCTCAAGACTGGCTCTTTCATACCTCTGAGTGCCGACTTACAATAAATGTCAGCCGTCGCCTTAATAATAGAAATCATTGCCGTGGACCTCTGTAGGTCATTCCCAGGCTGAGCATGGTATTGATTTATTTGTTTTAGTTTAACGCAAATGTATAATGTATAATACAGTCGACTCTCAACAACTCAAAGTTCCAAGAGGTAGAAAACAAAACTAGCTAGTAAAAATGTCGGTACCTATATTATAATAAACTAATAAGTGTTGTGCATAACACATAACACCATATATGGCGTTTGAAGGATATTTTTTTTAATTCGAGCTACGATATAGATCAATGTTTGAGTATCGAGAGTTGACTGTTATACAGTATTGTGTTATTTTTACGAGTATAATGTGATCAGTTCGCATTAACAAAATTACCCGTCTTCTAAACTACAACAGTGACTTAGGTTTGGCTTGTAAACTTGATTTGTCATTAAATCATTAAATCGTTTTATTATAAGTGCCCTGCTTCTGCACAGCCGTAGTACAACAATCTTATTCTCAGATTGATCCGAAAAAAATATGTCGGTTGTTCATGCATGCAAATTTAGGCAGCGATACCGGAAAAATATTGCAATTGATAAATAATGAACACCCTCGCTATTACCAATGTTCATCCGAATGCAAATCGTAAATATTGCGACTACTCTATGATAACGGAAGTGTGGCCGTTTTACCGGAAACGGTGACCATTAAACACTGATTTATTGTTTTAAAAATTTGTACAGCTCGAATGGAAATACATAAACGAATTTGGACCTTTTTGAGTCTATCGAGTTTTGTAACGGGTGAAATCGAACCGAGATCAACCCCGTTTGAACTAAAATACCTTCTGCTCTGCTTCGTTTTGAAATACTTCAATCCAGTGACTTGGAACCCAAGACGTTCGGGTCAATTCGCAAAATTACTGAGATAGTTTCTAGGCGCGAGATTTCCTGGAAGCTAAATCTATCGAGCCAGCCCACTTGTAGGCGTCTGCATGAGAATTTGTGGCATGTCACCTTTTGGCGTGTAGGCGTGATCCCATTGATGGATTATTTGTACACGAATTACTGACGTTTATCCCGTTAGGAATGACATTAATTTTAGAGTCGTGGCCATTAGAAATGTCTTCTCTCACGGCACTATATTACTATATTGATCGAATACGCATTGCAATGAATGAGTGTACGACTCTCGTTTGTTTTCGAAATTCATTTACGGCGCGAGCAAGTTAAACACATCATAATACCGTAAATTTATAATATTCAACGTTACGATATAATGAAAAATTAATTTACTTGCTCAGTATACTTCGACGCAATTTGATTGTGGGGGGGGGGGGGGGGGGAGAAAAGATACTTGTGCATCCTATTTCTGCGTGTTATTGGTTTACCATAAAATTTACAAATGCGCCGAAGCATTAAAATTAAGATTTATAATGAAACCATAATGTCTGTAATAGTAAAATAATATCAATGGTTTTATATTAGGTACCTACTACTATAATAATTTGTAATTACTAATAATGATAATGTGTATAGAGGTAATATATATCTATTATTTATAGATATATACCTACTATTGGTGTGTATAATAATAACTAATTGCAATTTCCGACGTTCTAATTTTTCTAATTCATTAAATTATTAAATATATAACCCTTCAACCGCATACCTACGCACATACATACATACATACATACATACATACATATTTTATAGAATACATGTGTTAGCTACAATGAATAAAAGGTGGTCCTAATGATAAAATTGGCATCTCTATTAAAAGAACTTAGATAGCACCACTGATAGTAGATATAATATTCCTCGTGTGGTTCGGCGTGGTCGTTTTTAATTTGATAATAATATATCATTGTAATAATAATATTAAAACGAAAAACACTTTTTACAGACATTTTTTATTTGATAAATTCCAGGAAGTTTTCTCGATCAAAATCGTATCGAAGGCGGTGTTATTTGTTCGTTCAAACGATACTGCACCGTCGAAGATCGGCAGCACATCAGCCTCAATCGCAGATGGTTATTTTGTCCTAATGCCTAATGACGAAGAAGTCTTTCATCGACATCGTTAGGAACACGGTGTGTGTTAGTGTGACGAGTGTACGTGTAGCGTGAAAATTCCAGCAAAAGGGGCACGAACGAGGCAAAAAAAATATTAAAACATAAAAAATAAAATAATAATAAATAAAGGTAAGAAGAAAAACGCAACTCATTATTTATGTTCATTCTGGCTTTAAGAACGACGCGTCCAAAATCCCTCGGGCTCGACAGAGTTTCTAGGCAGCCGATAGAATTAAAAAACGCTCAAACAGACTAGATACATAAAGTTGTCGGAGTGGAATTGTTTTTTATGTTCGTTTTCGTCCGCCCGAGCGGACACTGTGCTTACTGCGTGATCCGGCGACCGTTATTAGTATAGTCACTGATGCTAAAATGGAGTTCAACTTCGATTCGTTTTTTTTCGTCTTCAATATTATAACATAATATTAACGATTTGATATTACAATTTTGTAAAATCTACGATACTGTATTGAACTCTCTAAAATGATGAGATGTAACGTTCGTCACGAGCGAACGAATATTATTATTTTAACGACAACTGCGGCTCTGTCATAATAATACAGCGATCGAGTATTGAACGTTTGCGGTTATATTAATAAATGTTTAATCGCATCCAACCCGTAAAATAATAATAATAATATAAAATATTTATCACTGCAAGAATGAATTACGTGTTTTTCAACCACAAAATACGTTGTAGACACGTATAATTTTTATTTATTTTAGCTATTTTAACTATTTTTTTACATATTATAGCTCAAACGTTAACAGCAAGTCACTCCGGGTACAGACACCCCTTTTACAGCATAGCACTTTGTTGATAAAACAATTTTAACTAACATTATTTATTTCACCAACAACATAGGTGATAAATAATAATTATTATGCATATTATCTTAATTCACATTTTTACTATCATATTTAAAGCATTTAAAATAAAATAACGTAATTTAAATTAATATTATTTGATTGAAGCCTCACCCCCTCATAAAAAATTTCTGGTCAACAACATTTTTAAAGTTCAGTGACTATATTGGGTTTTCGTAATATGAATTATAATTATGTAATCACACAAAACATAGCACTACCAAAATGTATCTAACCGTATCTCATTTAACATTAAATTTGTATGGCATTTTTATTGAACAACGCGTATCTCAATCGTACAGTCATTTTGTATCTACATTATTGTTCTGTAATACCTCGTAATAAGGTACCTGACTACTATATAAGAATAATAAACCTAATTATCATGTTAACATTTATAAAATCATATAACTAAGTACCTATAATAGAAGTCACCCACGTGGTTCCGCGTTTAAGTGTTGTGATAAACTGTTAAGAGATGATTTTTCGGCTATACTTTAGAAAACCATATCATTGAAATAGTATCTTTTGGCGGTTGTAGAGCAGTGGGCAGTGGCGTGTGCATGGCTTAAGTGCCCGTGGCCCAGATGTACACTCGTTAGGGAAATAATTCGGTTCACCGGGTCTCGCGATTTATCTTTATCGAAAACAGATTTATAAATATGTAATAATAACAAAAAACTAATAGCTATAATATCGAGGTGGTTAACCGGTGTTGGTAGGTAGGTACCTACACGTGCTATACACACGCAGACCCGCGCGGTACTCAATAATCAGTATGCTAATTAATAAAAATTATACCGCATACATAATAGGGTTAAAAGAATATCACCGGAAGGGTTTGACCCATAAAACCATACCCGTCGTGTTACGCATGCGATATGAATATTATATTATATTGTTTGTCTCCATACACACGATATAGCTCCATTGAAATATAAAAACCATTTATCATAATATATTATTTATATTTTCGCTGTTTTTATAATATTGTGTAAAAGTATAGTGTATTTTTTTTTTCAGTAACACGACACGACGCTAATATCATGATTATCGCGTACCGTTTAATACGCACCTAAACATTTCGGTAATACATTTGATTCGTTTTTCAATGGTTCGAGTGGAAAAATATAAAATATTACATTATGTCTTTCGTATGACAATCATAATATTTTTAATCAAGTCGGATCAGGTCAAAATCTAGTAGAATGTCTCGCAATTTCCAAAGACATTACTGGCATACTTTGCTGCAGAGTAATATTATTAAATTAAAGTAAAACATCGAAAGCGTTCGAAAACATCTTAAATTAAAATAATAATTTAATTTAAAACTTCCATTCAAACTCAATATAATTTAAAACTTTCAAGTACGACCGAAAATCGTTATTAAATTTTAAGTGTTTCAGGATAAAACGTTTTTATCCTCCAAGCAATTATAGTAAAAATATGTTGAGTAATATGTATATTTCAGAATAATTGTAAACAAAATGTAAGGTTTATTTTAAGATGCGTGCTATTTGAGCCTGAATTGCTCTTACATAACAGCAATAGTATAATTTTAATAGATAAAATAATTATTAAAATCGAAAATTACAAAAAAAATATTAAATCTTTACATTGTCCGAATTTGCAATATCTTTTTGAAAATACTCATACCTTATAAATATAACAATATTTAATATTTAAGTATTTCTATTTTTTTTTTTTCTTAAGTCATTTTGTAGCTCTTTATTGGTTTATATCATATTCAATTCCAACAGTACAAAACATTTAAACATTTTTTACGCGTTAAATAATAATAATATTTTTAAATATGTATTACAATAAATTTTGACTGCATTAGTCGTCGTATCATTATACTTTAATATTTTGGTAAATATTTTCAAATACCAAATTATCTATAAAAGGTTACATTTTTATACCTCCATAGTCCATTATAAGTATTATCCAGCCATGATAAAACCAAAACCATGCTTTTTAATCATTTTTTAAACGTAAAATATTATTTCAGTTCAGTTAAAATATTCACCAAGACTTTAAAGAGGTTTTTTCGGACATTTATAAAATATTTTTTTTTTATTTGAGTATATTATAAACATAATTAAAATATATTTTATCTGTTTTCAGTGAATATTACAACTTTTCGTAATCCAATTTTAGTAAATTAATATTTAAAAACGTAATAAAATACTTTAAATTACCAAAAACAAAACAAAAAAATAAAAATTTAATAGGTGCTCGAATTACAATATTAATGCCTTATATTTGTTAACATAATGCGAATGGATATTGCTGGTAAGTATTACAATGGTCCGTACGTGATGTAATATAACAAATGATTTTAAGTATTGCTTTGTTGAATAAATTAAATTAGTGTTTCGTATGTAAAGCGTTTTTATTACTTTATTCACAACTATAAAAGTAATGGAATATAATGGCTCTTAAAAAAAAAAAAAAAACAAAAAACAAAAAACAAAAATCAAAACAAAACACGAAAACAAAAAAAAAAATAATATGTTCTACCTAACGTTTTTAGAAGAAATTGACGACTGTTCGAAAAGTTTTTTGTATTTAATAATTTAAAACACATACCGTTAAAAATAGAATCTATGGCGACGCATTATTGTACTTATGATTATTCGTATTATTACCTAATAGTTTCGTTTTTACGTTGTAAACTCTGAGGGCGGCAAAGAATGCATTTTTACTTTCTTTTTTTTCATTTTAACTAACAATCGTACCTACACCGAACTTTGAAAACACAATATTTAGGAATATACGCATCATAGCTAGCCATTTTGTTTATATTGTACTTGTCGTGTTTATGTAGTTATAACATTTATAAAGAAAAAATACGATGTACAGCCGGTACAGCCGATACAGCTCAATTATATATTATATAGCCGACGTCATTTCGGCAACGGTCAGTAATTCAGTCAGTAATTAATTCGCTCGTAATAGTAACAGTTGTAGTGTAAAGAGGATTTTCGACTGGGGGAGGCTAATATTTTCTCGGTCAAAAAGGTTTAAGAAATATGTAATTTAAGTTCTACTTCTTATACCAGATTAAAAATACATGGAAAAAATTTTTTTTATAATCATTTACAACCTGAACTCTGACGCGATTTGTTAAAATCGCGACAATTTTTAAATTATTTTGTAGTTAAAAATGTATGCAATTTTAATTTCATTCCCTACAAGACTTGATACAAGTTTGATACACGTCTTAAGTTTTTCTTATTGCTATGTAAATTTATGCGATGAAGTATTCAAACAGAATAAAAACTAAATTGAAATTTGCAACCGAGAAACGAGAAATTTTCACCAAAGGCTTATTATTTGTATCGATATCAGTGTACTATATTGATAGAAAAAGTGTTGGAAGTATGTAAATCTGAGAGAATTTAATATCTGGATAGGTCACTAGGACAATAGAAGTCAGAGGAACAACACACACAATGAAATAATTTGGCGAACCGAGGATATTATACAGTGAGAAGTAGTTTATATCAAGCTGGATACTATTAAGAGACCGAAAACGAAACTAGCTGTATGGATTATTTATGACCCATCATTGTGTGTATTTATAAGAACTTGGTCCACCATAAACGACTGTGAATTAAAGCTCCTATGGCATTTGAAAGAAAAATCTCGAGAAAGAAATACGGACACACGCTAAATCCGGAGTGAAAAAAGTTCAAAAGAAAGAACAATTTGGAGATCAAAAACATTAAGACTAAATATGGTGCAAAGATTAGAAGAAATCCAAAAGACTGAAGTGGAGTGTGCCTCTATGCATGCCGATCTAACTATTAATTGATACGTGTACAGTTTTAGTCAACAGACCATGTCGGAAGAGATCATTAATATGCACGTGCCGCCCTTGTCAGAGATGTTTAGCAGACCGAGTGAACGTGGATCTGAGTCGTTAGGTCGACGGAAATCAAGATGCATAAAACCACGAACGATTTTGTGAATTGGTAAAAGCAGCGAAAGAACTTCATGACCTGTGTAAAGCCCGACAAAAAAATTATTATTATTAGGTGTCGTAACAATTATATTATACATCAAGGGTGGTGGCGGACCTATGGCACGCGTGTCAAAAGGGTGACACGTTGTCAAAACTGTAACAGCACGCGAAAATATTTTTATTTCATTGTCCAATATCTGGTGTAAAAGAGTTTAACGAAAAAAAATTCCTCATACAATCAATATTCAATTCAACATTGTAGTTGTAAAAGTTTATTTTTCACAACAATGAATCAAATCAAAACAGAGGATTAGAGGAATAATACATTTATGGATGAACCTATAATAACTTTGCTAGTAATCAAACAAGACATTTAAAACTAACAAAATACACATCCTATATAAAAAAAAATGTTGGTGAGTATTTTTAAAATACCAGATTCCCGAGAATTTTTTATTGGGACGTACCTTTCAATTTCTAATTATTGCACACAACCCAAAAATCGAGTTCGCCACTCCAGATATAATATTTGACTGGTGATTTTAGATTCTAAGCGAAGCCTGTTTTTTTATTTTTTTTTTGTGTCTGTCATCACCTTTTAGGACAGTAAAAGTGCTTGGAATTTCTTCAATAGTGACTTTTCTGATAGGAAAGTGAATCTTGTTGGTACTTTGGGGGGTCAAAAGTAAAAATTTCCCAGTAGTTTTCAAAAGCGTCGTGAAAAACAAAAGAATAATTAAGGAAAAACGGGAATTTTTACGCAAAATCTGTTTTCGAAAAAATCGATTTTGGTTTTTGGTGCAACTAAAACAAATTACCGTAAATACATGCAACTTTGACTGAATGTTTATATTAGCATTTTCTATACACCATAACATTTTCCAAATATTTTGACTTATTTTTAGCTGTTTACTGACATTTTCAGTTTCCATTTTTTTTTTAGTTTTTTTTTCTATAATTATCAATTAACTTTTATTTGTTGGTTGAAAAAGCTTGAAAATTTAATAGAAGGCTTCTAGGTTATTGTTTTGAAGGCAGATGGAAAAAATTAAAAATCCATTGCCAAAATTTTTTTTTTATAAGTATTTCAAGTTCAAATATTGACATAATACGTAAAAATGACGAAAACTAGCTGTGTTGCCTTAGCGTGTTCCGTTCGTAATGACCTGAGTGATAGCTTTTCATTTTTTTTTTCAAAAATTGTATTACAATAATATAGCTAGTAAACTGTTATATATAGTTCTCTTGCAATTATTGTAGTAATTTCTAAACCAAGTGGCGGATACCGCGGCGGTAATATTTAATTGTTGTTCGAGTTTGCCCTTGTTTAATCCCTATCGTCTTCGACGGAGTCGCAAGTCGCGGATAATACAGCGACGTGACGATAATATTATGCACAATTATAATATTAGCAATGGCCGACAGTGGATTTGACACGAAAGCCAGCGAATCATATACATTATATTATTTTAATACCAAACACGCGACGCTTTTATGGCATTACAATTATTATTACTATTATTTAAGTGATCCTATGGTACATTTTATGTATTATACAGGGCGTACAGCGGTTTTCATTTATCGTACACCTTATTTATTCCATATGACAGTGCAATCATCCATAAGGATGTTTTCCGCTGCAGAAAATTAACCTATACCACTCCGGCATACTATCAGTAATAATAATAATCAGAGAGTGGAACAATATTTATCGTGCTAGAATATTGAATCAATATGACGATATCGATGTGTCAAAACTAAAATATTTCCACAATATCTATACATCACTTCTTACTCAAGAAAGAAACAGTAATTACATACAACTTCGTTGGAAAACCCGATACTCTCAAGTGTCTATTACATAAAAAATAATATTTGCGTGTTTGTAAATAATCATAATTTATTATACCTCCGGTTCGCATCTTTATACTATATTGATAATATTATATTATAATACGATATAGACCCCACGGAGATACCTTTATTTTTTTATGTAATTTGTATGTATGCTATCACAACTGAGGTGAGAACCACGATAGTATTACTTCCACCTCTGCGCCGTTGTATCGTTTATTGTACAATAATCAACCCAAAAATTATAAAAAATTATCAAACTAAGAATTAATGCCGTAGTGGCCGTCGTGGCCAGAACCTATATAATTCACAACAATAGATTAGGTTAGATTCATCTAACTTCGACCTATCTACTAATCGTACAGCTCACTCTCCACCCGCCTCGGCGGACAAGATGTTTTCCAATGACTTGTAGACCACTGTAGGATTTATCAGCCTCTTACAGAGCCATAATATCCCCCTCGGTCAAGTCAGTGAGATCGTTGGAAAACACAGTTCCACCGTCCGCCGAACAGATCTGGCACGTCGACTGCAGTCAAAGGGCGCCCGAAGCTCATTGCGTTTTATCTCGAGCTTTGGAACAAAGTGTGTTCAGCAGAGTCTGAGATGATGGGAAAAAGTGTCCGAGATGTTAGGAAAATGGGTCTAGCTAGCCACTGGATAATGGAAGTACTTAATATTAAATGATATGTTTTCGACGACGCGATCAATTACGCGTTGTTTGGCGCAGGCCGTCCTGCTGTCGCGACATAATAGTAAATACATAAATCGATATCGATAGGTATTGAAAATTGTCTTCGATAACGTATCAAACTATCGATTATCTTTGTGCATCACAAATAATAATATCGCACAAACGTGTAGGACAATAATATTACCAAGCACAACGAAGACCGCTGTCTATTTTATATACCTATTAATATGCGTTTTTTAAAAACGATTTCATAATTTTCAAGACTTGCGCACAGACTTCTTTAAATATTTACTTTTCTTTTCTTTTTGTTTACAATTACAACTCGGACGATGGTTGGCCGCGCGAAAAAAATCTATAAAAGCGTTTAGTGAAAATAAATTACAATAAGTGAACGCCACTTCAGTCACACTTATTATTATTATATTAAAATCACCTGTCGAGATGTTTATACGATTCGTCTTTGAAACGAATTCATAGCCCAATTATTTTTATAATATAATGGTATCATAGTATCCAAAGGTGGGCAGTCAGTAGAGCTGGGTAGTTCAAAGTTTAAGTTGAGTTAAAAAATTAATTTGTATTTAGCTTACTAAGTAAGAAGTTATTTATTTTTAGTATAATATCACCATATTATTAATAGCTTAACTTTTTATAGTATCCATGCTATAGTGTATACTATGTATAGTCAGTGCTAATAGCTATTAGGTTTTTTCAAGTTGAATCGTTTATGTTCACCTACCAAACTGTATAGTTAAAACTAACTATTTTTTTTTTTTTTTTTTGTCTTACCTTACTGTAAGAGTTTAAAGCACTAATTTATAGTAATAAGCAAGTAAATATTCCTTGATTTAATGATTTTGTTGTTACAAACGTGTAATTATTTCCTAACTACTATAGCAGCTAGTGTACAATATAAAAAAATTAGAAGTGTGCATTTTAAACATAATTAATAATAATTATTCTATAAAAATTGTGTAATTGAAATGAATTAACTTATTATTTTTACCGAGTCGAGATAATATTTTTCTGCATATTCGTTTCGACCCGATATCCGTTTGTAAATTGTTCTCGTCTACCAGTATTCTGGCTTATATGTCTCTCTCAATATCGACGTGCTATAAAATCAGAATATTATTAGCATCGCATGAGTCGGGCGGACGATTAACCAGTGTCGCTGTGAATTTGCGATTGTTAATACGATAATATCATAATCACGTATAATATTATTTAATATTAATATTTAACACCGCCACGCGATAGTATCTAATAATATATGTTCGCATTATTGCACCGCATAATAAATAAATTATGATATTGATACGCGCGCGTGTGTGTCGACAATAATTATTCAAATTTCAATTGGCCAATGAAACCTAAATATCGTCGTTTACGTCGAATTATAGAAAACTATACACGATTACGGTTCACCGCCACAACCTCCACCACACCTCCACCGCAATGTCCCGTAGTACTGACGCCAATGCGGTGGCGGTAGGTAACCAACCCTCTAAACCACCCACCCCCCCCCCCCCCACAACACGCGACACAGTTACCAAAAGTTTCTGGAGACCGATAAATTATCTGATTTTATTGCTCGCGATAAATTAATTGAACGGTATAATTTAATATAATAATATACGCTCGCCGCCGCCACCGGTTATAGTATTTCACCGGGACCAGGTGGTCCGACGACGATACATGCCAATTTATATGTGCGTGGTATACTGCAGTGGCGATAGCGACGCACACCGTCGCCGGCCCCGTTTGTGGGTGGTGGGGCGTTGTGGGGTGACTGCTAGCTGTAGCTAGCGTGGGGGGGGAGGAAGTCCTTTTAAATTAAACCCATTTCGGGATGTATTTAAACGGAAGCACTGGCGGCGCGATTGTCGTTGTAGTGTGTAATTGACCGCAACACGTTGTTGAATTCGAAACTGAAAAAAAAAAAAACCAAAATAAATAAATAAAACTTAACGTCAATTTTTTTCCTACCGGTCGAGAAATATTAATCGTTATGAGTGTTTTCGGCCGTAAATTCGATTAAAAAAAAAAAAAAAAAACCCCAACGCGCACGCATTTCCAAATGAGTCGTACAAATTTTTTTATTCACATAATATTATATACTATAATATACGCTCTAACCATTTATATCCGTTTAGGTTGGTTTTTTTTTTCCAACGTTATACTTTTATCCACCCGCGTCCGGCTGCAGCGTTATAGCAAAATATATATATACATAGTTTGGTACTAAAATAATTGCATTAAAGCAGTGTACCTACGTATATTATAATATTATGATATGCGATGCGTTTAGGAAAAAAAAAAAGTTCAAGAAAAAAATAAACCGAAACGCGCGGCGTCGCTTCGCATAATATATTATAATTTATAATATTATAGAGGTCACCGTGTACAAAAAAATTAGCGCGACATTGCGTACAACTCGGGAAAATTTAATTTTGTCATGGTATGTGTGTGTGTGTGGGCAACGACAGTTATATTACTATACGATATTATGTTCGCATTATGCTAGTCACTATAATATGGATCAAAATATTAATTAAATACATCTGTGTAATATACTAATACATATGATATAATATATTACTAACCTTAGACGTTCGCCGGTCCTCCATTACTATTTAAGTACACTTATTGTTACTGTTTTAAAAACCGAGACGTGCACAATACGTGGCCAAAGTATTGGCGAGCACAACTGGAAATAAATCACGAGCAGGGACGCTGCCGGGCTGGGATTTTATAACAATAAAAAATACTACAATATAACATAAAAAATCTTCAAATCTTAAAAAACGAACTTATAGAAAAAAATTGTTTATATTAATAATTGATAAAGTATAAATCAATTATTTGATTCAAGATCATATTATATTAATTATGAATTAAATTTGTAACAATTTAAATATATAGTCTAAAATAATAATTAATATTAAAAATAAAAACAAATACGAGTAAACTGATTATCTGATAGCTATTTATTTCTACTTAATTACCCAGCTTATTCAACTGAAATGTTTGAAAAACATAATATAATTTAAACGAAATTTAGCACAAATAGAATCACAACTGGGAAAATAGCAATAAAAGTGTAAAATGATAAAAATAATATGCAAATAAAATATTTTACTCGGAACCCTTGATTCGTAAAACAAATGTAAATTTTAACCGCCATTTTTATTTATACTCTATAATGACTAGGTACTAGCAAATAAAATAAAATCCTAGCCTTGGACATTAGCACAGATGAGCAATGATATTTGTTTCCGCTTGGGCATTACTGCGCTAAATTTTAAAACCTAATTTGATACACATATGGTGACAACATTTATTTTCTCTTCGAAGAATGATCAATAGTTTAGTGTGTAATACAAACAAAAACTATAGTGAGATTATGGTACTAATAACACAACAGCCATGACGAATATTAATATGAGAAAATTATATGGTTATCGACAAAATATCATAATGTTGACAATATAATTAAAAATATAATACAAAGACAAACCGTAATCAATTTTGTACTCTATTGAGTTGGTATTTCGGCACCATAAATAATTAAAAAGTAGATTCTTATGATAGGTTCATTATAGTTTAAAGTTAAAAAATTACTTTATTATAATGGACCAACGGTATCCATGTCCAAATAAATAGTACCAATAGTCAGAAAATAAAATACCCAAATGTGAATCGTTCCAATATTATATAATATATTTAAATTTAACTACTTATTATAATTCTTAGATAGATTTTAGATTCTGAGCGGAGCGATGAATGTATTGATTTTACAATGATGTGTGTTTTTTTTTTTTTTGTTTTTTTTTTTGTCTGTCATCACCTTTTAGTACAGTAAAAGTGCTTGGAATTTCTTCAATAGTAACTTTTCTGATAGGAAAGTGAATTTAGTTGGTACTTAGAGGGGTTAAAAGTAAAAATTTCCTAATAGTTTTCAAAAACGCCGTGAAAAAAAAAAGAAAACTTAAGGAAAAACGGGAATTTTTACGCAAAATCTGTTTTCGAGAAAATCGATTTTGGTTTTTGGTGCAACTCAAAAACAAATGACCGTAGATACTTGAAAATTTATAATTTAATAATTATTTTGTAGTTAAAATTTTATAAAATGTTCAACTTTTGTAGCTAAGGATTGAAAATTTAAAACAAGGTTCCACGTAAAAAAGTAAATATATAAATTACTTTATTCACAATAATATCATCAAATATACTTGGTAATATTATAGGCTGACTGACCGTTTTCGCTCTGAATCGTTTTTCTTATACAATGATATTATATCGTTGAATTCAAATTTAACATCACCCATTACAGTTACCCACTTGTAACCTACTGTACAGCGGAGCGACATCTACTTACCCACCCTTTTTATATTTGTAGGTAAAAAATTTCTGTACGAATAATGTGTAAGGGCTTGGGGCATACACATTTAATTTGTTATCTTATTTATTGTATGAAGCATTATAACTACAACGCTTTATCACTTTATGACCAGTGGATAACTATTATTCTGTGGTATGACATTGACCGCTGTGATAAGTAAATTAAGGAAAAGTTCTAACATAATATTCAATACAAATTTAAATGTTGTGGACTATGATACCCACAAAAATGCAACATAAATTGCCAAATTTTTAACAACATTAAATTATTCTAAGCTACCACCATCGATGAGAATTTGATGTCGAATGACATTGTTGGTATTTTACCTAGGAATTTAATAAATTAGAGTAGATATTTTAAATAATAAAAACCTAGGTACTTTTATTATGCGTGAGCATCGAAATAAATTACGGATGTACATTTTAAAATACAGTATAATATTAACATAGCTGATTAAACACTAGTCGATTTTAATATTTTAATAATTTAAGTTTTTTTTTTCATAAACAATAGTAGGAACATTATAAAATGCCATCAAAAATATTGTGTAAAACATAAGATTATTTTTTTTATGTTTGTTTTTGTTTTTTAATTAATTGTTGAAAGTACAATTCAAATTTAACCTTTTGTATTTGATCAACAAATTTGAATACCTACTTAATTGAATTTGGTATGCTATTTATGTTTAATTTTATAATAGTAAGTTTGTATTACCATTTACCAGAGTACAATACACTCCATAAACGGTAAGACAAATGTAAGCATTTCAAAATAATATAATATTATTGTTCATCTGTTGGTATATTTAACAATTCCAAAAACCAGAATTTGAAATTGATTAATGTTTTTTTTCTGATAGAAAACGTGTGCGTGAGCATACCCGGAATGAATCCGTCCTGTACAATGTAATAATAATAATATATTCGTTTTTTCGATGGCATTATTAACGTCCGTTGCATAATATTATTATTATTATTATTATTGTGTTTGTAAACATTTTTTTTTAAGCTCAAACTCGTAAAAATGCAATATATTAGTTCGAACTTCAAACGCGATAGGTACAACAAAAATCGTCGGAATATCGGTGTATAATATTATTATTATTATTATTATCGTCGGGTACGCGGGTCGTGTTCGCGTATAAAACAATATAATATATTAACCGTAATAATAAACGATAACTGCAGTGAAGCACATGCGATTTTTTTTTTTTCGTCCGCTTTTCAATTTTTTTACAACGATCGTAATATTTTACGCAGTACAGGTGTATCATTCATCTACAGCGTATAGGCCAGCTTTGTTGTATTAATCGTTAGTCTTTCCCAAGACGGGACAACATATTTTACAGGTGCCCGTAATAATTGCCAAAGCCTGCGTTATGTTATTCGACTTTTAAATTTAAAAAAAAATAACAAATATATTTTAATTATTCGAACCAGAATATAATAATAATTATGCACGATCAATCACGTCGTTATTATTGTCATACCGCATCATAATAATAATATTATTATGGCTTAAGCGTATTATATATTGTGATGGCATAATATATTATTATCATTAGGTATTCATTTTTTTAACGGCGGCTCGTTTAATTGGCTACCGTATTTACGCGACGTATTCGGCGATGCGTGATTAATGTGTGCAATTTTACCGGGACGAATAACACCGAAAGCCAATACACGATATTATTATTATTATCATTATTATTACTAATATTGCCACCGAGTATAATTATTGTTATCTCACACGATTATTATGATTTTATAGAAATTAATGATAATGCGCCCGTAGGTTGCACCCTCCTACGCTGATCTTTTTATTATTTTTAATGTTTATGCACAGCCGTTTTTTTTCTTTTCTTTTATAATATTATAAACTGTTTAATTAATCGTTTTATTTCGACGTTTTTTTTTCCTTTTTTCTAGAATTAAACTTTCAAATCACATTAACAGTGAGCCTCGGAACTCGTTTAGACAAATGGGCTTGGTGGTGGCTGGTTGGTGGAGCGCTGGCTGCGGTCCGGCGAGAGACGGCCGTGAAACCTAAGTGCATTATTATGTGTTTCTGCATAATACTTAGATTTCGGTAAACGTTAAGCACGCGTTATAAAAATACCAAAAAAGCCAAAAACTATATGCAAACCGAAATCTATCAATCCACATCCAATGCGTCTGATTGATAGCGTATAGGTATTCTACGATACATTTTCGGTGAATTTTTATTATCCTTGAAAGTGTTTTTCTCAACAAAAAAAAAAACACATCAATTTAAAACCAACACACTCTCAAAATAAAAATAAAAGTGAGCATTCTTCGCGCATCAGGTCTCTTGTAGGCGTTCACACGTGGACCACTGCAGGGGTGGTTGTTGCGTTATCAATTTGTTGTAAAAGTGCTATGCATTTAAAATATAAATAATTTTATAAATGTATTACTTATGAGCTATGGACGATAATCGAGTTAAATTTGTATTCATGTGTTCGGGTAAAACACAATAAAATGTCAACGCTTATGTTAGATACTATAAGTATAGTAATACAGCCAACTTTGAGGAGAAAAAATGTATTTTCTACAAATTATTTGAAAACCATATACGGTAATATCTTTTTATTACCAACCTATAAACAACATAAGCACAAATAGACTCCACATTTTGGCGGTTGAATTATCTCGATGACATCCGGCAAATGTCTTTCTTATGGTATATATTTTTATTTCTTGTATGTAATCAGCTTTAGTGGTACTTAGCGCCTGTTACGATCCTACCACGTCCCTATTCGCACTAAAAATATACAATGAAACATTTTTAAAATTTATATTTCCAATTATTGACACTCGCATCGTAAACACTCGTGTGACATCGTGTTCCAAAAATCAAAAATATCACCCGATTTAGATACGACGCAGTTAATCCGAAAAATACAATTCTAAAATTCAAGTATGTAATTATTAGTCGTAATATTTTATGTAATATTTCAAATGCATACTAGAAATATAAAATATAATCTAATCGCGGAAGTGACCTGTTCAAAATTACAATAAGTTATGTAGCATTAATTTATATATTAATTATATTATTAACTTAAATATCGATCAACACATTTATGACTTCGCATTTTAAGAAATTATTATAAAAGATCATTCAATTCAAAATAAATTCATGTTTGTTCTATTTTAGTTTATGAATTGTTTTTTTTCTTGTTGGGCTTAGAAATCCGCTACTAAATATTGGAAAGTGATATACTCCGACGACGCGGGTACAACCGATTCGTGTAGTCGTGTGGATACAATATTTTAGGATATATTATATATCAGATGTTTTTAAGAGTTATTGAAATAATAAATAACAAGAAGTCATGTGCAAATTTGAAACCAAAATTTTCGTGAATAATGCACGATGAAAATATACTCGTAGGTTAGGTTAACGCAGGTTATCCGAGTATTTATCTGCAGTAATTTGTTTACGTATACAAATTACTACACACGAATGATAAAAACCGAATATAAAATTAGTTCGGATTAAATTAGGTTAGTTTATAACTACACCACATCATGTTGCGACTCGGTACCTTATATTGCCGTAAATTATATAATTACGATTTTAACGATTGTTATTATCGCGGGATAATAATTTTACGCGCGATATGAACCCGACCATGAGCATAATAATATTAAAACTTGAAAGTGTATACTTTTAAAACTTAATTTGCATTATAATATTATATAATAATATCTTGCTATGTAAAATGTAATAATATACTGTTACAGCGAGTGCTTAAACATAATTTAATATTAATATTTAATAAGACTGAACACGAGTGACGCGTACGGCAGGTATTTAGTCCAAAATATTTGTTTACGCGATGTCAATATGCATTCGCTACGACCGAGTTCGCGTCAGTATAATAATACATTATGCATATTTGATTGAAAGTGGTTTTCGTGTTGTTTTTCAAATTAGTGTCTGTAGCTAATCAGGTATACAGACATAATCAAAAGTTCACGATGAAGGAGACTGTGATTTGTGATAATTAAAAATGCTATTTATTTATTGCATCAGAGTCACTCAACGTGTTTGCAAAAGTCTTCATACACTAAACACCATCAACATCCTAAGCATGATTTATTTTAGACACCCTATGTCATACGTCACATACAAATATGTAATATTATGTATGTATATTATATTGTTATCATTTGAGAACTATTATTTTAAAGAGATAACAAAGTTTGAACGTAGATGAAATCTTCATTAATCACCAATTTTTTTTTTTTTTAAATCGTACTTATTTTTTTTTGCGCTTCAACTATATTTTAAATTTTTTAATTTATATTTACTAATTACTATGTACATTTATTATTTAAAGCAGTGGCCAATGACCACTTAGTAAGTTTGAGAGGGATTAATTCCTCCGCTTGTGCGTTTTGAGCGGGTTAAGCCTATAATTTCCGCCAATTGGGTACGGATAAAACGAAAACCTAATATTTTAATAACGCGTTCAAACATGCGTTACGACTACGCACTATATTCTGATTTATTACAAAGAAAAATCAAAATTTTGATGAAAAATATATTATTCATAAACCTTATTGTATTATTTTTTAATATAATAGAAAGAGTACGTAAACCAAGGGACATAGTGAACTTCGCAGTAAATAATATTATTCAATTTCAATGTTTAAAATGTTATATTTCACTACCCGGTATCTATATATATATAATATTTCTTATCGACTATTCATATCTTATTAAATTCTTTTTTCACAATAATAAAATAATACGTAATAGTGTAATACCATAGACTCTATCTGTTTATTTTATTATTTTAAAAGTATACGTTAAAAAGAAAAAGCTTAAAATAAATACGGAGACTATATTTTTTTCTGGAAAAATGAAAAAACGTTGATCTATAAACATTATTTTACGTTGTGGCATAGTTACTTCACAAGAAAGTATTTATGATTTCACAGAATTACAGCAATGTGTTACAGCGTTCTTTTCTGTTTCCTGCATGAAACCATTATTATAAAAATAAGGTGAAAAACTTTACGCGTAAAAGTGAGAATGTAAATACTTTATTTTTCCTTATTTGATTTTTACGAGGATTTGCAATTTTAACTATAGTCTTATGAAACTACTCTTTCTACATATAAGCTATAAAAATTTAGACGTTGATGGATAGTGTTAAATTTGAACTACTTAAAATAATAAGGGACTTTAATGTATGCTGTATACGCATGTATAATATATATTGTGAAAAAAATGTAATGTTTTACTTCCAATAATATATGTAAGCAGGTACATGGTTCGATAATATTATATAGTTATGTTTTTTGTTAACTAATCAAATATTAAATGCTTATGCTATATTTCTACTGATTATAATATTATAGTAGAGTAATGTAACCAATAACAACCATATAAATAAACGAAAAAAATTCACGTGTGAGTTCAACTACCATTTAACTAACCATCTAGCTACCTACAGAGGTTAAAAAAATAAGCTATAAACACCTTCCAAGTCTCAAGCAATCTATTGATATAACTTTTATTGAAAATGGTCAAGAAGTTTTTGAGTCTATTAACTTCGGATAAACCAACATACATTTTCATAGCCTTAGCCATATGAAAAAATGAAAAAATATAAAATATTTTATAGTTTTATAATAGATGTTTTTTTGATTTTAGTGTACCTCTAAACTACTTACTAAACTTTCTTGACATCTCTAGGAACAATTTACTTTTTCACAAAATCGGTCAAGTGGTTTTTGAATATTTATAAGCTTCAAACACACATTCAACTTTCATATTTGTTTTAATATATAATTTCTTTATTCTAGGCAATAAAAACTTCGATTTTACCTCATCTACGCAAGTATAGCTAAATCAACACTATTGTATATACAAACAAATAATAAATCCTATTAATTATTTCGACCATTTCTATTATAATCTATAAAATGTAACCATAATGGAAATATTTATAAAAAAAAAAAAATGTTCGATTGCAACGTAAATCTCTAAATCTTTGTGTGAACTTTGAGCACCTCTTCGGGTAACTTTTCTGATTTTTCATAAAATCCTCATTTGGACTATTACAAATATTTAAAACAAAAAATGAGGCGAATCGGTCCAGCTGCTGTTCTCGAGTGATGCAGCTACCAACTGACAGAATTTAATTTTTTATTATATAGATTATAGCCTATACTAAGTATAACCTAGTCTTGTAGGTTACTATGGTAAAAATCATGCCTTTGAGATAAAAATGAAAATGAAGTCAGTTCCTTTTGCAGGACCCCAGACGTGCAAATATTATAGCCCACGCATATTCCCTGTTACGGGGAAATAAAAACAAAAAACCGTTTTCGTAACGAAAAACTTAGACTTGGATGGAAAAAAAGCCATTCCGTATTTTGGACATATTTTATTCTCATTGTATTAAGACCTTACACAAACCGTGGTTTTTCAAACGTCAAGCGCGTGTTTCTTTCTTATTAACATATTATTTTAATAATAATATGTGGGTGGTGTTTAAATGTTTCTATAACTGTTTGTAGTCGTGCCACGGTACGTTGTGGTTCATTACTCAACTAACCGCGCGACCGTCCCTAATTAGCGAAAAGTACTTTGCAGCTCTCCGAAATACGCGCCGCTCAGTCATTAATTGTCAGGGGCATCAAAAACACTGAATACCACACACAATTAGACTGACAAAACAATAATATATTTCAACCGGATGGTCGTGCTTTCGGCGCGATGCGCATTACACAACACCAGTCACCAGGTCGAGGATTATCTAGATCATGAATTTCCGGCCAAGTGCATGGTCGGAGGGCTATTGAATGGCCTCGCATTGTCCGATAGTCGAATCATTATTTTATTTTTCGCGGTCATTGGTATTCAATACGCCTATGAATGACGATCATTTTCCGAATAATTATAACATACCAGCTGACCCCGCGCATTTCGTTAAAAATTCCAACTCTATATTATTTGACTCGGACTTTGTTCAATTCGTTATTTAATATTCGGTGTAGTGGTGTTCCAAATTTAAATATTTTCACCGACCATCTTGAATCTCAAAATACGTGTGCAAGCACCACTTTAAAATGCGAAATTTGGAAGAATATGGTTTTTAGCGCACACTTAAATGGTGGTACGAAAGTGAAAATTGCAAGCTTCAAGCTACCATTGGTAGTTAGGCTACTTTGATCAGTCAATAAGTCACTGAGTCAGTCAGGACACGTTCGATTATATTATATTATAGCCATCCTGCCCGTCGTTTCGGATAAACTATTGTGATTATGTGAGCAGAATATAATAAGACAAGCAATCCACCTACCTTAAATGTATAATTTCTAACTATAAATAAGTATCAAAGTTAAACCAAGTTTTGTCGTTTTTACTTAATCCAAAATACGGTGGATTGGATACAATGCGTCATCCAGTGGTTTTTTATATATCCATATAACCTGACTTCGTCCCGGAAAAAAATGATAAATTAATACAAGATACGGCGCTAAATTTGGTGTAACCCAGTTAAGATTAGAATATACGCAAGGATGTAATATGCCAGATACCTTCGTGGGAGTGTACTCAACGACCCAAAGTTTCATCGCGATCGGACATACATTCGCTTTTATAAATATAGAAGATTACAAAGCTTATCATGGAATCTTATCACACACATGTTGTAGATGTATAACATTTTTTTCGTCCGATAGCTTAGAAACAAACCTTTCTTGGGGTGCCTATGAAAGTTTCACGGCGATCGGATGAATAGTGTAGAGATGCATAAAGGATAAACAACGAACAGACGATTTTCCATACTAAATTACCAATTTTTAATTTTTTTTTTTTTTTAGCTTATCTTTATGATTTTCCATATTATTTTTCTTTTAAATCCACCCTTATATTTAAGCGAACAAAATAAAAAAATATATATTCAAATCGGACAAGTGGCTTTTGAGTCTTAGTGAGACTAACCAACAGCAATTAATTGTGAACATGTTCTTCGTGGCTCACAGTTTTGTGCTTGAATTGCCTACACGAAACGCCTCGTGGTAAAAATATATTGTACGTTTACGCGTTTATTGTATCATAGTATTGTTTTATATAAAATCTTAACCGTGCACTATTCATTAATTTAATGAAATAATCATCGATCGACGGGAATTAGCAAGAGATGATGATCGTCATGTGGTGTATTGATAACTTTTCAGTAGAGCTATCTGTCAATTTGTTTACTATAATAAATTTCATTATGTGCATTGGCCAGTGGTGTTATAGGACATTTAAAGAATATTTTAGATTGTTCATAAAAATATGATAAATGTCGACACGCTTTTAAAACTATTTGTACATGCGCTCGATAAAATAATAGACCACGACAGTTAAATGCACAGGTTTCCAACCAACGGTTCCAGGCCGCCAAGCTAATTAATGTTTTGAAAGTATAATAACATTTAATGCATTAATTAGTAATCACTAAAGAAAATTCGTATGGATTTTTAATGTCATATTACCTCTCTATTTAAAAAAAATTCCCGCCCGTGATGCCGAAGCGTATCACAGGTTTGGCCCGCCGTAAAAAAAGGTTGGAAACCCCTGATTTAATGTTCCGAGATTTCAAAAACTTCGTCGTCGGGCTAAATGCAAGTCACGATAATATTATTATGTTGCCGCCTGCTTACGTTTCGGAACGTTTGTGAGACATGAAAAACCTGACGATTTATGAACAATAATTACCGACAAATTTCAATAATACATAGATTATTATTATCCACACTGAAAAAAAAATAGTTTTGGACTGCGAGTTTTATTATGGCTACAATAGAAGAAGTTATGGTATTTCCATTGTAATTCAAACCCAACTGCGACGGTTTAGAGGTTTACAATATTTACGGATTATTTACTTTATAGTGTGACCTTCGGTGAAAAAACTCGGCGTTTCGAATTGTTTTTTGGTCTATTCGCGCATAAGTTAAACAGCAACCGTGATTAGGCAACATAGTGGTATAATATTGTTATACAATAACTATTATCATTGTCGCCGCATCACGGCTGTTTGGTTTGGGTTTTTTTTACACCACAAATGACATGTTTATTGCAATGCCATTGATACTGGAAACCTACGTGTACAATGTCGTCGCGGTTACTTTTCGTACATTTTTCCACGGCGGCAACGATAAATTCATTTTAATTCAATATACATAAAACACGTGTAAATCAAATTAGCGATTGTTTCGTGCACAGCTCGTGGGATAGTAAACAAATGGCAATTTCCCTATGCGAAGGCGTATTGTAGTGGGTACGTAACATACAACGTACTTGCATTATATACCTACAGGGTGATTCAATAAGCATGGCTCATCCCTCCCCAATTATTTTATCAGCGGTTAAGTGTGCATTTCTTAAAATTCTGGTTTTCGGAATTTTCAGTTAACCTAAAGACCATAGTATTATCTTCTGCCACTCAGTTAATGGTATCAATTAACGAGGGCTCTGTGGTGATACAACATTAATTTTTTTTCAAACGGTTAATTGTGAAGTATAGGAGATATTTTAGAAAATTATAATGCATCTAAATAAAAATTCTAATGAATAGTTTCCGAATTATTATTCAACTTCATATACTTAAGATTATATTATAGTTCTGAATAATGGTTTTACATCACATACAAAATAAATCATAATATAATAACAATTTGTAGTATTTAATACACTATACTCATTATGTTCATAAAATTCTTACAATTATAAATTGCTAATAATTTGAATTTTCACATTATCATATCTTTAAACCTATATATAATGAACTTTTATTCTTAGTGCGTGGGATTAAATAAGTATTTATTCGAATTTCATATCAAATTTAAAAATAAAAACATCCGCTTGATAGTTAATTATTTGCAAGAAAGTTAGGTCTGTATTGACACTGAAGGAGGAATACTGTAATGAATAGTGGAATAACTGTAAGTTTTGTAAAATATATTATGATCTGTACAATAATTAACAAATGCCAAGTTCTATCTGCAGAATTATAATAAACGGATAAAGGAAAAAAAATGGAGTTGAGCATGACCAAACGTGACTCACTCTGTATTATAATATGTGTCGTGGGATTGGACGCGTCATAAACAGTCATATATTATGTGTACACCGGATTCAATGTCGGCTATGATACCCAAAACGTATTATTTCCCGTTTTCGCATTTATTTCCGAGCATAGTATAAACCTATATATGCTGCCTTTATTATATAATAATATTTATACACGTCGTACATCGTGCATGAAATTAATCTTACCTACCTGGCCGCGTAGAATACTCGGCGTGTTGTTTTTAACACTCGAATTGACAATAATCAAGTTATAAAGCTTCAGTCGGTACGAAATTAATTCCATATCAAACGCGACGGTGGATAAAATAATAAAATATATCATATAAATGCTGTGCAATCAACGGAGCCATACTTTAGATACGCGGACGATGTATGTACAACAATTATAATACACGTCGTTGAAATACGTAGATATACCTACCTACGCAGTATATAATGTGCCTAAAGCTCCCGAGTATTTCCATGGAAATTCCACATGTTTAAATGCAGTGTTTCCGACGGTAATCGATAAGAAAATTACAATTCAATGGCGTAAGTTTAAAGAAAAATATTTAAAACTCGCGTATAATTTTTTTTTCATTTTCCGCAGAAAATGAGCATTGTCATTTTAAATTTTTTTTTTTTTGTTGGACAATTTAAAAAATATATTTATTAAAATTAATCATTATGTTAACAGACAACTAAGAAATGACCAAATCGTTTTAGAATCTTACAAAACAAAAAAATAAATACATTTTAATTGCGCATAAAGACTAGCCACTATGATTGGTGGATGTCTTATCATGGCCCGACATCGGTTTATTCAATTAGGATCCATTTTAGTTGATTGTGAACATGACTACTTCGCAAAATATATGACTCTCGCGGTTGCCGTCAAAAACTTAAACTGATTGTATTTTACTCGATTTTAATAAAAAAAAAAAATTTAAAAAAAAAAGTAATCGCATAAATATGTAACATAATTCGGAGAATTTGAGGTATCTTATGAATATTATTAACGTTTGAATATTGATTAGCGCAAAATCGTAATATCATGGGGATACCTCCAAAGATGAAACGGAATACGCTTTACGACGACATACTTTTGAAGGGAAACGATAATAATAATAATAATAATTGTTCACGTAATCAATTCAGACGATTGTATTAATACACTGCGTATAATATAATATGACCTTTACGGCGGCGGCGGCCGTTGCGTTTAAAGGCTGTGTGGACGTGCATAATTTGAGTGCAATACTGTTAAAGGAATAGCACACACACACACGTTAAAACACATACTTACGTGGTAACTGCGCCCATACAACATTTATTATAAATACGTTACGCGGCCATTAATTATTGAACGACCGGCGCGCACCGATGTTTTATGACTTTATATTTTGTTGACTTTATTACTAGTTAAACGCGGACGACGTGTGTGCTGAGCAGGTACCTGAAACGACTACAATAATAATATTATTACAGTCGACTCGGCTCGGTGACTAGAACATGGCGATATCTCGAACATAAAAAGAATCTGCTCCTGGCGCCATAACATAATCACTCTATTAATAATAAAATTATATAGGTATTGTTGGTTTTCGATAATATCTCGAAGTTCTCAACAAGTCGAATTTGTTCTCCTCTTCGAGTTACCGAGAGTCGTCGACTGTATCGTGTGTAGTTATTCCACACGTTTATACATTTTATTGTTATAGTGAGGAAAATAATTTAGTCGTAAACGAAAATTATATATTAAACGGTTATTGTCATATAGTGTCAGATCATCATTGCAAGTGATATTATATATTAGTATTATTGTGAAGACGATATTAATTCAATATGAATAGGTAATATCGTTAGTTGAGTATTATTATGGCTATGGACTAAAAAATTGTTTATTCGTCTCGATTAATAATAGTCATTATAATAATTCCAGCAGGTAGGTACATAATAATGTCATAATAGAATCCGGTGAAAACATTACAATTGAATACATAATGATCAACTTCCCTAAATACACTGAAACACGTGAAACCTTCAACAATCCATATTCACTACAACTAGCGCTCAATGAAGAGAATATCAAAGCTATATCCATGTAGGTATTTTTTCACAAAATGAACTTAGACCAAAACTTGAAATATTGTCATTAAATTATATACGTTATAATGACTGACTTCGGACAAAAGTAGGCTTATAACCATCGATAATGATTTATTGCGTGTAGTATTTGTTGACATTGTATTTTGGATCTTAAGAAACGCATCAAAAAGACATTTTCGAAAAAATTTTTAAAACAATTTGTGAAACTTATACTTAAGTACTGAATATTTTACATATTATAACTACTCTAGACTTTATATAGGTGAAATGGACTAATGCTCTTTGCGTTGTTTTATAAACTTTTGCTAAATGCGTGAAATCCGATGGGTACATACAATTTGTTTTAAGTACTCGCCAGTTACCATCGGTTGTAAATACTAAATTATAATATATTGCAAGTACTAACCATAAATTAACGGTGAACTGAAAAAAAATCTTCACTTTTAGTGGGCGCTAAAAAATGTCCATAAAAGCTTAGTGGGTAGCTATAATATTATATAGCTAAGTAAATAAAAACGTAAATATCGCATTATGAATTTATCGTAAACTGAAACCAAAATATTATAACTTACAAGTGACAAGTGATGGTTTGGACGGGAGTTTCTTATAGTATGATATTATATAACAAAAGGATTTATATTTATTTTCAGACGTATATAAAAAAAAAAGGTCGTGTTTGAAAAGATCCACGCTTTTTCCCCCACACAATTTTAGCCAAATAAAATGAAATACATTAAATTCCAACACAGGCGTCCTGACTTTGTGTGTGTGAGTTAGCAGATGGAGAGGAAAAGCGCGGGGTCTTTAAATTAATACTCCCGGGCCTGGCGCGACAAAGCCGTTGACGCGGGTCTCTAAATAGTCCAAAGGACTGCGTAAAAGTTGCCCTCGGATGGTTAAAAAAAAAAAAAGAAAAAATAAAAATAAAGAAAAATTCCGAAATTACATTTTGCTCCGTCCCATTCGCGTATACAGAGTGTAAAAACAAATAATATAAGAAGAAACAGTGTGTAAATATATTAATAATATTATATTATACTATATCATATCATAGTATACAATGTAGTAATAATACGAAAACGTCGCTTTTCTCTTTGTAAAAATACACACTCACTATGCGAGACTAAAAACCAAGCAAACCTTTTTGGCCTGCCACGTCCTACAACAATCGTATGTTATTATTATTATTATTATTATAGTTATATAGGTATATAATATGTGGGGCAACAGCGTACGAATGGAAGGCATGATAATAATATAACGCGTACAACACGCGCATAGATTATTGTACCTATATCCTATACGTTTAGGTACAATATGTGATTGTGTCATTATTTTATTTTTTATTATTATTGTTTTAATGTGCACCTGCCGGCCGGTGTGCGGTGCATCATAATAATATTATTATAATATGGTCCTATGTGGGTCGACCATGGTGCACGTCCGTCTCGACACGTCCGCTAATGTATGATATAGCGGTACAATAGCATATATTAAATTAAATGATCATACCTGTATGTTGTGGTACAACTAGGGCCAAGGGCACCCACGGGTGGAAAACGAATGATAAGTAAATAAGTAATTCAGGCTGAGATTTCAATGTAAGTTGTACTTTGTATTTTCGTCCAGCTGTACAATAATTTCGTTCGATGATCGTTTTGGTCAAAAACCGTTTTCGAGACACCTTGTTAAAATGGATTCCCAAAACCTTACGTGTTTATAAGCACCTATAATTTTGATGATAAATTGGCAGAATTCTTTTTTCACGAAATGTTACCAAAAATATTCTTTGGCGAAAAAGTAGTAAAGGTAATTTTGATCAATTGTATAATACAGAAAACATTATTTGTCCTACATTGTAGTTTTATCAAAAAAAAAAAAAAAATCTATACGAATTTTATTCTGAAAAAGAAATATTCCTATATAAACACACCATAATATTATGTAATATTTGTCTACCAGCCATCTATAATGGGTTTTAGGATATTGCCGACATGATTTTCTTTTAACGTGGTATTAAAAAACTATAGGACGGGCATAGTCGTCAGGAAACGGTTTGTGAATATTCTATAATATTATTATTCAACGTTTGGACATTTAATCCGACGAGGTTTTTCGATCGGTCATGTTGTTCGATCGACTCCTTTCGAGAATATTACATAGGCTTGCCTCCCCCTGCAACCCCTTACCACCGAATAAATTGGTACGACAAGTCGTCCGCAGGTGCGCCCGACACGTGAAAAGTGAAAACCGTATCGTCTCGTGACGACTGGGCATCGTAACGACGTGATTTTAAAAGACAGCTCGCTGCTAATACAGGCAGGTATTTGAGTTTCGAGTGTATGAATCGAATAACGCACGCGTCTAAGCACGATGCACGAAAATATATTATTTGGGGCAAATAAAAATTATATACCGAATTCACTAGCGCACTCCACACCGATCCACCCACCTGCGAACGCATTATTATCTTCTCTGTTTTACCGAAAAACCGGCAATGTCAGCTTTCCCACGACCCGATGTGCGACTTAATCGCGGCCCTCGCCCGTTGATAATTACATGACATACTGCGGGACGATTTCCACGCACAAGGACGTAATAAGCGTATAATATTTTATTGTCTACCGCAGAGATAATATACCTACGCAGTCGCCGCACGATGACGAACGATGACCATAAGCGAATGTCGTCGAGGAAAATAAAAATAATAATATACACAGTAGTCAGTTGTAGGTATTTCCTGCTACTCGCATCGATTGAGGGATTTCGTAGGGAATTTTCTTTAATATCGTCGGACAAAAATCGAACTACCTATGTGTGATAAACACCGGAGTAAGTTACCATACCAGGTACTTTTGACCGATTTTAGACACCGTGTTTGGACGCTGAATACTTAAAAGTTTTAACAAAAATAGTCGGGCACACGAATCAAATCTAAAACGATTCAGATCGAAGACCGCGTTAAGGCGCTATATGCCGCTATTATGCATTGTTTCTTTACTATTTTTGTCGTCGTTGCTTTTATTTTTCAAACCGTTCTATATATAATATATTATATTGTACGTCCAATTCAAAGGGAAATCGGTGTTAAATTTCATTCCATATGGATAGTCTGAATAAAATGTTTTCCATTTTCTTAATGTTTCAAAAACTTAATAAAAAAAAAAAAAAAACTATCTACTGATAGACGAATATATTTCCTTTGCTCGACATTAAGAACCTATAAATTTCGATACACAAATCGACTGCCTAGCCTTAAAATGAGAATTTAGTTAGCCACACCAACACCACCTCGAGTACCGCTTTATACCTACCGCCATGGCGAACGAACTCGATTGCGATATCGTTAGTACGACAAGTATCGTCTTGAAAATTGGGTGGCAGAACGTGCCCCCAGTCCAATGACAAATTTTGGGGCGGGCCACCATTGTTCATGTGCACTATTATAGCCTATAGGTATAATAATATATTATTTGGTGATTTGGTCTGTACCTAGACTTACATAATTGCATTCGGCGTTCTCGTGGCCAAACCGTGTGCGAAATACAAATAATTTGTACAACTGCAGAAAGGTTTTCCTCAGCGTATCCACGCTTATTTTTTTGCTAATATAATTTGACTCTGTTTATTCCTCACTATTATAATATTATCAAACCGAGTTTAATTTGAACACAGTTATTCGATGTAATATGCACACCTCGACCTCGCACGATAGAACAGAACTGTACGTGGATTGTTAGACGATATCCCGCGACTCCACGCGATAGTAATAATTTTGATGTAAAAAGAAGTTGTAGAATTCGAAAAATGTCAACAAAATAGAATAATATATAAAAATAGTCATTGCATCTCCTGACTTGTGCGTGTTTAATATTGTCGGTCGTGTAAGTACGTGCGAGCTATATATTCAAGGTTATGGACCTTTATGGCTATATTATTATTATTATTATGGTGACCGCCAAACAGCGCCGCCGCACGTACATAACATATTATAGTGTTGATGTGGAATACTAGGTCGCGCAGTAGTTATAATAATAATACTTATAATAATTATTGGGCGCCACGTGTTGTTTATTTACTTTTTGTCTTCTGAAGACATATTTTTTTACTTTTGGTTGGTTTACTATGCGGCAGGTTTACCGTTTAAAGCTCGTATTCCATTATTTCCACTGCGGTCGATAATTTATGAGGCAAATGCAATTTAATCATTTAATGGAACGTGCAAGTGAGACCGACAAAAAGTGAATCCTTGGGAGCGGTAAGGTCCTGCTCTAAAACAATGCCGAAGAGATTTTAACGGATTATCCTGCTGCTGCCTCCAGTTTCATTTCGTTAAGTACGTATAGTTTGGTTGAACTCTTACCAATCTAAAAACATTTTTTTTTCTTTTAATCAATACTTTTATAAATGTATTATAACACACCTATCATAATTGCAATATAACGTCGTGATTAATATTGGAATTACTTTTTCCGTTAGCATAATACCTATTATAGTCACGTCAGGTAATGTATGTGCATGTTTTTTTTGATTTTAATTCTATCGGTAAATTCGGCGCATAGGTACTAGTTGAATCCCAGAAAGCAATGTCTCCTTCTTACTTATATGACTTAGGACTGTCTGTAACTTATCATCTAGTAATATTACACGTATGGTTAAAATTGTTTTTCTCTTGAGTGTTTTTCTTAAATATATTTATTTAATATTTAATATGTTTTTCGTGATTTACAATCGTTAGCCGTCTAATTGAATACTTACATAAATGTTTGTTAATTTATATTTAAGATCGAATATGTTAATAGTTGGATTGGCGTTTCTATGATACAAGTTTATCATAATCGTAGCAATTGATTTTTCCCAGTATATTAACTGTCATTTTTAGATTCTGAGCCAAGTTTTTTTTTTTTTTTTTGTGTCTGTCATCACCTTTTAAGACAGTAAAAGTGCTTGGATTTTCTTCAATAGTAACTTTTCTGATAGGAAAGTGAATCTAGTTGGTACTTTGGGGAGTCAAAAGTAAAAAATTCCCAGTAGTTTTCAAATACGCCGTGAAAAACAAAAGAAAAATTAAGGAAAAACAGGAATTTTTACGCAAATTCTGTTTTCGAAAAAATCGATTTTGGTTTTTGGTGTAGCTCTAAAACAAATGAGCGTAGGTACATGCGATTTTGACTGAATGTTTATATTAGCATATTCTATACACCATAACATTTTCCAAATATTTTGATTTATTTTGAGCTGTTTACGGACTATTTCAGTTTCCATTTTTTTTAGTTTTCTTTTCTATAAATATCAATAGAATTTGTGTAAAAAAGCTTGAAAATTGAATAGAAGGCTCCTAGGTTATTATTTCAAAGGTAGATGAAAAAAATGAAAAATCTTTAGTCACAGTTTTTATTTATAAGCATTTAAAGTTCAAATCTTGACAAAATACGGAAAAATCACGAAAATTAGCAAATTATTTTGAGTTGAGAATTCATAAAAATTTTTCTTTTTAAATCTAAGATTTGAAAATGTAATACAAGATTATCCATAAATTTGTCTACCTTTATCAAAAAATAAAAATGTCTACAAGAAAGTCAAATTCAATTTTTATGAGCGTTTGAAATTCATATTTTTACAACATTTGATATTCACTCGATTTCTTATGTAACGATTTTCTTATTTTGTTGAAATTAAAAACGTATGACTGTAGATACTTGAAAATTTCACTGAATGTTTATATTAGCATTTTCTATACACGATAAAATTTATAAAATAATTTGACTCTTTTTGAGCTGTTTACGGACATTTTCAGTCTCCATTTTTTTTAGTTTTTTTTCTATAAATATCAATAAAATTTTATTTGTTGGGTAAAAAAGCGTGAAAATTTAATATAAGGCTCCTGATATATTGTTACAATAGCAGTTGAAAAATATTAAAAATACATAGGCACAATTTTTATACTTGGTAATATCATAGGCTGACTGACCGTTTTCACTCAGAATCGTTTTTCTTATACAATGATATTATATCATTGAATTCAAATTTAACACCTTCCATTACATTGACCTATTTGTAAACTTCCGAACAGCAGAGTGACACCCACTTGCCCACCTTTTTGTTTATTTAATTCTCCTTGGATTTATACAGTTTCTTCTTCTTCCTTCTGCACTTCTCAGTTTCATATAATAATTGTCGATTTGAATAGTTTTTTTTTAATGGGTATTATTTTGACAAATATTTGAGTGAGCAGAATAAAACACAGAATTGAAGTGTGAATGAAAGGATTCACATATATTTGTAGCACTTATCTTAAAAGTGAAATTTCGTACATATATTAGATAACGATAAATAAATAATTAATATACTATGTGGAAGAAAGTTATGAAATAAAATATAGAATAAATATTATTATTATTATTATTATAGTTGTCTCAACTACAGTTTCATTATTAGCAATATTATTATAAAATCTGCATAAAATTGTTATGTTATACTTAAAACAATATTCATTTTGATAAACCATAATAATATGTATAGATTCTTAATGTCGGTTATTGTTTGCAGCCACAGCAGTGCAAATGAATAATACCTAATACTATTTTAAAATGTCAATATTATTAGGTTCGTTCGGACGTAAACGTTAAATTTGGCAAGAGTGAATAAACCATATTGCGTGTAGTCACGTATTAATATTAGGGCATATAAACGTACTGAAACGAAAATTTTGCAACTGCGAATGTTTCATTTGTGCGTGTGTATACGCATGTGAAATTTGTTTCTACACCAATTATTTACTGCCGTTTGCCACCCAATTTAACACTGACTGATATCATTTAAATTTGTTTTTTTCTATAAATGTCGATAAAATTTAATTTATTGGGTTAAAAAGCGTGAAAAATGAATGCGAGGCTCCTGATATATTGTACAATAGAAGTTGGAGAATATTAAAAATTTATAGATACAATTTTTTTTTTATAAGCATTTAAAATTAGATTTTTGACAACATTTATTAAATTAAAATTAAAAAATGATTTTGTAGTTAAAATTATACAAAATAGTCAAATTTTATAACTAAGGAACGAAAATTAAAAACAAGTTTATATCCTTATTCCATTAGGATTTATATTTTTTTTTATAAAACCTAATCTTGCATGATAAATCTAATAACACGATAAACCCATTTACTGATATATTATACACAACTAACAGTCATAGTCGTCGCTAAATTATATACACCCCACCCCATAACCTCTTAAGAAACTCAGAGACGATCGCCTATCGATCACCCCCTTTACCAATATAACACCATACCGCAAAAACATAAAAAATATAATAATAAATAAATAAATAAAATAATTACATATACTATCGATTAATCGTATATTAATCGACTTTCCAATCTATTAACTGTAGGTAGGTACATCGTTTATCGATATTCTATGCACAATATAATGAACTAAAATAGTTTAATCCCATACACATTTTAGGTAATATTTATTATTCTCGAAGCAGCATAATATTTAGAATTATACTATGTTTACGTGAAAATCGATCCGGAGTGAGATAGAGCCGCCCTTTTTATATACATTACACACCCCGAAAATTATACTTCAAACTACTATACCATACGTTCAAACATACATACTTGAATACATATTATATAAAATATAAGTGTATACCTCCATAAACACTTAACAGCTAGTATACATAATATACTCATACTTAATTACGATACAGAATAGTTAAAATGTACTATATTTATACAGTGATGAGGTGAACTTAGGATTTTTTATAGGATAGTCTTCTTTACAGCCACCTTATAGTCTGCATCAAGGATTATTGAACCCAACTATGAACAGCCCATACCATGGCATGAGTGGTCAGGCTATATCGTGAGTTGCCATCCGATAGATCATATCACATTTATTGGTGATAGACGATGATATATAGGTAGGTAAATAGTATAAAGGCGCTTCGATTTGACCCGATCAAATCATAAATAGGTATACGGTTCTCCGAGTTATATGAAATAATAAATCGGAAAAAGGAGTATCGATTATGATCAATATTCAGGCGTACAGCTGTGAACATACTTATCACTAGGGAACGGATATGAATGCAAATTGCATTTTTTTCTGAATGTCCGAAAATATTGGTTTCCAAGCAAAAAGTTCATTTCATACATCAAAGAATTAAAAAATGTAACTTTTATTTTGCATTTTTTGCATTTTTAAGACTTAAATGCATTTTTTTCGCATTTTTTGAAATTTTAAGTGCATTTTGTGGTTTTTAAGTAATTTTTTCAACATTTTTTCCACATTCATTCTAAAAAACAATAAAATACCTAAATGGTAAAAGGTAAAAGTATAACGAATATACCTATCTAAATGGTATACCTATTAAATTTTAAATTTTTTAGGGTAAAAAGAAGATGGACAGAAGATAATCGAAAGTTAATTAATTAATTTGTATTGTATTTAAATATTTTTTATTAGATTTTTCATAATAATGTGTTTTTTATAAGTTTTAAATTCAAAATTTGTTTTATTGAATATAAACCCATTTTTAAAGTTTTTTAGGGCATTTTTTTTAGTGCATTTTTTGATGTCAAAGCATTTTTTTAAGGCATTAAATCGTATTTTTTTAAGGCATTTTTCTTGTTTTTTAGAGCATTTAAATCCGTTCCCTACTTATCACCTACTTTATAGTTACCTGCATACATACACTCAGTATGCGTATCTATATACCTACATATATATAACCCTGATCGATTAGGTAAGTATTTCAATCATGTAATTTTTTATAAGTATTCACGAACGATTTAACGAACATTAATCAACTTATCAATCTATCGACATTACACCTCGACTCGATTCTAATACATTGGAAATTATATGGTCTATATACATGTACATTTCCTCATCCAAACATATAGGTATATATATATATAATTTATTTATTTTATGTATATCTATATAGATGTGTGTACATAATATATACACGGACATTTTAAAAATACCTACTAAGTTGGAAGATAGATAATTATACTATTCATATACATATAAATATATAATATGCACAAAGAGGCGTGGTGAACTAGGATATTTTGATAGGATATTCTACTAGTCAACCATCTTTGTAACATCAATATAACCTGATCAATTTAGTCACTTGTATATATTATCTACAACTAACAATAGTAATTATCTCTTAATTATATTTGAGTCACACCAAGCGCGCCTGTCTAGGCCACGCTCCCTGGACGAGACCCACGGATCGGACGCCACTTCTGTAAGAGGGCCCGACGTCCATGATCTTGGTCCCTCACCCAATAATTGTATGTCCCCGATAACGATATTCCCGATTTTTTACGAGAATCTTGGTCATCGCATCGCTTGCCGCATTGTCGACGGGTCGACGATTCTCAATCCCAGATATTGTAAATACATTTAATTCATGGTAGAAATAAACCAACCATTCACGTATACTGCACATTGTATGAGTTCTTACTACACACGAGGCGGTGTCTCGCACGGCGCGAGTATCATTTCAATATTTTTACACTTACAATTTTACATAAATACATTTAACTAATATTTTTTGCGTTGAAAACTCAAATGAAATCCAACGCCTGAATCATTTTGCATACATTTTTAAACAATATTAAACAGTTATTTAATGAAACCATACTATGAAAGTAGTATAAAAGAGGGATTCTGATATCTAGTCCCTATTCATCATAGTCTATCCGTGCGTCTGCTATCGTGAAAGCGCACGACTATCTACATGCTAGACCAAGTCCACCCCCTCTCATCCATACCTATCATGTACATGTCAGGCCATACCCCCTCCCCACCAAGCCATGTGACATGTGATACATGGCCTTCACTAATATTTTGGTCTTGAAGAAAGACCGTTTTCATGTGTGTATGGTTGCTCCGTAACAATATAAGTAACATTGTAGTGAAAATATATAAGTAAAACCTAATTTTGTAAGTAAAACATCAAGTATTTGACGTATTCACTCATCAATATTAGATTCTGAGCGAAGCGAGGGACCTAGTGGTTTTACAATGGTATTTATTTATTTTTTTTTATCCCGTATACGAAATTTCTACTAGAAGGAGTACTACGATTTCAACATATAGTATCTCCATGAAAACGAATAAAAAAAAATAACATTATAGGTAATATTAATTCAACTTACAGGCTACAATAAAATATAATAACAATTTAAAAAATCCAGGCTGACAAACCGTATCCGCTCAAAATCAATTTAAATTGTGTGCACAAAATATACAATGTGTTGCACGGAGAATTGTATAGGCAAAATAGGTACATTACTGAAGTCTTCAATATTGTCCATAACTATGTTTTAGCTAATCGAAAATATATACTCCAATCTAAAACGGGTTGTACCCCACCACTATCATCCAAATTCAAATTTCTTAGATCCATTCGAATGCGCGAAATAACCATATTTTCTCAATGAAAAATGTATGATTGGTACAAATTTTCAACAGGGAGATTTTTGAAACAGTTAACGCCAATTTCATTTTTACATCGATATTTTGGTGGGGAGAATTCACTTAGGTACCTGTTGTTTTCAATAATGAAATAAAATTACTAAACCTCCAAAACGGAGATCAAGTGTAAAATTCTGAACTCACAATAATACCCAACTCGTTAAAATATGTGAAAAAAAATCTTAATTAGTTATAGCCTTATAGGCGTCAGTTAAGTACTGCAGTGTTGCACTTTGTGCGCATGCGTACTAACGTAAAATCTCAAACTTTGTAAGGATATACCTTTCAAAATAATGATTTTCACAAATTGTTTTTTGTGGCATTGTTCAAACTCGTTAAAATACGTTTGTTTCAACAATAAAATTAAAAAAAATCTTGTAAATGTATGCGTATTTTGTATACAAAATAAACTGATGTACAATGTAGTTTTATTTATTCATAGATTGTAAAATTTTAAGTTATACAAAGTAATATGTTAGTTGGATATGCACGTCTATGAAAAAAAGGGTGTAATTTATTAAAACTATGGTATAAGACACATAATAAACCTAATATAGAAAAATTATGGTTTATCATATAAATCAATGTTATTAGTACAATATCAACTAACAATTTATTATTATTATAGATACATAAATCCTAGATATATAAATCATAACATTATAACATGTTTTATCTAATAAAGTACTAATTTTCTCACACTAAGACCATCATAATTAAAAGTACATATTACAAGGATAAAATAAAAAATTATTATTTTGTATGCATTATTTAAAATTTATGGACTGGTATTGAACATTGCACAATACACAATTGGAGCTACCTGTTTAGCTAAAAAATAAAAATAAAAAGAGTTTTGATTTAAATTGATTCATTTTTTTTTTTTTTTTTTTGTTTAGCTTGGATATAGGGGAGAGTCCCTAATATTGTTCCGACGCTTAAATTGGATCACCTCAATTACCCAGCTGTTAAACATAAATCATGATAAAAATATTTATACATATATTTCATACCGTTGTATAACCTCTTATTTGGAGTTATTACATATTATTATTAACACGAAGATTAAAATTATAAGGATACCAAACTCATACGTCTGTCACAGTAAAAACTGTCTCGTAATGAGTAGCACGATCAAATGGCTACGTTGCAGTCTCCAAGGTTTCTACTTTAACCCGTTTAGTATAGAGATTATTCATGTTTTTTGCGTTTTTTTGTAATATTTATTCATTATTTGGAACCATGGCCCTTTTTAGATTGTATAGCAAGCAGGCCTGGACTGGGAGGGTACCGGCCTATTATTCTAGGCAAGCAGACGGTCAACAATGTATTATCTGAAGAATTTTTAAATGTATTTGTCTCACAAAATTGATATTTGATAGGGTTTAAAGAGGATAGAGGGGGCTACTTACTTACAACCTTTATATTCAACAACCATGATTGGTTATGTGATGTTATCTATAGTCAATATCCATAATCCATATCCCATACTATACAAAATAAATTTACTTTGTACTATAAAGTATACGCTTTAAAATAATACACAAAGAATTAGTGGAGTTTAGTAAAAATACAATATTATTTTTTGTGAATTAATTTATTTTATTTCGAATTAATAGTTAAAAATATCTTTTTTTAAAGGTTTATAACAAATATTAAACGTGCCTATGCCTTCATTAAATATTAAAAACATAATTTAAATATTTAAAACATAATTATAAATAATACTTATTATAACACATAATTTAAAATGTACTTATAATTATTTATTGTATTTAGTTTAGTAAAAATAAAAAAAGAGATAATTATCATTTTAAGTATACTTAGGATAATAATTTAGACATAAGTGACGATAAAGATTTTAAATATTCCATAATATCTTCCAATGATATTTGATCCAATATTTATTTTTTAACTGACATAAGAATGAAAGCCTCTAAATGATCATTCGATATCGATATTTTAGATATGCTCTAAGACGATTTTTTATTATTTTCAACTTACTGAAAACCCGTTCGCAATTCACTTGGCTTATGGATTAAGTTAGAACATATTCAATTGTAGGCATTATAGTAGTATATAAATTAAAATATGTTGGAAAATGCAAATTAAGCGAATGAAGCAGTCTATATACACATATTAAGGAATTATCATTTATCACAATTATGTACAACATTTGTGTTTCGTTCAAATTCTAAAAAAAAAGATGTTTTTAATCAACCATCACTATATGGTGTATATGATATGCATTAAGCACGATAAATACTAGATTTACTGTCAAAAATCTGATTCAGACTAGATTTCAGAATAATATAATTTTATAATATATATAGGATTTTCTATAATCGTGTCTTGAGATCATTTAAAAAATATAATTAGGTACTAAAGTCGTATAAACAGATAATCAATCTGTCCACTTCTCTGCGGTGTTAGAATTGGTGGGGGGGGGGTGCTCAGGGGGACGGAGCTCTCCTGCTATTTTTTTTTTTTGCTTACCCCTACTATTTTTTGTATGGTCTGTGTTGAATAATTACGCCCTTGGAACGCAGTTTTTAAATCGTTAGATTGAGCTCCTCTACTTAATTTTTCCCAATTCGAGCACTGCTTTTTTGTAATTTCAGTAAAGATTTTTTTTCACGGCTACGGCCTACTGTGCTCAGTAGCATAGTAGCATAGTGGGCCAGTCCGACCCTGATAGCAAGTATGGTTAGCATTTATACAGGTGCATACGTGTATATATTTTCATAAATATTTTAAATTCTGAGCAGAGTGAGGGATCTAGTGGTTTTACAATGGTGGTTTTTTTATCTTGTATACAAAATTTCTACCAGAAGAAGTGCTCAGATTTTAACATATCGTATCTTATTCTTTAGCAAATTGGATCAAGATGGTTATTTTTTGATTTTCTCAATAGTTATTTAATGCCACAGGAAAAACCACCGAGTGATCACAGTGACCTTTTCATACTTTATCATAAAATATAACTAGTGGTATAATATAAAGTAAAATAACTTTTTATGATTGGATCACATAATTAATTTTGTTTGTATGATTTTTTTTATATTTTTATGTGAACATATATGGTGGTGTGGGGTGTGGTGGTGTGTGCCACCCAACATTTCAGCCTTAGTTACGCCACTGGTACTTTATTAACATTTTTAAAAATTTCAAAAAAAGTAAATTGTTCTTTTTTTCCTTGGTCTTTTTTTCTGATAACCGTTTTTAACATAACCATCATTTAATTTAAACAGTGTACATTATTATATATTCAAATGCAATACTCAAAATAAATAATGTATATCACCGTAAGTCGCAATGAACAAGGAGTGTAGGTTTATAATCATTAAATGGAGGGAGGGGTACACCTAAGTACTACCTATACAATGATTAAAAATCCTTAGTCACAGTTTTTTTTATAAGCATTTAAAGTTCAAATATTGACAAAATACGGAAAAATCACGAAAATTAACAAATTATTTTGAGCTGAGAATTCATAAAAAGTTTTCTTTTTAAATCAAAGATTTGAAAAATGTAATACAAGATTCCTTACAAGATTATCTACCTTTATCAAATAAGTGGATGTCATTCTGCTGTACAGTAGGTTACAAGTGAGTCACTGTAATGGATGGTGTTAAATTTGAATTCAATGATATAATATCATTGTATAAGAAAAACGATTCTGAGCGAAAACGGTCAGTCAGCCTATGATATTACTAAGTATATTTGATGATATTATTGTGAATAAAGTAATTTATATATTAACTTATTTACGTGGAACCTTGTTTTAAATTTTCAATCCTTAGCTACAAAAGTTGAACATTTTATAAATTTTTAACTACAAAATAATTATTAAATTTTAAATTTTATAAATGTTGTCAAAATTTGAACTTTAAATTCTTATAAAGTAAAATTGTGCCTATGTATTTTCAATATTTTTCAACTGCTATTGTAACAATATATTAGGAACCTTGCATAAAGCCTTTTCACACTTTTCTACCCAATAAATAAAATTTTATTGATATTTATAGAAAAAAAAACTAAAAAAATTGAGAACTGACAATGTCCGTAAAGCTCAAAAAGAGTTCAAAAAGCTCAAAAAGAGTCAAATTATTTTATAAATTTTATTATGTATAGAAAATGCTAATATAAATATTCAGTGAAATTTTCAAGTATCTCCAGTCACACGTTTTTAAATTACAACAAAATAAGAAAATCGTTACATGAGATATCGAGTGAATAACAAATGTCGTAAAAATATTAATTTCAAACGTTCATAAAAATTTAATTTGACTTTCTTGTAGACATTTTTTTTTTTGATAAAGGTAGATAAACTTATAGATAATCTTGTATTACATTTTCAAATCTTAGATTTAAAAAGAAAAATTTTTATGAATTCTCAACTCAAAATAATTTGCTAATTTTCGTGATTTTTCTGTATTTTGTCAAGATTTGAACTTTAAATGCTTATAAAAAAAACTGTGACTAAGGATTTTTAGTCTTTTTCAAATGTCATTGTAACAATGTATTAGAAGTTTTGTATTAAATGTTCAAGTATTTTTACTCAACAAATAAAGTTTTATTGACATTCATGGAAAAAAAGACTAATAAAATTGGAAACTGAAAATGTTCCTAAACAGTTCAAAATAAATCAAAATATTTTGAAAACGTTATCGTGTACAGAAAATTCAAATATAAACAACCAATGAAAATTTCATGTATATACGTTAATTTGTTTTAGAGTTACACCAATAACCAAAATCGATTTTGTGTGAAAACCGATTTTGCGTAAAAATTCCCGTTTTTCCTTAATTTTTATGTTGTTTTTCTCGGCACTTTTGAAAACTATTGGGAATTTTAAAATTTAACCTCCCGAATGCACCAACTAGATTCATTTTCCGATCGAACAAGATACTGTTGAAGAAAATCGAAGCAGTTTTACTGCCCCAAACCGTGATGACAGACACAAAAATAAATAAATAAAAAAAAAAACACACATCATTGTAAAATCAAAACATTCATCGTTCCACTCAGAATCTAAAAAAAACTTAAAAATAATTGTTTTTCCATCTCTCAAATATCTATAACATCTAATTTATAGATGAAGTGATTGAGGTAAACATTTTAATAGCTGAACTAGTTACCTACTATAATTTTCACTCAGTATTCTAATAATTGGATGAGTTTTAAAGTTTTGACAGACTAGTTGAATAGATAGTATGGTCGTATGGATGGGAAAGTATATATATTTGTGCCATGTACGAGAGCTAACAGAGTGAGACACGCAGATATTTCGAACAAAATTATTTTAAACAAATATATAATTAAATACAATTTAATATAATTTACTGAATTGTTTCTTGTCGAGTATATAATGTTATATAGATTACAAGTTATTCTCAACTCATAGCACTACGAAATTACAAACAAAAAATGCTAGGTATGTTTAGAAATTTCCTTTATAGTTTAGATATCTATGGACTAATTAGCTACGTAGTTAACATTCTACTAAATTTCGCAATTAACATTTATTTATTTTTAGTACGAGATAATATGTTGAATTGTAACTTGTATTTAAATACCTATTAAAATTGTAAAGTACCTATCTACTATTCACTACTCGGTCCCAATACTTAACATAAGAATGCCAAACATTAAAATGAACATTAAATATTAAATTCATTTTTTAACGAAGTACACCTTATTTTTTCTATAGACATAAGCACACTGAAAAATTATCGTATTTCAAATAGTAATAATAATCAATAAGTACTTCGGTACTTAAATCATGTTTGAATTCCACACAATTACTATACACTTGTAAGTTGTAACACTTGTAAAAGTTGTAATACATACTAATATTATGCCTCTATCACTTTTATAATATTGTAAATGCTTCACCTAAATTTGTATTTACATAGTAGAATATAATATATTATTCTATTAAACTCTGATAAGTACCAACGTTGTTCATTGTTAATTAAATAAATCAAATGTCCAACATCTAATCGAAATAGGATCGTAGCTGACGAAGTTCGAATTTCTGACATTGCAAAAATGATTAACTGCATCCATATAATATTGTAAAAGGTATGTGTGGTATAATTGAATTCCAATAGTTATTTTACTATTTATACTTTTGAATTATCTTCTAAATACAATTCCAAAATTAAATAGGTTGTTGAGAGATTTTTGAGATTAATTTTGCAATTTAAAAATTTCTATGACTAATAAATTAAACAAAAAATCGATAAATCGAATTCATTATACAACTATGGTCAACAAAATGTCGAAAACTTTTAATTAGTGAGTAGTTTATTAATACATTGACGTCTTATTTTTAATTGTACTAAGAAAATTGTCTGATAAAAATAAAATAAGAATCACCATTTTTAGAATAAAAGTCTGAACGAATTAGAAATGCAATAAAAATTAAACACCAGCATACTTTGAATGAATATTATGCTGACATTGGTACTACATACGGTAGACCTATTTTGTAGTTTTATTATATTTTACCAGGATATTTACACAATTCACGTTTTGTTAAGTGGAAATAGTAGGAGATCAAACATGTTTACACACTTGAAAATTGATATGCCTCAAAGCTACATAAAATGCGTCTATCATTAGAAATACAGAATATACTGTATAAATAAATATTAATATAAAATAAACCAACTAAGTATCAACGAACCCGAATTTTTCATTAAAACCCAAATAACACTAATTTGTTTGATATAATATTACTGTGTATTCTTACGGTTCATATACAAAATAACAATTACACAATACGTTTCAGTCTTAAGAAGTAACTACGAAGTTATTATGGAGTGTAAATAAAACAAATTATTGAAATTCAGCAAGAATACATTCTTTTTGAGTCATTAAAAGTAACTTATAAAATTATTACACGTTGTTTTCGTAAATAACAAATAGTTTCGTAAAAATATTACAATTTAAAATTACATTCTTTAATCTACAGGTTTTTTATTTTGTATAAAACTTGAATTTAATTACATAATTGCAGTACTGAATCGGTACCAATGTCAAAACTGGAACCTTTTAATAATGAGAAGCCCAAACTTATTTTTTTAGCAACTGAAACTGAAATTGAAACCTCGATATTTGAAAGTAAAGGTGATTAATAAATAAATATAAAATTTGTACTTAAATTAATGACCTTCATTAGATATGAAATTAATTTTAGATTACAATTTTCACGATTTAAATCTAAATAACTAATAGAAACATATACGCCACGTACTTGCATAATATGTTTGACTTTAATACGCTCACAAACCAAAATCGATGTGTGCACAGAGACACTGCCGATGATAGTGATCGAGTGTATTACAAAGATCTGACTGATCTGTCATATTTGTATTTTTACTTACAAATTAATATACATTTATATTATAAGTTAAATATTGATTTTAGAAAACGATAATGGTATATACTTTATCTATACATTTTAAATTTACACTATTTAATATTTTCTGTGTTCAGAAATTTGGGCTGGAATTACCGTTATGGTGCGTTGTTCACTGGTTTGAATCGAAATTTTACATTTACATTTTAAAGAGCTGCTAAGACTGAAACCTCGATTTCTTATCTTCGCGAATCGAAACCCGTGAAATAATTAAGGTTCCAGTCGTTAAAGACATTAAATCGTTATAAGGATCCTGTCTCTGGAATTTAGACACAATATTATACAATATACATTTATAGCACTATACGTGATGTGTTCATACGAGATTAATGGTTATGTTTGACCTTTTATACATGTTCTATATGAACGCATAAGCTAATAAAACAAATATTATAATGAAAACCAGGACGACGAAAGTTGTAAATTATTAACCATAAGCAATATAGACTATGTGTGAATATAAACTATAAATCTTAGTCTTTGATAAAGTTGTGCTCTGAAAAACAAATGAATATTTATTTGGGCTTTGTAGAAATATATAATAGTGTATATAGTAGGTGATATCTCCGAATGGCACAGACTGCAACTGTACTATTAATACTGCTATGTCTAATTTTTATTGTTCATATTATTTAGAAGATAATAAATTGTAATTTACAGCTTCTATATTATAAGCATACCCTAACGAGTTTCACCCGTTCACACTAGTGGGATGTAACATTTAACATTTTAACAGTTCTCATAAAGAAAATTGTAATAGGCGTATAATACTATTAAAAATGCAATTAGTATAAACAAAAATAAAATGGCATTAAAGTGCAGCATACCCATTTTAGATTTTTCAACATAAGTTATTACTAATGAACCAAAATTAACTATATACAATTAGGATAAATACGTTAATTTTTTTCACCATAATGATTAAACTATTATAGTGTAGACATAATATTTTGGATGATTAATAATATTTTAAATATGCATTAAGTACAGAACGTTTATTTTAATTGTTATATTATTTCATTAGACAATAGTGTTTTAATTTTCTTATTTTTGCACAGTTACCTATTATATTATTAAATAAAAATGAATAAAATATTACCTCCTCTCACTATTACAATCATCTCTCGACGTATATTTATATTATAATTTATGAAATGTTTAGAATATTTAATTTTAATTTTATTCGACTATAATTTAAATATAAAGTCCATTTAAAAAACTTTTTATTATTTATTTTATCAATTGCTCACAATTAGACTACGAAAAGTATAACCGACTGTTATATTTTACAAATGTAAACAACTGTAATTTATATACTGTTTAGTTTTCTGTGTTATAAGAATAGTAAATAACAAAAATCAAACATTAACTTAATCTTTAATGAATATTTAAAAATAATAATTATTTGCTTGCTTTAAAAATGATTCGACCAAAAAGTGTTCTACACAGCCCATAAATGCGTACCCAATAGAATTTATAGAAGACTACTTGTATAATTGTATTATGCTATTATATTGTTTTTTAAATATATTGTGTTCATGTGTTAGAATAAAAAATACATAGTCAAATGTATATCGATAATTCGTATAATTGAAGATTTTCAATATTCATTTTAAAACGTCCTACATTTAGAATACATAGGCAACGATGCCATCCATTTTTTTTCAATGGACAACAAATAAAATTGTCTTCATATATGGGCTACCAAGTAAAAAAACATTTAATATGTTTTAGTAATGTAACTAACCTATAGATTTAGACATGTTTCGAAATAGTTTTCTATTAACTCTAATATTGGCCTTCGTCCTTCAATAATAAATTGTAATGATAATATACCTCTATACATATGTAGTATGTATGATATTTTGAAAATAATTTAATATATCTTTTCTTTTGTTTCTTGATTAAAAAAAAATTATACCTAGGTACTAATAATATTAATTTTTATAACAATTAAGTGAAAGCCACATAATAATAACAAATTATATTATCTGTATAACGGTGAATTTAAAGTAAGTTATAAATTATTAATCAATATATCCAACCTACACGTCATATACCTATTTATATGCAATATGCATATTATGTTTATTATACATTTTTGTGTATTTTACATATTCAATCATTTTTACTCTATACTGCAGTTATTAACAATAAGTGTGCAATATAAATGTTGTAATCAACTGTTTTTAATATCATTTAAATAATATTTATTCACAAAAGTTAAGCTCCCGTGCAAAGAAATTCATCACAAATAATTGTCAAATTTTGTAATTTGTATCTAACTCAGATACTTAACAAATATTTGACAAATTTAAACTTGTACCTATACATTTTCAATTTTAGAATTAATATAAAGACTTAGGTACAGGTTTTTTATTTAACTCTGTAGCATAGGTATAGGATATCATAAAGTAAAAACTATTAATCAAAAATGATCGTTGAAAAATCCATTAAAATATAATTTATAAAATAACTGATAAAAAGTAAATGACTATAATAGATTTGAAGTGTATAGAGGTTTAGGCATGTAAAATATATTAACAACCACACAGCATTATTGAACAATTTTTTTATGCAGGTATAATATTATGTAGGTACACCATTGTCCTGATTTGTGGTTTATTCTTTGTGCTTAAATATTTTTTGTGATATTGGATTCCTTAATATTTTCTGAAGAATAGCTTTATTACAACATCATGATAATGACTACATACCTATTGAAATAGAACGACGGTAGATTAACGTTTTTATAGTAACTATAATAAAATATCATTGAAACAGTTAAAATATAATCTCGATTTATCTATTTTACCTATCATCGAGCCAGTTAATATGTTATGTATACACAGTAAAATTAATTTATAAATGCAATTTATTAACCTCCGGAATGTAACTTTACAATGGATTTAAAAATTAGTTATACGTATATAATTATTAGTTATTACTTATTGACATTGAATAAAGTTTCTTCGTGAGTTTTCTGAAAGTCGATTTGAAAACTTCATTTTTAAGGTCTTATGATTTTTATAATATTTTATTCTACTACGTCTATGTATTTAATTTCACCCAATATGTTCATTTAAGACGACTTTAAAAATGTTCTAGTTTGAATGAAAGTCCTAATTAGCTTTTAATGATTTAAAGGAAAAGATTTGAGTTCCAAAAATGTGTTTCAATCTTTGTACCAACATAATAATATTTTCATTTAATAATAACTTATATACCTTCATTAAATAGTGCAGGTGACGAAACGTTTGTAAATTCCATAAAAATATCTGGCTGTTTATTTTAGTAAGCACCTAGACATTAATTATTTTTTATTTAAATAAAAAAATAACAATCTCGTTCAATAGTATTTTAATTATAAATTACAATTTTACAGTTTAACCACTGTTATATTATTTTGATATGGTTAAAATCATATGGTAGAAATGAAAAATGTATATTAGATACCACCTGCTATATTATTATTACAACATAAATAATATAATACATTTATTATATTTATAATACAATTATTTCACATTTTGTAACAGACTATAACTAAAATTTAATTATTTATTTTATATATTATATTATAATTTATTATATAATATATATTATAGCTATCTCGATTTATATATGTTTTGTTTCAAAAAATAAATATTAATAATAATGCACTTTACTCGAACATTAAGTAATTGGTTTTTCCATGAATGAACATTTTTAGAGTACTTATACGTTTACATCTAAAAAAAAAAAGATAATTTATTATTTTACTCACTATAACTATACCAACTACGAAGTTAGAACTAAATTGAATTGTATCTCACATTTAAAATCTAAAATTACAATAATACATAATACTTTCACTTTTCTCGTGTAATTATAAAAAATGTTAAATTAAAAATCGTTGGATATAAAATAAACGATAAAAATAAACATAAATTTTCATTTTCTAATATTTCCGGAGAACGTTCATATAAAAACATTTTAAGTGGCACCTATGGGCTATTATATTTAGGCCATAAGCCCCTAAAATATATTTATCTGTATAAAGAGTTGTTAAATAGTATAGATACCTATAAAAGTAAAAAAAAAACATTTCACAACCATTTTTATTACAGCGTTGTGCACTTATGAATATGCATAAACCACAAATGTACATAAATGAATTTATGCCCAATTTAAACCAAATAGAAAAAACTAAAAAGCAAATGTCTACCTTCGCATCCCAACTCGAATTGTTATCAATATTAATATTGTGACGTAATTTTATAAATTACCTATTATAGTATGTACCTAATTATATAACAATAATTCGCAATCTGTGATTTTTGAAAGGGGCTGGTAGCTCAACTTTTAATATTTGTACTTATTATTTTCTTTTTACACATATTTTGTAATCCTTAGTTCTTAAGTTCATAATTTAATTTATAATCAATTTATATTTTAATGTAATACATTATTTCAATACAAGTATGGTAAATAATTGTATATATTAAATGCAATTTTATTATAAGAAAATACGAACAACTATACATTTTATATCCACAACCCATGTCATATTCTTATGGAATATTTACTTTACCGAAGATAGACGGTGGCTCAAGCCCATAGATAATATATACATGGATAGGACATCGGCTCTATATCTTAAACACACGGTATACAGCTGTAACCGAAAATAATACACATTAAAGTGGGTTTCCACTATTTACGTGTACGTTTACGTGCATATATTGACCAGAAACGTTCGCTATGAACGGTCTCACAAACGTTTCCCATCAGTTAATATGGGTTGGATCGGTTAGGATTGGTAACATTTTAGTTACCTACCTCATATATTCTTATGTTATCAATATAGAGCCGTGTACACGCGAAAAGTTGAACTGGATTCAACTCCATGGTATAAATGGTCAAGCCTGTGGTAAGAACGTATAACACTCTGGTATACCAAAAGCTTACCATGTATACCAACCAATCAAAAAGTATTTTTATGCACGTACACGTATCTAGTGGAAACCCACCTTTACCAATACATTTTACCACTATGTTAAACCATGTTATCAATATAGACAATACAAGTTATATTCATGGTTGTCAATATTGATGATACAATTTGTTTTATGTAATCTTTTACCATAAGCTATAACCGAATAAAACCAATGCGGTAACATATATGTTCACGTATTCAGGCACAGGTTCTACCGTCTCATGTCCTATCCATGTCCTATATTATGATCTATGCTCAAGTCACCAAAACGCAAAGACCTAAACTCATAAGTATAAGTATTAAGTTAGCTGGTAATACCTACTGTGGTATTTTAGTATTTAACCGTAGTTATTTGTTTCATAATATTAAGGGTTGTAGTGTAGTACACTTGTGTTTTGTACCTTGTAACAATTAGAAAATAAGTAGCTTATATACTTACTAGTAAGTAATAAGTAGCAACTACATTTAACAAGTAACCTGATATTTACCGTTTCCACCAGTGTTGGGAGCAATACAAATAAAGCTAAACAAAATCAATCATGGATAATGGAGTACCTATATGATTAATTCAACTAAAAGTATGTATAAATATTTATAAGACTAATATAAAAATAATATAGTATCTATTTATTTTGACATAAATAATACATTAATATATCATCTTAAATTTTAATCCTTTTGAGTGTTGACTAATCCAACGCAACTATTGAAATGTATCAATTTGAATTTATAAAAACCCAGGTGTATTAAATGACTTAATATTTATCAATTATTTAACTGTAAGTCAACCGCAGAATTTTTTTTTTTTGCCTTATATATAGTGCCACACCAACTGTACGTCTGTACCCGCATAACAACGATATAATTAATATATATACATATTATATTTTTACACGTAAATTTGTTCAGATTTCCCATCAAATATCAATATGATTGATCACTGATCGACGGGATAAAAATTAAAAAACAACGAAAACAAAACCGTCGTGCATTCAAGTCCTCCCATTACCGGACGATTATCAACCGGTCATCCCAGTTCGCGAAGAAAATATTATATTATTTAGTATAATGTTTTCCTATACAGTATTTTCTTCGCGAACTGGGATGACCGGTTGTTAATGATTACGGTAGACGACCAGAATCCATTAAAATTTCTGTGGGGTGCGAGCTAAGCCCCTTTAGACACCCCGCGATTTTCGTCTACGTTAAGATAACCATAATATTATAGCATGACCAGTCATGCGGTCGGTGGATACATACAAGCATGACGCGCGTTTTCTCGTTTGCCGGTTTATCAGAGATTCTGTTCGCAAAATAATAATAATAATAATAATATAACGAACACGGACCGCGTCACAGCGGTCGGTCGCGCTGGCGTTTCGCGACGCGATCGAGAAACCCGTGTCGCGACCGTTTTGTATACTCCGTGGCCCGGCATTCGTCGTCATCGTCGTCGGCGGGTGGGGACGCGGCGGCGGCGGCGGCGTAGACTGATAACGACCGCCACCACCACCGCCGCCGCCACGGCCACCGATCGGAATGCGGCGGTGGCGGCAGCGACGGAGTGTTAAGAATGCAACCGATTCAAGATGATCAACAGGTGCATGTGCGTGCGTGAGCGTGTGGTCTTGTGTCGTAAATCGTAATTCGTGGCCGCCACCGGAGCCGCCACTCGGGCAGTTCGTTCTCGTGCGCTGTTATTGGTGGCGCGTACCGTCGCGCGTCTACTTTACACGCTCTCTCGCGTTATCGGGTGCCGCCGTTTCCGAATAATAATAATATTAAATCCACTGACGTTTTATTTAGACATATTAACACAAACGCACGATAAACGTATTCAAATAATATCAATACAGTGATTATCGTTTTGGTATTATCGATATTGTAATACGCGACGTTGTTGTTATTTACCGGAAAAATCGGGAGTTTGTTTTTGTTTTTCTTTTCGTCTCGCTGCTTATCTCGCACGCCCGTTCGAGTCGGCGACAGTTGTGTTCGAAGTGTGTTGTGCGTAGGTATAACCGTTCGCTACGCGCGCGCGCGCCCGCCCGCCCGCCGATAATAACGAAACAATAATAATAATATTATTATTTTTATTATTATTATTATTATTATTACTGCTATCATCGATTGTCGGCGACCTCACAGTTCGCGATCGTGCACCGGTCTCGATCGATGGTGAATAACATTGTCGTCGTCGTACCTGTTATAATGACACGCCGCCGCGGTCTCCCGGGCCGCGCGATCTTCAGGATTCGGTAAATCGCGCCGTTTCGCAGGTGGTCGAGTGCGAGAAATCAAATAACGCCGGACGAGGGGCCGACGAGATCCCGTTTTGGAGGTATGTAAACGTCCCGTCGGCAATTCGGGCACCACCGTCACAATAATATACAAAATATAATATTATCATAAGTTTAAGAACGTCGTAAAAGACGTGATCCGTGCAAAGGGGGTACCCGCCCGAGTGACATTATAGGACTCGAGGAGGTCTGCGCCGATGTAGATAAAAATATGTAGGTAGGTACTCGACACACGTGTGTTTGTTTACAGAAAAGATCAAGTCTGGAGATAATAATACTGGATAATATACCATTTTAATCTATTATGTTGTTCGTTCGCCGTTTACCGTTACGTCGGTCGTTTACGGTCCATCCCGTCAAAGTCTCCGGCGGCGCCGCCGCCGCAGCGTGCTCCGACCCGTGGGAGACTTGGTTTATCTGTCGACTGTCATCGTACGATATCGCAAACGTGCTAAACACTTTATCGCATTTGTGTGCCCATTGCGATATCGCCGGCACGTGCCACCGTTGCTTATCGAATACATTAAACTGTCGTGTGAACAAACCTCCCCAATTAGGCTAGGTATAATGGTTTAATAATACTATTAATATGGTCATCGCGTTTGCGGGCGTACCTACCGCGTTGCGCCGCCGCCGGTCGAGGAACATTATTTTTAGTCCGTTACTGCGGCACAAACGTATTCGTAGGTATAGAAAGTGTTCTCGGACACGATTTACACTATATAATATAGTATGGTGTATAGTACAGCCGGTCGTGGAACGAAGCGTTTGAAAAGAACGGCTTACATATTATTATTTTGTATATTATATATATGTGTGCCGTGTGTGTGTGTGTGTGTGCATGCAGTGGTTGGAAGTGGCGCACTACTTTTTTTTTTAGCAATGCAATAGTAACGTACCGCTTTGTTTCGGTAGCGTTTAGTTATAGCGACATAAAAATGTTCCATTGTAAATGGCGCAAATTTCGCTGCTTTTTACAACCATTAATTTACACTTTCTAACTAATCAACCACTTCTATAAATTTATCCCAAGAGTAGGAGTAGCGCATCGTAAATGAAAAAAAAATTCACAAATCCCAACAAATTACCGAAATGCCATTTCTCTTGAGATTTTATTTTCTAAGCCCCTGGGCCTATAGATATTAGATATTATTAATATTATTTTATCTAAACAACGTTCGTCGCCCTAGATTGCACAACACTGACTATGATGATCGTAACGATGATTTTTTTTTATAAATTTTTAAACAGCGGCAGTGGTGGCGCACCACAGCAAAAGTGTAAGTATAATGTATGCAAAATTGCAAAATACAATATAGTATTGAACAATACCAAATTATCATTTTCGTAGACCGAAATGTCAACGACGCGCATATACGTGTGCGATTGTCCTCACATTGTCTATTCGTTGAATCGTATTTCGTCAGCGTTTGTCATTGAAATTACGATACGACTTAAACGAATAGTTCGAACAGAGTTAGAAATAAGGAATTAAACGGCCTCGGGCCGGTCGCCGCGATGAAGTTCAAACGCACGATGTTCGCGAAAACTAGCACAGTGATTTTTTCGATTTTTTTTTCACCGTTGAATTCGAAAACGAATTCCAGAGAAAATAATTTTCATTGCTGAATATTGCCACCGGACGAACAATTAACCGGAAACATGGTTCGAATACCTAGATATTTGCAACGATGTGGACGTATGTAATTACTCGTGAATTTTCATCATTTGAACACAAACAAATATGTTTATGTATACCATCATCATTGAGTATATATTATATTTACATAAACGTATTTGTTTGTGCAATATATACACAATATAATATACTCGACGATATTATATAATATATTCCTAAACGTCTAGTACCTACTTCAACGTAACGGTACCTATGTTCGTTATCGAAATTTGCCATTTTACTGTGAGTGGTGTGGAAAAATTAGCGTAGGTAGATGAATATTATTATTCATAATTAGTACCTATACTTAGTACCTCGTGTTTTATTCGACGATATTTTATTTCGTCGTATAAACGCGGTACCTACTACCTACCTGTACGTGTCGAGCAAATATCATAGAACAAGGACTTTTATTTCCATTCAATTTATCATTTGTCACATCAAATTTATACAATGTTTACATGACCGCCGTGTTGTTATCCCCGTGAACTCTGCCCTACAAAAGGTACGATGCGGAATTCCACTGTTTAACAACAATGGAAAGGGCTGGAGTGCCTTGTACAAACAAAAACAATTTCTTGTGCATTGCTGCAGCAGGTAAACGATGCGCATTAACGATTGCAGTACACAAGCCCTGCCTTTCTATTGTTAAAAAATAATCATAATCCTTCGTTGTCGTCGTTCTTTTTTGAAACGTCTTTTACGTAGCTGCGGTCATCGTAATAATATCTATATACTGCAGATTAAACTATCGTCGATCCTATTAAATTACTTTAGTACTTTACGCGGCAATGGGTATGCACTCGTGTTTTATTGCATGTACCTCTATTGGGTCTTCTACGAGGTATATATAATGTCCTTATTAACTAGTCCTAGACTTGTTTGACACGAAACCAATTAATTTGACTTATAAGTTATAATACGGTATTGAAACTCTCGTCACATCGTTGACATTGTGTAAAGGTAGATATATAATAATATACAATATACACCGCGCACTGTAGAAATGCATTTGTCATCTGTTCACGAAAACAAAACCAGTTTACCATTATAACCGCATTGCTGCGTTGCTGGAGCTGGACAGCATTCTGATTGGTGGACGGCTGATTTTGAAAGGAGAGAAAAACAACAGAGTTGAACTTCGGTCTAGTCGTCCATCATACACAAATAAAACCTTATCTAAACGCGTAACATTGCACTCTCGGCGTTTCCCGTAAAACTTTCTTCGTTCACGGGACGTGTTTCCCGTGTGAAATTTTTCACGATTTTAAAATTGCATTTATGTGCTGGACTGACATATTTCGAAGTCGTTTGAAATGCACGCGTATTTTTATTAAGCCATTCCTATATAGTTCGATAGTATATTATGTGTAGGTATATAGTACCTACGAACAAAAAGTGTAATTATATGTGAAGTCAAATGACACGCGAGTGTTTTTTCTACCCGTCCACAGTGAAATAATGGATACGATATTTGTGCAGTTGAATATTATTTGTTTATTTTAAAGAATTAAGACATTTATTTTTTGTACACAGCTATGACGATAATAATTACAATTTATGAATGTATATAAATTGAGTGTGTATAATATAATATGTATGTGCGAATCCGTTTAATACTCTGAATGGTTTCTGTGGGTCATTCAGATGTCGTTTGATAAATTAAAAATAATGATAATGAAGCTATATAGTATAATGGGCCGCAAGACAAGAAAACTTACTACATATCTTTAGCGGAGCAAAATGTCGCCAATGTTTGCCATTAACCATGCTCGTTAAAAGCTTGTACAGTAATTTTGGTTCAATACAAACAGTAGTCTCTTTCGTCGTCTCGGGATTGCACATAACTTGGGTAGGTACCTAATATAAATGAATAATAAAAACTAGATGGTTTTATCAGCTGAGAGTATTAAATACTTAAGTCCAGTGAATCATTGAAAAAGTAAATGTTTATGTTCTTTCATGACGAGCGTTTAATAGAACATTAGTTGATTAATTTAACTGTGACAATATCATCGTAATTACATCATTCTATAAAACAAAAATGAAGTTTTTTGTCGGTTAATTTAATATTTGAACCAATAGCAAAGTACTAGCGAAAATCTAATTTTTATCAATTATTGTTCGATACTGCACATAAATTTGAATGCAATTATTTGAATACGAATAGAAAACAAAACTATGTTAAGTTATTAAATTTGCTCTCTCAAGTGTTTTAATTACCTCAGCATTAGAAATGTTCTTTTTTAAAAACAAAAAAAAACTTAGTATATGTTGATGACAAATTGTTGTTTGCAAAACTTTAATCTTGTTAAATGACAAATAAAATATGGGTACTTGTTTTTGTTGAAACGCTTTGGTATCTCTATTTTAAAATTCTATATACTGTTAAAAGGTATTCGTAGGAGACAAATATAAATTAACTTTATTACTGTAATAAAAACTGTGCAACTTATCTTAAGAGAAATATACAAGCATGATGAAACAAATGTCTCTCTAAAATATTGTTTATTCATAGTTCGGATACACGCACAGAAATATATCTTATGATTTTCATTTTTTAAGTTCTAATATACTTCCTATATTGACAAAGTTCTAAAATAATATTTTTCTTCAATTACTTTCCCTCGAATGATTTACAATAAAAAATACTAAAAACTTTTAATTTCAATTACAATATTAAATTTAAAATCTAATCCCTAGATATATTTTATACAAATAATTGCTATTGCTGCTACTATAGATTATAGTCTATTCTATATATAATACCTATATATTATGTATTAATTTATATATATATATAAACATCATAGGTACCTATTTTGTATATTTAATTTCAAGTCTAAAAATATTTCAAAACTTTATACACAATAACCATACATTATATACATGGCTATACTTCGTAAAAAATAATTATATATAGGTATATACATATAAAATTCAATTGAAATTGTCTTTTGTTTATATATGGTATTATTTTTATGTTTTCATCGGTGTTAATAACAATTACATAATAATTCAAAACTGAACAACAACCGATAACATTTATATTATAAAAACGTTGTAGATACGAATGTTTCAAACGAATCCAGCTGCGAACAATATTAATTGGTTACACCCAAGTATTATTCAAACATTATGTTATAGATATGGTATTCATTGTTTTATAATCTAGCTCGAAGATTGAACATATTAAAATTAAACAATTGATTTTAATTGAAAATGAACCTATAAGAAGAGATTTTAATTGCATTAATCTCAACAAATCTATAGATATTCTACGATCGTTGTCCACCAACACCACTACTGCAAAATAATATATTTTTTAACATGAATTGCTTGTCATTTTCGCATCCAGAGAAAGTGCGGATGATATAGATTCTTGTTTCACTGACGTTGAACATTAATCACAGCGTTATTATATTTTTGTAGTAAATCATTTATCTTCACATATAAAAGTATATTTATTTTTCATTATTTTTAATATTGGCGTATTCATTAAAATGTATAGGTAATAGATTGTATAAATACCCTTTGATCATTTATTTGAATCCAAAATATTGTTAAATCATTATTGTACGAATTATAATATTATTTTAGCATTTACAAAATATAAATATCGATATCAAATTGTTCACATGTTTAAAATAAGAAAAGATAAAACTTTTGAGTGGTTAAAAAAGGATTAATTCTCAAAAGTACTCTATGTCACTATATATAAGCCTAAAAACAAAATTTAATAAACCGGAATCACCATTTTTTTCGGAAAGTAAGTACCTACCTATATTCTTTTATGAATATTAATGAATCGTGTGTGGACACTAAAAGATAAAAACCATAAAAAAAGGTTCAATATTCTAGTGTAGGTACCTATACACTTTTAATTTACTTTTTCCTTGACTGTTTGCTATACACGTAATCAATAATATGTGAAAAAGATATAAGTAAACAAACAAAATGTATTCATTAAAATACTACGTTTATATTTATTTTTATTTTTAGTTATAAAGTTGACAAGTAATAATTACAAAATATTTCCATAAACCTAGTACATAACATAATTTTGTATAACCAATCATTTTAAGAAAAATCATTTACAAAATTGTCATTTTGTAAAATTATAAAACATCTGTTCTTTATAAGTAAAATTATGAGAAATTATATTAACTCATAATGTCTACTTTCTATATTTTTACAGCCTTCAGAATGTTTAAGATTCAATATTAAATTAATATGTCAATAAACTCTATTATACTTGGCGGATAAAAAAATATATACGATAAAAAACTTGTCATTTAAATAATGTTTATTTTCCATACGGTTACTTACTATGAATGAACAATAACATCCACTGATTAAATAACTGTAGAAATATTCGCCAATACGCGCAAAGTTAGGTGTGTGTATAATTTGATCATTCAAAATGAAACGTAAAACGTATGGAACATCCACATTGAATTTACATTTAAACGTATATAAAATGATTCATTTATTTTAAAGGGCCAATTCATATAAAATACTTTGAATAATAACGTACATTGTACCTATATTTTAATGAACGTAAATAATGAAATATTCATAAATATTTATTATTTATTATCATTAAAATATACATGATTTTATAATATCATAATAATATATTGTAAAATTATTATACCAATTCAAAATGCTTGTAAATTGTATGCATAATATTATTATATTCTTCTCGAACACTCGAGATACACTTAATAAAAAAAACTTGTTTATTGATTATTTAGTAAAAATGTTATCATTATTTTTTGGGATTAAAAATGAAAACTCAATAAGTTGTACAATGTTTTTATTTTTAATTTTAAGTAGGGAGAAAATATGACTTTATTTATTTTATTGAGTTCAAACAGCTGAACTAACATAATTACACCTATAATAAATAATAGGTCAAAAGGCATGTTATTAATATTAATATCTGTTTGTTTTAATAATTAGTCGCACGGATATTAGGTCAACGTATTCATTATGAGTTATGGCTTATGAGCTATAACACAGAAATAAATAATATAAAACTATTTAAATGTTTTATCTGCATCAAAAGTTTTGTAGAAAAAATAACTTTATAATAATAATCAATAAAATAAAGAGAGCAAATCATTATCAATTACTTGAAAGTTGTAAAAAATTGTATTGAATATTATAATTAAAACAATGTAACTAAAATCATTTGTATACATAACCAATATTTTCAGATACATCAATATTATAGGTACCAAAAATCGAAACCTGAGAAATATTTATAAAGTATATATCGAGCGGTGTCGTATTTTTATATGATTTGCGTAAAATAATATCTGTAATTGCATAAATCACCCCACTCACAAGTTGCGTTGTCTGTTGATGAGGATTTATATTTTTAACTTCTACTTTCGTAATTAAGTACTTATTACAAATATATGTGATGCATAGTGTATTTGTATATTCAGCTTATGAGTTAAATATACGGCAACTAATCCGTAAGAAAATCTAAAAAAAGTTTCTCAGCAATTTAAATTATAGGTACTATATCTTACCTACGCTTATTAACTGTCGTCAATAAAAAAAAATTTCTATGTTGAGCGATAAACATGAATTTTTCGTACGGCGTATTTTTTTTGTAAGTTTTCGTATATTATATTAAATACCTTGTATTTTAATTATTAAATGACGAAGGCGGAAGGACACACAATTCAATTAAATTTAAAGGACCGTAAAATTGTACCTAATTGAAATATATATATACATATACCTAACCAGATATATAGGTATTTTATGTATATAATATATTATATATAGTCATATAGATTATATATAGGTGTATCACATTGATTTAGACGAACGTCATGTTCGATTTACATACTAGTATATTATGTAGTCAACTGAATAATATTATGTATAGATATGCGATATATACTGATTAGTTTTTTTTTTGCGAAAAAGTATTGCTTTAGAAAAACGATATTGATCAGAAATGTTTTTATGGAATTTCAAAAACAAATACCTAATATTATAATTATTTATTGAACCATATTTTTCTTGATTTTACGTTTCAATAAATCTCAATGAATGTGTAGGTATACACCAGCTATATAGTCTGAATATAATAATATTAGGTTTGTTGAAATACCAATTGTTTACTACAATTTTAAAATTTTATGTTATTTAATAAATACGAGAAAAATCTTAAAAAAAAGATTATCCATTGTACCATTATTTTTACTTTCTAGTAATTTTTACCATATTTCGCGTTGTTTGAAAGAATCAAATAAATGTTGTATATTTTACAAATTCAATTACAATTATTGACATTTCGTGTTCATTGGAAATAACTCGAAAAATACGTTCTCAAAACCCGTCGTGACTTCATACATACACTTACCTAATAATGATGTGGTCCAATACAGAAAAAAATCATTGAACTACATGCAATACCACCGTACATAATGAATAAAATGTTGCATTTATTCCTACCGAAGTTTGATTTTTAATTTTAATATTGACAAAACGATCCAGAAATAATGATTAATTTCTAGTAGGCACCTGCTGTACCTATACAACCTACACTTTTTGAATAATTTATTTTTTGAAAATAATAAAAGTAAATTCATAAAACAATGTATTGATTGTGTTTATAATTACAAGCTAATTATACGTTTCTATAATAATTAGTGTAGACTAAAGAATAATATTTTATTGGAATATTGTTTTATGGATTAGAAATAATTTGCAAAACTGTTATTAATAGTTTATATTATGTATTACGTACTAATTACCAAGAAATATAAACAATAAATGTAAACAACTTTTTTATTTTGAAATTTATTGCTTTGCAGGGTATACTATTACTTTGTGTATAATATTGTAATTTAAAAATTAAAAAATTGCCTACAATTTTTATGACGTATAAGTTAAAATTAAATTATCACTGCTTTCTAAAAATTAATTAATACAAATATGATATTGTAATAAATTATTATTGTCAACTGATGATAGTGACATAACTCATAGAATGTTTTTTGAAATTATAGGTACCTTATTGTTATTAATAATAATAATATAATACTATATTCAGATTACTAGAATTTTATTGGTGTATTGTCACAAAATATTTTTTCTCAGTTTTTTGTAGAACACATGAAACAATTGTTTCATCGTGTTTTTGATAAATAAAAACAATTTTTAAAGTTTAAGCCAAAACCTTGAGCATTTTTGCCTTGAAATTAGTTTCGCTGGAAATATATAATATATTATATTATGTAGGTATACGTTGTAGTTTAATAAACAATTTGTAAGCCAACTAGCCGAAAGCCCGCAATACAGCCGGAAAATATTTTAATTTTCTAAAAGTCGTAATAATTTAAAATAATGCATACGATACACGACTATCTGTTTTATTCATTTTGTATGCAATTAATAATTATCCTAAAAAAAAATAAAAATTGATAGTCTGAAAATCTTAGTATAAAAATGTGTAATGCATACCTAAATAATATTATTTAAATAATTGATATATGTTCATATATAGGTTAGGTAACTTTCACAAAGTGAACCTATGAGTAATTTTACAAAATAAAAAATTTTATTTAATAGGTATAATAGGTATTAAAATATGCACACAAGACACGTTTAACAATTTGTTAAAAACTAAACCTAAAAAAAATCAGTTTTGTATTAAATTACTAATAATATGGACGTATATTGTATTACATATACCTTGTATTCTTTTTAATTTGATTATTTAATTAGTGATGTTGCAAAACTATGAATAATATCATTTATATAAAACCCAAATAATTAATTTTCAGAAATTAACACATTATTATTATGGTTTTTTTTTTTTGTAATTATAAGCTTATTAGCTACCTAGGTAACATGTTATTCAATTAAAGCTCAAATCAAGCTATAATAGTTGTAAAAATAGCTATAAAAAGGATTAATTTCATATTGGTAATATTATAATAATATTCATGTTCTTTTTTTCTGAGTTTTCAATTTGTGTTTTGATGGATATAATTAATTAAATAAAAGGACGATAAATATTGTATTATAAGGATGATGTTATCAAAGGATGAAATTATCAATTAGTATTTTAATTTACGCCGTATTTATAAGGTTATATTATTTAATAATAAAAAAAAAATAATCGAAATCAAACAATTTTTAATCATGTAAATCTACACTTGTTTTGATTCGTCAAAATAAAAAATATTACAATCTAGATAATTTTCCAACCGATTCAGCGCATTCCATGCAGATATTTTTCGCAGTCCATGTATTAACGTCTATCCTCGTTCATTATTTTGTATTATATGTATATACGAACACGTCGTCATAATAATAATAATATAACGTTCGTTTCCGGATTAAGATAAAATTCTTCAATGTTTCGTTTTCGCCCGGCGCGGGTTTGACGACACAATCAGAATTTGCACGTCCGAAACTTGTTTTGGAATAAGCAATTTCAACGAAACTGCTGGCCGGCTGCTCTACGCATCATTATGGCTGTAGGCACTGTAACGACGACTGATCGTTGTACACCTTTATAATATTATAATATACTATTTAATACCATAGTTTTGGACGCTGTACACATAATATTATAATATATTATTATACACCGTTCTACCCGCACTGATTTTCTATTTACACGGTATTAAAAATATAATACCTATATATTAATTATTAATAAACATAGACCGAATTGTTGGTTACCTACCGCGGTAGTCTATTTTTTCGACTAGATACGGATCTGCAGTTAGCGTATATAATATTTATTATGGTATGTATCCAGTTCGAGAATATAATATCGTGAGCTCTATGCAGAAATCTGTGAAACGTGCTCTTGTTAGAACATCACATATACCTAAAGGTATCCACGTCACACTGTATATTATAATATTATTATGACGACGACTCGGTGTATATATAAAAAAAAAAATCGAAATTTCCGTACTTACATGCATTGCGGTGTATATAATGTAATTATATTAGCACACGTGGCGTCTCGTACGTATATGATGCACTTAGAGATACATAATATGCTACAGAGTGATTCACTATAAGCATAATCACCCTCTTTTTCCCTCTAATATTGCATTTATTTAAACCATGGTGGTGGGAAATTTTAAGTAGGTATACTTAAAGACCTGCAGACTTTCAAATAGGTACACTGATTATCTTCTTACCACTTGTAGTATTTTGTAAAGTGATACAAACTTATTTTTGTATGAACAAATTTGGTGCAATTCAATTAAAAAGTGAAGGATTAGTTAGACACTAAAGTTATTAATCTGTATACATATATAGGTACGAAAGATGACAAAATTGTAAATCATAATGGTTTTTACAAAATTCAAAATACATGTAATATTTAGTCTTCAGCTTATTATTTTAAATTCAGACAATTTTTACAAATCATTAGATTCTGATACATCAATAGTTATGACTATAACTTACAAATCATCATTGCAATAAGACTAACTATGGGCGTTTAAAGACATTATCTTCTAAACTTATTATCGTGGATTTTTATCCATGGTACTTAAATTTACTCAGAAACTATACTCATTTGAATTACAATTTATACATTGAGTTGTATACATTAGCATTTTCAAAAAAGTCATTTTATTAATAATTTACAAAGAAAAAGTGTAGTTCTCATATGAAAAAAAGCATATTTCTTAGCACAGTAGTGTCCTCAAAAAAAAAATACATTATCGTTCTTTTCTATGTTTTTTACTTGTTTGAATGATAACGTACATTTTTAATTCCATATTCTAAAGTAAAACATTTTTCTGAGAATTTATAAGGTATTTAGTGAGAAGTGACACAGGGATACCTAGCAAAACGTTAACCCATTATAACTTTCTATTACAACTGAGCAATTACTTATATAACTATTCAGCTATAAGTACTTGTTCGACATTTGATTAGTATGTATCGACATTTTCTGAGTAATATTCCGATTCAGAATATGAAATTAAAAATACATGTTGTCATTCGAAAGAGTAAAAAACTTTTTAAAACTTTTAATCATTAAAAATATAGTAAGAAGTAATCGTTTCAAAAACTTTGAGATACCGAATGTTGACGGCGTTCAAAATAATAAACCTGTGTGTGTAAATATTAGTATATATTATTAGGTTGTGTAGGTATACACACGTCGCACAGCGATTCACATAATTAAATCGACCGAAACTATGACCACGCAGTGTACAGGTATAGGAGTACTCCTAATCATATTATTTATCATCGATGCGATCGGTACAATATTATTACTATATATGTATTATCATTGATTATAAATACTAGTATTACTAGTATTTATAATCAATGGTATTATGTACAATAGTCATTGTTGTATTAATCTTCGCGTGAATATATCGGTTATAATCGTACATCGATAGCAACGCGACCGTTATAACACTTATAACATATTATATAGAGAATCACCGCCGGCCCGTTGACGATATATCATATGTATGCAGATAAATTAATATAATACTTTCTCTGTGCGGGGGTGACGACGTAACGTGGGTCGGATTTCGCGGACATGGTCCGAGTGTATGTACAATGGTATAATCATGTTTGCGTACAATTATTGTATACATATACATATTATTATTATTGTTACTATACTACGGTACCAGAGTTAAGGTTAAGGTATAGGTATCTATAAACATAACGAAAACGTTATAAGACGCTCGCGGTCTCTCCGAGACAACCGAACCGGTATATACGACTATGTACGAGGGATGTAACCTATATAATATATCTTATACATTTATACGTATTATGCGGTTGCTTGTAAAGCGGTCGCAGTTTGTAGGCAAGAGGTAAAAATATTATGTATAGGATGATATTCATAATATGCATGCATCATATTATTATTATATACCATCTCTGACGTATTTTATTACCGTCTCCGTCTCTAAACTCGCAAACGTGTAAAAATACATCCACGCAGATCGGTCGTAAAGTGTTATTATAGGAAGCGGTGGTTATACATACACAACTAAAACGCCTATCATACATAAATGAAGGGGCAAACGTAAATTGCGCCCGACGAAGGGAAACAATTGTAAATTGCGCCCTCAATTTTTCAGGTATACATTTCTGTGTAGTAAATTGCGCCCGGTATTTACCAGGTACAAATTTCTGTATAGTAAATTGCACCCGATAGTAATTTACTAATCACTAACCTCGATTAGACTCGTACCCTGAATAACAGTCGCTATGCTATGGAATATTTTTGCTGGTTTTTCACAGATAGGTATCTTCGGTTGCTTTCCGCTTTGCACTGGCGGACGCAATTTGTCGTTGTAATTTTTGAATATCTATTTTATTACTGTGATTCCCATTTTTTTTCAGTTATGTGATTTTTTTTCCTATCGTTTTCAGAAATGTTTTACACGTTTTTACATTACATCGCCACTTTGTTTCACCCGAAGACAACTCACGTTTTAATTTTGAAAATTTTTAAGTTTGGTAGATTATAACATAATTTTCTTTCTGGCTAAATCCAGTCTGTATAATATCTGTGTTTCTCTGTTGCACGCAAACGGCTTACTAAAATATTACCTCTATACCTACCTTAAGTCGTTGCATACGCGTAAAAGCATTGATATCGCTAATATCATAAGCGATAAACGTTCGGCTTATCCACCAATAAATGAACAACAGTATTTTTAAATTACACATAATGGGTAACGATGAATTCAAGGTCACTTAGATACTATATAGACTTAATTTGCTATACCCATTTTAGACCCCGAAAAATTTCGGGGGCAATTTACTATAGTATTTTTACTACTTGCTTAATGTGGGTGCAATTTACAAGCGCCCAATTGGGGCCCTTGCGTATAAAATATTTTGAAAACTTCTTGGGTCCTCAAAAACTAAAATGTGTGTACCTATACAACATTGTTTGGAAAAGCAAACGAATATTAACGTCAGTACTATATCGTGTAAAATACGCTTGAAATATCGCTGACTTACAATTTTGAAATTGCTGTACAATACAGCAACTATTATCATATGTCACTCGTGAACTCGGAATTATATCGATAACTCGAATTTTGTCTCGTTCCCCTTGAACTTTGAGTTGTATAGGTACCGACGATACGCCTCCGAGAATGTAATTATGTTACGTTTTTTCTTTAATCATCGTTTTTCAGCTTTCGAATACCGCTACACAGGTATTTCCAATAATTATACGTACGATCGACGCCCGTGTGAATAACGGCGAACGCGCGAAACGGAAACTGTAAATGTCCGTGTGTTTGTAATGTGTATGTACATATCACAGTTTCTTATGAGGAAAATTTTATAAATTATTTAAGTGGTTGTGAGTTATTACGATACGTTTCGGTCATATGTCTATATATATATGTATATCATGCCATATAAAGTCGACAGACAACGGCGTCGCATCGCGAGGTTTGGTAGCGTAGGTATGGGTACCCGAGAAAATGTGCACGTTGAGATCAACTAAATTTAAAAAATATTAATCCGACACACGTGGCGCCGTAATAATGTGACGCGCTTTTTAATTTAATTTCAATCGTGCCACGATTTATCATACAAATTTGAAATTATAATAATGTAAGTATAACGACGTACATATAACGTATGCCTAGGGATATAGATCACGACGGTGGCGTAACTATACATACGATTACGCACAAGGGATTGATGAAGGGGTTGAGCGGCACTTTGGCTTCAAGCATTCGGATGGACCGGCGGCGGTATATTCTTACATTTTGATTTGTAACAAAAGTAATTTTTAGTACGCAACGTTTACTGTATACCAAGTAATATTTACGAACAACAGCAACAACCATAATAATATAGGTAATTCCATATTATGTCGAGAGAAAAAAAATAGTTATCTCCGATTTCCTACGGCCGCACAGCAACACGAGTGACGGGTCTGCAATGTGCAGCCGACTGAAATAATATATCGTCACTCTCTGGCCAAAATATGTCGTGCTCCTGCAGGTATATATAATATAACATAGGTAGTTGATGACAATATTATTATTTTATACGCATTATGTGGTGTACGCCGCAACACACGGACGGACGTCTGATTTCGCGACGACGATGGCAAAGACAACAACAAAATAATAATATTACGATCTCGGTGGTGTGTGTATATATATATATATATATATTGGCGAGTAAAAAACCTTACACACAGGTCATGGAACCTGTTGTATGCGTGTGCGTGCGTGCGTTCTTGCGTGCGTGCGTGCGTGCGTGCGTGCTCGTACCTATATATCTATGTGTACGCGCTTATATTATATTACTAAATATATATATATATATATAATATATATATATTGGCGAGTAAAAAACCTTACACACAGGTCATGGAACCTGTTGTATGCGTGTGCGCGCGTGCGTTCTTGCGTGCGTGCGTGCGTGCGTGCTCGTACCTATATATATATGTGTACGCGCTTATATTATATTACTAATATATATATATATATATACTATATACATATATACACTATACATTATACTCTCTACTATACTTATATTATACTCTCTTGCCGGCGCGGGCGTCACGATTATTATTATTATTTTTATATCTATTTTTTTCGTCGATATTTTGGGAACCAATTGGACAATAATATAATATTATAATATTGTGTATCCACGCGAGTATAGGGCACCTAATAATACGACTATCGTAATCGGCTAATCGGCACATCGGAAAAAAAAAAAAAACGTCGTAGGCACTTACACGACTGCGGGCAGCTCGCGCGCACGCATATAATATCGTAATAATTATAATATGTACATATATTATTATTACTATATTACTATTACTGTTACCACTATGTACCGCGCGCGGCGTCGTGTGTATCGTAAAATATGATTTTAATTTCCGGGCAACCCGTCCGCGTGGAATGCAGATGTGGCGGCTCGACTCCCGCGGGCTGCGCGCACGTCCTCTACGATATAATGTATCCCCCTACCCGGTTATAGGAATCAACTTACCGCGTTATACACACATCACCGGCGACCCAACCGCACGCGGCGACCGTAGCGTGGAAACGACCGAGACGGCCAGCAAGGAGGTTTAAGTATATATATATAGGTACCACATACATAATATATAACGTATACCCATAGTATATATAATATGATAACGACCGACCCCCTTGAGAAATCCCCGCAAAGTGTCTAATTAGTGTGCCCGGTGCCGCCGGTCGGTCGGTCGACCGGTGACCTTGAAATCGTCGCAGCCACAAATTATATCGTGGTGCCACCGCTACGATTTTATTATTATTATTTTTTTTTTCCGTGTTACTATTACCTTTTTTTTATTTCGACGACAGGACGAAAAAAAACCGACCACTATTGTCTTTTGTATATCTGCTGCTGCTGCTGCTGCTGCTGCTGCCGCTGCTATTCACTCTATATATCGGCCTCAGCAGCCGCTCGCAGAGTATATTATTCATCGCATGTACCGCACAATCGGCCGACGATAGGTCCAAGGACGTTGGGTTTTTCGATATAATTATGACGTCTTGCGTCGCCGTGGACCGCGGTGACGACGGCGGCCTTCGCGAAAGCTCCTATATATAGTGACGACGCGCATCGTGGGGTCCGACGCACTATATTTTATAATATTATCATTACGAGAATATTATACGATCGTAGATCATAATAATATTATACTATTATAATACACATTGCTATACATCATTAATGCACGTGCGTCTAACCCGACTGCTCTGTACCAGACGGTTTTTTTTCTTTCCGCCGCCGTCTCGCCCGAACGCCGCCGTCGCGTCTATATTCGTCCGCGGGTCCCCCACGCACGGCGCTAGTGCGACAAGTCGACGACGAGTTGCATCGCATATTGATATTATACAATCATAATATTTTTAAAATTATTTTCTGATTTTACAAATCGCCTCTACATTATATTATAATAACGATTTACAATGCGGATCGCGTATTCTAATTTGCAAAAGCGATGCGAGCATTTCAGTAAGTATAATATGATATTATAATGATATGTACTCGTACCTACACAATTTAATAATATATCCGTCCGCTCGCGGATAATAATATTATTATTGTTCTGCGTTTAACCCAATTTCTGACCGTATGGTTGTAATATAGCTGTATAATAATAGAATATGTTTTAAAAAAAAAAAAACAAAACCCGCGTACACTCATAATACGTACCTGTACGCGAAAAATTATTGCCATTGTTAACGCAACTCGACCAAATTACAGAATTCGTATAGACTCGCGCCCGTCCTTGACCTTATATACGCGGGCATAGTCGTGGAAGGGGAGGGGTCGTGTATGCGTTACACACGCGTGTATAATAATATACGTCATGTATATTATTTACTAGAAAATAATATTATTTTTTTTTTTACCCATACGTTGTTTCCGTGTCTGAATATTATCCCGCTCTTTTGAAAATAAAACAATAACGACTCGGAACACGTGCACGAAACGAAACGTTTGAGACTCCGAGTTATTTCAAAACTTCGTACGATTTGTTGTTTCGTCTACGCGTACCTACCTACCTACATACAGTATTATACCATATAGTATAATTATACCGATTAATTTGTTTCGCAATCAGAATCATTACCAATGTTCTTATTATTAATAAAATACTACATTTGAAGATATAACTTTTTAGCTGTTTAATCACGATAACCATAAATATATTGATGAATACGTCTCAACAAAACAATTCATAAGTACCTAGAAACAAACAAGATTATTTTAATTGCAATTGCACATGTGTTTGCTTAGATAGCACTGGCAATATAAAAGTCTTAATTAACTGATTAAACAAAATGTATAATTGTTTTTGCTTAATTTGTGTTATACCGTGTAGCTTATGAAGTGACACCTTACATTTATAAGGGCTTTTACACAGAATTTATACATAAACAGAATCCATACCATGGTTATCTACAAGTAGCTGCAGGTATCTGTAATCTGTTAATGTAAACTGTACTCTAATTTGTAAATTGAACTTGTAATACATATTTAGGTAAGTACATATTTAATTGTTGAATAAGTGGGATGTAATTTTAATCGTTTATTTGTTATTTTATTACCTATACATAAAAATGCTCATATTAAAATCAAATAAATCAACTCTAAATTGTGTATTCATATTGTTATTAATCTTATTTTATTACAATTTGATTTATGTAACACACAGCATACCTAATTTCATGATAATTTAAATTAATTTCAACATAAATCAAATCGTGTCCAATCGCAAAATAAAATGGAATGTTCAAAATTGGATTTAAATAAAAATCATACCTATAACTGTTTAGTTGTTGAGTTCGGTAATTGCAAATTTTTTAACTAAACTCATTTAAGAAAAAGTATTTTAAAGTATATTTTAGGATATTTTTGTATTTTTTGGGTTGAACAAATAATATTTGAAATTTCTAATAATGTATTTGGCCTAAGGCGTGACGATATATACTTTTTTCAATAAAAATGTAGGTAATTGAATAACTATTAGTTATTCAATTAGTGTCTACTGTCTTTAAACATCGATTTATTATTGACAGTACAATTTGTAAAATTCCGTTTATCTTCAGAGTTTAATTATCGTTTGTTTGGGAATTGAATTAAACTGTCTATACAAGTATTTCACATTTTCTAAAACCATGAGTGACAAAATAATATTCTCACAAATCACCTGATGAGAAACAGACAGATACCATTTTACAAACAATTATAATCGATTTAAAGTTCCCGAGTCATTATTGAATATTTTGGATAAAATTTCACCAACGTAAAAGCAATAAATAAAACACTTGCCAAGTTTTTGTGCCAAATAAGGTAATTTGTCGCATTGTCTTCACCGACATTCTAAAGTGGTATTATAGAACTATTAGTAAAGAAAGCACGTTAAATAGTGGTTTCGAATTACATACAAACGTATAGTATAAAAGTTACATATTATTTGAGTTAAATTCGAAAGTCATACAAAAGAAAAACGTAAACTAACACACAATTAATCTGATTTCTAAAAATTACGTTTCAAATTTATTGAGCTTTGTAAAAATAATGCAAGTCTTATACTAACTCGTCAAAACGAAATCTTTGGAATATTTACCTATAACATTGTATATAGGTATTATATAAATATGTATAAATTTTCCAAAAATTCAATGAATAATACATTTTGTTTTAGGTAAACAAGCAATTAATTATTCAAAATTATAATTTTTAGTTCTCAGAATACATTCTGCTTTGTAGATAGGTACTTATAATCAAGTTGTGTAGGAAGTGCAAAATTTGTCTTTTATAACTGTATAAACTTTTTATCTCTAACTTTGGTATGTTTGGAAATATGTTAATGCGAAGTTTCTGACTTTTGAGTGATTTATATTCCTTCTTTTACCGAATTTCTTATTTGTTCAGTTTAATTTTGTATAACATACGTATATGCTTGTAAGAAGGATTAATGCAAGATAAGCTTATGCAAAAGTAAGTTTTATCGGTTAATTTTACAACTTTTTATGTAGGTACACACAATAAATGGCAATAAGCAATTCACTCGGCTGAGCATAAAAATTACGTGTAAACGATTGTAAAACCTACATTTTATTTTACAATTCAATTCTATCGGCGGTATGTTAATTAACTAACGTGAAATCCGCTCTAACCCCAACCAGGTTATAATGTATATTTAATTGGGTGTCCGTTGTCCCTTTACGTTTATTCACGCCAATAGCTAAAGGTATTTTTGAACTCAGTTTTTTGAAATATAATTATAAAATATTACTGCAGTGTTGGTTATTTTTTTTATATTATATTTTAAAATATTAATTGTTCAACACAATGTTTTACTATTTCTTTATTATATTGTGACTATTATCTATATATAATGTATAGAAAATTAAAATTCTATCGAAATTATATATTCGCAATGTGTATACCTATTATATTAACTATTGCTAAAATGTTAAAAATAACTTAGTGACTAATAAAAATAATTGTAAATTTTAATAATACCTAAATAATCATTACAATAATTTTATGGAAATGTCTGTATTCTATATGACTATTTGGCACTGATATTATGTGTAGGATCCACTGCATAATCTACAACCCATAAAAAAAAACAATGTAATAAAATTAACGTTTAATTGCTACAAATAAAACAGTATTATTGTATAATATCGTTTCATATTGAACACCTAAATAATAGAATAATTATGTTAAAATAGTACACCGATTTCTATGATTACACAATGTTCATACTACTTCATATTGTATAATATATAAATATTAATTCAAGTCTATGTAATTTCCATGATTCCTATGCAAGATCAATGTAATGCATACAAAGATAATATTGTATAATATAAAAAATGAATTATTTACAAAATGTATAACGATCTAAATACCTACTCAAAAACATTTTGTAAAATGTGTTTAACGAATAATTATACGTGCAGGAGATATTATGTTAAATGTTATTATTTTTTTTTTGTACACTCCGTACATCTATAGTTATCACAGCGATCACAAAAAACATATTCTATAGATCACGTATTATATCTTTGCCAATTATTTTGTAAAAAGTTTTTAAAAAAATTAAAAATTAAAATGTCATATATTTAGAAATCTATTTGATTAAATCTCGAACATTGAATAAAACATACTTATTTTTAATATAAAACAACTTTTAAATGTTTCTTAGATATATACCTATACCTATAATATTCTATTATATATTGCAACTGATTTATTCATTGTAATTATTATATATAAATACATAATCATTAGTATTTAGATTAAATTTTAATTAACTTCTAATTTTCTTCACTTATTCTATTTTTAATTGATTTTGGGTTTTAGTTCCTTTTTTTAAGATAGTTAATATAATAATTTTTTTACCTTTATTAGTTGATACAAGCATGATCTATACGATACGTTGTGATAGCATGCGCTGCGAATGTACAACAATATTAAAACTTTGAAGTTATATTTATTAACATTACATGTTTGGTTTACCGTTTAAATGTCAGCAACTTTTTGTCTGTATATATTCTAAAGTATATTACGGTACAATATAATTATAATATATAGGTACAAATTTAGTTGATATTTATTTAGTATGCATATATACCTATATACCTGCGATCTACAGTATATGTATTATTTTTTTTTTATTGTACTTACTAAACGTTTGAATGTTATAAAATGTAGGTAGGTATAGGTATTTATTATTATTATTAGTTATGTCAATACCATATCTAAAAATGTTAAGTACATTATTAATATTTATTGTTGTAAAAAATGCATTCAAAAATATTATAATCCATTGGTTGAAGCCATACCTATACGTTATTGTTAATAATAATTCACAGTAATAAAACAAACTTGACGCTTATAACTTTTTACTTATTAAATACCGCGTATACCGAGACACTCTTTTAAACCAAACTTTTTTTTTATAAAACGTTTTCTTGTTATACTTTATAATATACTTCTTTATTTATACTTTTATAATAATAACAAAATGTGCTGTATGAATGTAAATATAATATGATATAATGCTATAATATGAACCTTAGGTATCCTATATAATGTTAAAAAAAATAAACAAACAAAGATAAAATAAAAACGGTGGACTTTTATTTATGAACTTAGGAGTCATTACGTTTTAAGTATGAGTTGGTTTTCACAAAAAAAAAAAAATAATAAAATGGTTCAACTATTATTTATTTAGAAAAATTTGCAATATTTAGTTTTATCTGCGCGCAAACACTATGCTATAAATGTATAATAACGAAGTATAACGTAAAATTAAAACGTCGTTTATATAACCGCGTCGACTGAGTAGCAGTGAGGTAGGATTATTAGATTACTTATATCAAGGTATAATAATATGCTGCGTAAAAGACTAATAATAATATAAAGAACGAAAAAAAACGTCTCCTCGGACGTATTTGTGGCGAGGGAAGTCGGGTGCGGCCCAACGCGACGATCCTTCGGTAGTGAAAAGTCGTTTTTTTTCTTCTCTTTATTACCACTAGGCAGCAGACACTGTTACTATATAATATAAATATTTAATATACATATTTAGTATATACTGACTGATATTCAAATGGCGTCCCGTTAAATATAAAAGTAAAAAACACACGATACTATATTAAATTCACCCCGAGGATTTGGGTTCGTGTTTTAATACAAATTGGCACTTACAACTATAATTTACGACCATTGTCGAGAGGATGGCCATAATATTAGGTCGTCGTGCTCAGCGGTCAAAGTGGCAGTGGTGTGACACGACTTTTATCCGTTTGCATAATATTATATTGTCATCGTAACGCTTAATAATTATCTTTTAAAATATAATCATCCCTCTATGTTGCGTCTTAGCGAATTATATTATAATATTTTGGGAGAGTTTTGGCCGAGCATGCACCTGTAATAATATTAAGTAGTATTATAGTGATGCTGCAGCGATTAATTTTCTTCGGGTATTTGCGAGGTATTTGTTTATATTGTATTTTGTATTTTATCATCTCTGCTGGCCCGAAATTGGAATTATTGAAAATTGAGAAATTCGTGGAATGTAATGTACCGTATTCGTATTCCCTTCGGTCGATATGCTTATTTTAATCCACTTTTTGGACCACGTGCGACCGAGTGCAAAACGCTGTTACGTTACGAATTCGCAGAAAAACGCACACACGAGCGGTCGCGCACGATCACGGTTGCTCGCTCCCATCGGCTATGTGTGTGTGTAATAATAATATAATATAATAATAACGCCTCGGCCACATGTCCGACAGATGTTGTTGTTTTTATTTTTAAGGGTGGCGACGACCACCGCCATTACGTATATTATATTGTATACTACGCGTACGCACGAGAGCGCCGCGGTGTATTAATAAGTCGAACATTTTCGAAAACCGAACACCGTCACGACGACCAAGTCCAACGTGTGTGGACGTGCAGTGTAGTGCGTATACGGTATATAATATATATATATATTATACAACCGTATGTGTTATATTTTATTTATGTGCGAGTGTATATAAAGCGGACGATATTCGGACAGAGTGTGGCGAAAATTGTTGCACGTACACGACACACAAAGATGTGGACCTAAACGTTCTATAGACACTGCGCGCGCCGATTGCTACTGCTGCTGCTGTTGTATGGGACCTGTGCGTGTTTACAGTATTAAGTCGCGTTTTTGTCGGAGGTAAGTTGATTATTATATAGGTACATAATATATACGATATATATTATATGGGTAATAGAATATTATGCATACTGTAAAAAATAGAGTGCCTATATGTATTAAATCATTTCGATGATCGTGATTTCGACGGTAAAATGTAATACAATTCCGCGCATATTGTGTGTATACCTACCTAATATCATGACGTGTACATAAATAAAATAAAACTCTTATATATAAGGTGGGTTTTATTTAGACCTTGTGAAAGAGAAAAATCTTCTTTGGATCAATTTTGCGAACCTGCTTAGACTAAATAATATCACGCGACATTTCACTCTTTATAATCAAACTCGTGAGCACAAAAAATATAATATTTTGAACCGTCTGCGCTGGACAACATTTACAAATGTGCCTACACAGGAAAGTACCTAATTATGAAAGATCAATTTTATGAAAATAGCTGACGAACCTCAGAAATGTACGTTGAACTCTATCAAATTGACAAGAAGTCGTAGCTGCATTACTGTCCCAGAGGACAGAGCCATATTCTTGTATTAGTTTGTACATAAAGCTTTCAGAGGTGTTGAAAATTCGAACTCATTTGCTACTAGCAGGTTAAGACTAAGTTTAGGAATAATAAGGATGAACCCTAGATAACGGACTGAGCAGTTAAGAAAAAATAGACCGTCATAAAAAAGAACAGAACCTAACACATATTTGACAGTGTCTTGCGCATTTAACACGAAGACGTGAGAGTTCTTTATAATCAAATGGGTCGAATGTACATTTTAATAGGGAATGTGCTTTTTTAAAACAAAAGATTTTTTACTTCTTTATAGTTACCCAGGATGGGAAAGTGGATTTAACAAAACGTGACGAAAGAATATAATGCAGCGCGTTACCCGATTATTTTAGCCAAGGTTTGCCTCGGATTTCCCATGGTATATAATATATAATTGCAATAAATCCTTATTTCTAAACAAAGGTCGGTAAAGTTGCAAAGGTGTATGAAACCGTCTATATTCGTTCAAGGAACCTGTGAATAATATAGAGGACTGTGCATCCTACCTTGATCCGTGGCGTAATCCTCGGGAAACGGGCAGTACGTGTCCGTCGGGCAGGATGAGGTGATCAAGACTCGTTTCATCACTGCACAACACTATATTAGAATACACACTCGCAACGGTTGATCATATAGATCGAGATTCGTTGCCAAAATTATATAATACAATATGTTTGGAAAATCCAAGTAAAACCTTTGTAAAATAGTAACGTGACATACAAATATTAAGTACATATTATTATTGGACATTATCCACAGGTTAAATTCAGAGGGTATAAAGGGTAAAAACCTTGCAGTAAAATTATGTTTATAGATTACCCGCTCCTCCAAAATGAAAGCGATCGGATACATCATATTACATGTATACATGACATTAAAATTTGACTCTTCTTACAATAACCCTGCATGATGTACATGTATTATAGTGTTACCGATGACTGTATAATTACATCGTTATGTCTATACGTATAATACACACGCAGCCATAGAATGGACTCATTGACCTAACCTAACTCTGGGTGGGCAAGGTGACGTGAGAGATGAAAAAAAAAAAGTCGTCATAGTGCTTTTCTCTTATTATACCTACCTACAATGGTCAGTCGTCACTTGTGTCGGTATACTTTTTTGCGTTAGTATGACGTGATCGAGATTCGTTTATTTTTTGTTTGGTTTCTCGCCCTACCAATGCATAGTACTTATTATACTATATTATGTACCTACTTAAGAATATTAGAAATTAATAATTTCAAGTTAGTGCGCGTCTGCACCGTGTGTCCGTGTATGGTGTGTATACATGCACACAATGACACTCCTCTTTTCCGTGACGTACATATTATGTACACTGTTCAGTGTATACACACTACATACTCACACACCACTTATCGTATACCGTACGCAGAGAGGAAATTTAATGAATTACTTGCGTGTGAAAAACTCACGAGGGGCACACAATGTCCAGATACGACAACGAATTGAGGTGCGGTAATATTGTGTACCCTGGTTTAACGTCGCGCGAGCTCATCGTCGTAGGTGCCTATATATATTACGAACCTAAGTGTATAATAACGTAAACCGTCTGTATATTATATATTATATATAGGTAGCATATATACAAAAATCACACCCACAAAAAAAATGTCGTTATGTTTAACCCGTTTTAGATTATTATTATACATCTAAGTCACTATACATAATATATATTATATAGGTATTATATTATATCGTTCTATATTGTATTCTAATCGGCGTAATAATAGTAATAATAATAATAATAATAATAATGTATAATGGCGATATCCATCTATATCCGGCGGAGCTTGTTTTATAGGTTTACAATATTATTTATATAGTATAGGTACTGCGGTATACGCCTTGTATATTTGTTTCGTATATTAATTATTAATACAAAACGTACAGCCCTATATGTGCACATTATTTGGTTACCAAACAACGCTAGCCTGGTATAGGACGTAAAAGTAATGTATAGTGTATAATACGTCATATTTGGTATTGTGGCCGTTATTGTATGCGTATTTGTACGGAATTATTATCGAATTGATATATTGTTGTCGAAAAATATTGATCATCATATCTGTTGTTTTGACAGATTTTTGTTATTATTCCATGTCGCTGTGCGCCTGTGCAGAGTTATCGCACTTGGTCAGTGAGCAATGGCTGCAGTAGCCTAGCTAACTTGAGTTAAATTATTTTTATCACGACCCCAGATATTATGCATAAACAAACGAAGTGTTTGAAAAAAAACTAAAGCTTAAAGTTAAAACTATTAAGGTATTTACTATTTTGTATGTAATAGAACATAATATTATAAAACCACTTCTCCCATCTCCAAAAGAAAAAAATCGTCTATGACAATAGTCAATAACCTATATCTTATTTGATCTTATCTATAATATGTATATCGTATATACAAAAGACAAACTGTGTCTTGCTCGCGGTGTCCTTTATGCATTCCTAAATCGTTCATCCGATTGCGATTAAATTTGGTACCGAGATAGATAGTTAGATAGATAGATCTCGGGGAAATAGATTATAGGTTACATTTTGTTGCGAAAAAAGTAAATAAGAGGTTCAAACAGGGGAGGTTTTCAAACAGGAATTCAAACTTGTCAAAGTTAAACAGTCTCGAGTTCAAACCACGGTGGACAAATTTTTTGAATTGGTTTTTTTTGGAAATTTTGTTTATAAATAGTTGCGATTGGTTTAAACAATAGTAATTATTATTATTATTATTATTATTATTAATTGCATTGTTTTTTTCTTATTTTTACTTTTTTATTTTTCTTCTTTATCTATAAATATACGAATGTTTGTTTTTTTTTATTAATCCGATTTTAGTACGGTTGGGTTTGGTTAGAATTTTGTATTAATTGATTGTATAACTTTGATACTTTAGAGTTAAATTATACACTTACGTACGCACCACGCGAGGTCCGTGATCCACCGCTAGTAGATTGCCTTACCTACTGATAATAATATACTGCTCGCATAATCACAAGCGAATCTCACGGACAACGCCGGTCGGGATGGCTATAAATTAAAATATAATATCATTTACACTTGAAAAGACATTGCTTCCACGGCGTGTTACACACAAAAGGAGTTGAAACAATCACAAAAACCTAGCAATAGCCGTGTCTGCTATTAATAATATTATTTATGCGAGTTTCTTCATAATATTATGTAATGTCATCCATCGTTCATCACTCATCAATAAAAATTTTCCGACATTGATAACCTGCAGCACCATTTACGACTATACCTCTAACACTTTGTGTAGTTGCATGTTTAAACATCAATGAAATTAATATCGCGGTTATTGGTTACGTTTATAGGTTAATTATCGATGCGACTATATACGTGTATATAATATGTAATAATATATTATACATTATACATGCTTGATTTCCGATAGCATATTGAGGTCAATATACCTACACTATGAGAATTGAATAAATATATCGGTGCGCGTTTAATGTTAGCTACTATGTTTTGGTATTACTTATTAATCATTGAGGATATACAAATGTATATTTCCGTAAATTATATATTGAATATTAATTAACGATTAATGTATATATAACCATTACAATATTCAGTATATGATAATGACGATGATGTATTGATATACGCAATACGCACACATAAGCAATATCATTAATCGAACGATTTTCAATGAAACCATATAATATAGGCATATCGAGCGAAACTCGCATTCCGTGTAGCTAAGACGATATTATTATTACGGACATAGGTATAATAGGTAACTATAGAAAATACATCGTGAAATAATATTGTTCAACTTATATAAGAATATATATGAAAATATGAAAATAATATAAATAGCATTATTGTATTTAAGTAATCTTATATTTTCATCGCTGTAATTGACCACGTTAACATGTGTTATTATTGAATATTGTTATAGGTAGGTATCATACACTGTTTCGTAACTATTGTTTCGAAAAATAAACAATGTTTGATTGGCTTATAATGTATTATGTACACTCTAAACTGTAGTAGGGTTTATGTCAGAGTTTACGCTTACAAGAAAAACAACAACCAATAAATAGTATTTCTTGAGATATTAACAATAATTAATAAATATACAAATTAAATTAATAATATTTATATTTATTAATAAGAAGCAAAAAGCTTCAGAGCTTCAAAGTTTCGGTTTATAATACTGATATAGCGTACCTAATACATATTAAAATATTATATCGAGGAAAGTGTTGGTATTGTTATTATGTAATAAAGTATTTTAATTCCTTCTAAAGACGGTGTATAATAAGTAATACGTACCTAAGTATTATCAATAATAGACGGTAAAACGAAAAAAATTCTCTACAGCAATATAAGAATGGAATTGGCTGTACGATAAAATAATAATAATGCGTTTCGCCGAAATGCAACAATAACAAATTAAATAGCCCACAGGCTTCCATTACAGAGACAAAAAAAATATATATAATAATAAATAAACCCTTTCAAGAACTTTTTTTTTTCAATACAAAATATTTGCTAACGTTTTATTATTACTTTTTTTTTTTATTCAAAACGCATCGGGTTGTTTAAGATGCGCGTATTACCGATGCAATCGACCGATTCGTTTTGTTGACTGAGAAAATCACCGTACTTTGAGTTTTTTACTGTGTAGCATGACGTAGATAAAGGTTAAAATAAATATATATGTGTGCGTGGTACAAAAAACAGCGTCTATAATATAATGTACATATATGGATGTTTTTTTCGTCACTCGTTATAATCCGTTTTTTCCATAAGAACACAAGAATATGATAATTTTCCTAATAATTTCTTTAATATATTATGAATGATCAATTTACCGCTATACTGCTCCTATAAGTATTCATTTTTTCGGTCAAATGTATATATTTTTTTTATTTCGTAATGCGAAGTACTATTATACATTTTTGTAGAAAAAATCAAATTTTCGTCACTATCGATATTCCATGCCTGTATAATACCAATAATACATATTTTGTAAAAAAATATTCTTCTTCATACAACAAAAATCAATATTTATGGTTAGCCATTTACGTGTATATATATATATACTATATTGTACATGTTTTTATTTCAAAAAAAATATCAACGTACCTAATAGTGCGTATACCAAGTAGTCGGTTATAACCTAATACCGGTATTATAATAATTACTGTTAGTTCGTAGTATGAATTACCCGGCATAATGCACAAGTAATCGGCAAAAAAATAGTTTTAATAATATAATAAGAACGAATTCATATAATATTATATAGCCATATACAGGTACGCCGTCGACATTGAAATTTTCTGATAGACCATCATCGTCCATCATCATCGCGAGGTATCCCCGGCCTTTTATATTACTTATCCGCAGGTACCTAAACACCGTGCCCCGGGTCACTGACATATTATTATTCCGGCCGTCCATGTATATATATAGGTATATCGTATATATATATCCATTATACATCATATATTATATAGTATACGTGCGCGTACGTCTAATAATGCACTCGACTGCGTATATATATTGCACAGTACAGCAGGTACCTATATATATGTAATAATAATAATAATAATATATGACTTATAAGTAGACTTAGCAGTATGTGTGCTAATCAATATCGTCGTGTACAATGACGGGACCGCGGTTTCACACGCGCACCAAATGACTTACACGACAAAATTTACTAACAAGGATGGCATTGTCAGGCCTTCTGCTGTTTCCTTCCACATTATGTGCGTGTGCAGTCACTGTGTATATGTATAATAATAATAATATGTCAAACGCCGAACGCGCGTATTTACCTACACGCATTATTGTGCGCTTTGAATTTCTCACATTTCTTCTTCGGTCGTAATATAATATAATGATAGATTGTGTAATATCACCGCTGCAGTAGTATGACATATAATAAATAATATTATATTCACATGCAGGATATATCCCATGCAATAGTAATAATAATAATAATAATAATTATTATTATTATTATTATTGTTATTATTTCTATCATTATGTATTAATTTTTATTGTATAATCACTGCAGCGCATTAGGCACGGCGATGTTCGACAAATAATAATTATCTTCTGAGTTCCGACAATAGTAATAATAATAATGATAATAATAATATTATTATATTTTCCTATCATTATAATAGTAGTTCGCGCGTTACGCGTCAATACGATATACGACTGTCGACGACTGAGGTGTGGACACGAATATACGTCAGAGCAAAAATATGAATATTAAGATTTACGCACACTTGGCCGATTAAATATTAAAATACAATAATGTCGAATGTTTTGCAAGTCGAAAATTTAAGACCTTATTATATATAGTATAGAAGTTTTCAAAATAAATATTATTTTCAAGACAATCTCGTAAAATGTTTTTTTAATATTAAAAAATAATCCAAGTTTAAATAAACGATGAAAAGAAATTAAATTGTATACTGCGTGATATACATTATATATAATAATAAAAAACCTTTGTAAAATTTACGGAAAAGTATTTTTTCCTTTATTTATTTAACTTTTTATATTGGCAGTTTTCTTTGCTCTAAAATTACTTTATTCATTTTTAACTTATATGAATCGTTTACAGCAATTTATAATAAAAAAAAAGTTAACTGCGGGTGCTCATTTGGAAAAAATATATTTGTGTCGCCACAAAACACTCCTGATAATGAAAAAGAAATCTAAATATTTGAAAATATATGGTCCTTAAGTATGTTTATAAAGATAATCATTAAGACGAAAGGAGGGGATGATAATTATGCTTCATGAATCCCACCATATAAGATAGATATAGGTACCTAAATATAATATAACACTTTCAGCGAAATTGTTCTCTTTTCATTTGATTTTAATATTGCTACATTAGAGTATAGTACAATACGTCATACCAATGTATGATGTATGATGTATCTGTGCATACGTTATCGTATTATTTTATTTGTATTTTGTTGGTTTTTGATTTGTTGTCATCATAATTTTCAACTACAAGCATATATTGGATTCTTCATGTCTATATGACTATATTATATTCAAATTAATTGCGTTTTTATTTTACATCATTTATCGACAGAATTTAAACATAAGAAAAAAAAGTAGTTATATTTCACATCTTTATTATATGACTCAATTGACTATACGTAATATAAAATACCACAAAGCACTTGTTTTTTTAAATATTGTTTAAAATTTAAAATTATTAGTTTAATAATTATGATTATTAATTTTGAAATTATAATTTCAAATTTTCTTTCTCATTTTGAAGTATTTATGCTTCTATGGTAAATTGATTACGACAGTATAATGACACTTATTAATTATAATTTGTAATAGTATTATTATATTATTTTTGGATTTATTGATTTTAAACAGTTTTCAGTACACTTGTACACTTAATAACTATATAACAACAAAGGTCATAATACTTATCACGATAAAATGGTCTGTTGTTAAACTATTTTATTCAAATTAAAATGTATAATGTTTCAGCACTTTCAGCATAGGTTGCAGTCAAAATATGTCATTATACTATAAGAGTATAATATTATGTATAAAATATGAATGTACATTTTTCTTTCGAGTCCGGTCGTCCAACTGAATAATTATTATATACGTAACATTAAGTAGGAATATTATTTATTTTTAAATTGATGATTTTTTCCATTTCCAGTAAAAAAATACGATTCAACTCTAAAAACAGTTATTTTTAAATCATTTCAATCGACTTTATATATGCTCACCACTTGGCACTACTCCCCTGCAGTTAAATGTGGACTTATAGGTATGATGTGTTTATATTATATTCCTTTAATCGTGACTAGCTATACATCGCCATTATTTTTATCTATTGCAAATTAGTTGCACTCGAAATCCATCCAAACACATATGTAAGATGAGACCTCACAAGAATTAGCATCATTCAGGAAAAAAAAAATAAAACATAATAATATGAATTACATTTAAAACTGTAATATAATCGAAAATTGTGTTACAACCTAAAATGAGAAGTACGCGTTAAGCCACATGTGTTTTCCTTCCCATTCGTATGGTCGAATTATGTACGAGTTTTACATGGTAAAATTAAATGTTAAGATTTCTAGTAAAATACAAATAATTTATCAAAAACGATTTTATGGGCATTTAAATGTCATAAAACGTGTAGTTTGACTAACAGTTCTTTAAATTTACAGAAGTAAAAAAAACTATCAAGAGATAGCATATAATATTTGCTGTGCCCATTTTATCTATCTAGTTATAGTTTAAATAGTTTTACTGTAAATTATAATACATAGTTACATATTTAGAATTGTTAATTTATAGATCAACATAACATAGAACATCGGAATTTCAATAATGTTAATGATAATAGAATAATTTATAGAAATATTAAGTTAGTGGGTATCTATATAAAGTTATGTTATCACCACCATCTATATTCTATTATTCTAAAAATTCTAAAAATTCAAAATGTATTGTCAACGCGAAAAACGTATCTTTTAATCATAGGTAGCGTTAAAAGTAGCAAAAATATGAAATTACCATCGAAAAATGAAAACTAATTTTATCATTAAATATATATTTTAAATTTGTTTATGATATAATAGTGGTAACACAATAAAATGCATTTAATATTCTAAAAAAATGTGTTTCATAAATATTATATTATATTATTAACATTATTATAAACACAATATGCGTTTTAGTAATACAATAATTCTTAATTCATATAAAATATAATGTAATATTTGACTTAAATTATGTAGATATAAATTATATAACCTACCAAAGAATGAATTAAAAATTCGGATTTATAGTAATTTTCGAACCAAAAAATAATGTTGATACAAATATTTGTACGATAATCATACCTGTATTGGTATATTTAAAACGGAAATACGAGGAACAATCGTTTTCTTTTTTGCTTATAAAAAGTACAATCCGATAAAAAAATTTTATAAGTTTCGATTGTAAATATATTAACAATAAATAATACATCAACATTTGTCAATGCCAACAAATAAAACCCATTCATCATTCGCCATCAACTGTTTCATCGCGACGTCCTGAAAAAAAATATAGGTATAATATTATGTAGTTACATCAATATTAACTATATTGATTATTATTGTACCTACCTATTTATTTATATAATATATAAAATAATGATAATATCAATAATATAGAAATCTTAGTTTAGTATAAAATTCCTCTCACCGTGAGATTTTTCTTCGGGCATAATACAAAGTACCTTAGCATCAATAACGATACAAATGTTGAAATGTATATAATATACATAAATATAATAGGTATGCACATTGTTTATAGGACATAGCCAGGCTAGGTAATAGGTAATACTTGTTTATGCGATTGGTACTATAACAGTAACTAGTAAGTTACCTATATATTGCTATATTATACACTACCTATCTATGCGTATTTCGATAGATAATACAAACATATTCGTGTTATATTATGTGATGTATTTTATTTATACAAAAATGTGTTTTCTGTAATAATATAACAATATAATATTATAGCTAAGACATGGGTATAATATTATGAATACTAATAAACTGCACGATAATTGAGTAATAATGTATCGTAACGTTTTTAAATATAATTATTAATTACATTCTCTGTAGGTTTTAATTGATAGTAATATTATACAGAATCTCGCTCTATTCTAACTTAGTTATTATTAGACACTTCGGTACATGGTTTCGAATTCTATATTATATAGGTACTGATACATTGTTGAAACAATAATTTAATAATATAATATATGTTATTCACTTCTCACGAAAATGTAATTACGTGTCATTTCATAACGATGAGTTTATGCTATAAAGTATAAGCTCAAGGATAGAACGTGAATACCAAGCCTATCTACCTTGAAATCAAATAGGTAGTAATATTCATCTATGTAAATGTAAAATGAAATACTGTAAACACCAAACCTACGACTGTAGGTCAGTAATCGCATTGATAATCGTCAAGTTGAAAGTACACAATACCATTTCAGTATACCTATCCCGGAATATTGAAGTTAAAAATAAATCTACTAACTATATTGAACATCGATGTGTTTCACATTGTCGTTCGACACTTAATAGTTATGAATAACAAACTAACACCTACCTACATAATATTGTAATTACATTTTGAAATATACCCAAACACGATTAGTATTAACAATACGTGTTTACGGAGGCTACAAAGTCATGTACTTATACATTTTTATAATTAATCAAAGCCAAACATTGCCGATAACTTATCGATTATTCAAACGTATATTATTTTAGTTTACACTCATTTTAATTTACAGGTCTATCTCAAACAGCTTATCAGCAATCGACAAGAAAAAATATAAAATGTCTAACATTTTTACAGTTATTTAATTTTATGTAGTTGAATATTTCACGTTTTTTTTTTTTTACTATTATTACCTATTTAACGAGTTTCAGTATTTTATAGATTAATTTCACTTTGTCCAATAATAATATATTACAATAAAAATAAATTGAATGTCAAATATACGATACAGACATATATATATATAGGTACCTATATATGCAAATAAAGCTATTTTTTCTTTCTCTTGATTTTGATTTTAAAGCTATACCTACTGCGAAACTATATAATATAATATTATTTATCCAATATTGTAATCCAATAAGAAGTTATTTTGGGAGAAAAACCATTTCATTCGTGAAATTATTCGAAATATTATAACACATATACTGTCAAACTGATGGTTAGTCAGGGAATGTATTATAATAATTAATAATATATACTATAAGAGCTTTGAAATACAATTATAGTTGTCCAATTTCTCCAAACCAAAAGCCGCACTCATCGATTAACACACCTTAAAATTGGATTACATTTATTTAGGACCCTGGCAAACTAGTTTGGCTTCAAAATTAATAGAAACCATACAACTCTCTAGATGGGGCTTGACAGTTGCCGTGACGTATGAACTTGATAGCATAGCATACTACCTATGAAGCGTTTTAACAAAAACAACGAATTTAATGTGTGATTGTGTGATGTGTATATGTATAAACTATATTACTTATAAACATTTATTTAAAAAATAATAATAATAATAATAATACTTCCTGTATAATGTTTCAAACTTTTATTATTAGGTATATATAATTTGCTTATTACCCATATTTATAGGTAGATATAGGTTTATATTTTAGGCATTATATAGGCATATACCTAAGGATATACCTAATGGCTAACATGTGGTTTATTATGTTTCAATCGTCTCATATTGTGTTGCCTTCAGTGACATGACAGCACAGAACGCATCTACTATTATAGTCTATAATAGATTTACACTAATTGAGCAATAAACTTGCATTTATCTGTGAAGAGGTAATTAGTATTTACAACATAATAATATATTACTATTATTATTACTATCGTAACACGATCTTCCGTATATTATACAGCTTATATTGTCGCGTGTATCTATTTTAATATGTTAGTTCGGCTAGTTTTGCACCTGTACACATAAAATATCGATTGTATAAATCGTAATAGATAATATAATAGACGATATATTATAAGCTACCATATATATTTCGGAATTCGAGATTACCTAATAATCCGTATAATTGTACAAATATGAAATACCTACCTATACTCGTATGGATATAGATATAATTTTATCAATGTAGGTCGAACTTTGTCAATCGAAAATTAGTTGGCTTCGAGTACTATATTTATTTACTTATATCGCGTACCTATACATAAATTTTATTCGAAATTCCTCTATTTTGTTTCAGTATTATAAAATGCCAATTCAAGAATCACACGCCACGAGATGACGCAGAGGGAAGATGTACTTAAGTTTGAACAGGGGCGAATTAAAGCCCTCCAAGAGGAGAGGCTACACATACAAAAGAAGACTTTTACCAAATGGATGAACTCATTTTTACAAAAAGTAAGAGCGTTTTGCGAAGTTTTGCAAACCAAATCGGAGCGGTGTGCGCCCGTCGCCAAAATATGCATATTAATTAATGTATTTTATTTGCTAACCATATTATATAGGTAAGAATGGAGGTGGACGACTTGTTCGTGGACTTAGCGGATGGAAGAAAGCTTCTCAAACTATTAGAAATAATTTCCGGCGAAAAACTGGGCAAACCAAATAACGGGCGCATGAGGGTGCACAAGGTGGAAAACGTCAACAAAAGCTTAGCGTTTCTCCACACAAAGGTATTGTTACAAAAACGTTTTATTGCATTTATCGGTTGTATTATCATCAACACATTTAAGATCATATAATTTTGTTAAAAAATTGAAGACAATTTAATTATTCAAAAATAATCGTTATAGGTGAGATTGGAAAGCATCGGGGCCGAAGATATTGTTGATGGAAATCCCCGACTGATTTTGGGCTTGATATGGACGATTATCTTAAGATTTCAAATTCAAGAAATTGAAATCGACGTGGTAAGTCATCGTGATCGTGTTTAAGACTTGACTATAATACACATATTATGATATGATAATATTGCTTATTAAATGTACCTTATATTAATATATTATTATAATGACATAATACTAACGTTTTTTAAAAAAAAAATAGGACGAAGAAAATGAAAGCAGTGAAAAAAAATCGGCTAAAGACGCTTTGCTTTTATGGTGTCAGCGTAAAACGAACGGCTACAAAGGCGTTAACATACAAGACTTTACAAGTAAATAAATAACGAAAACAGTAATATTTCATGAAAAAACAAAACACAATAAATACCTGGAGCTGTATAGGAATAAGCTAGGTTCGCCATATTTTGATATAAAATATAATAACACGGTGTTGACTTCTATATAGGTTCTTGGAGAAATGGCTTAGGATTCAACGCATTGATCCACTCTCATCGGCCCGATCTACTAGATTTTCCGTCGCTCGAGAAGAATACCAACATCGACAACCTGAACATAGCTTTCGATGTAGCCAATAATGAATTGGGAATTCCCAGGTTGCTCGACGCCGAAGGTGAAACAGAGAGAAATTAATATTATTATTGTAATATTTTGTAAGAATACTAAATTAGTAATACTGTCGTGTTTTGTTTGAAAAAAATAGACGTAGACATAAGCAGACCGGATGAAAAGTCAGTAATAACGTATGTCGCTTCGTATTATCATACGTTTGCGAGGATGAAAAATGAAATGAAGAGTGGACGAAGAATAGCCAACGTAATGATTATTATTATCAACAATAAAATTCTTCTTATGAACATTATAACGAGTGTTGTGTTCATTTTACGTGTTTTCATCTGCCGTTAATAATTATAATAATATTATATAAATATTTTTTTTTTTAGATACTCGGTCAACTAATGGATATAGATAAGAAAAAAATTATTTATGAACAACTGACTTCAGACTTGTTAGAATGGATACGAATGAAAATTAAAGAACTCGATAATCATAATTTCCCTAATTCTTTAGAAGGCATTCAGCGTGAACTATTAGCATTCAAAAAATACCGGACTGTTGAAAAACCTCCCAAGTATGACCAGTTTGTTTTATATTACATTTTGATGTTACATATTATTCGTTTCCGGTGTTCAGGTACATAGAACGAAGTGAAATTGAAGCTCTTTACTTCCATATAAATACCCTACTCAAATCGCTTAACCAAGGTGTGTTCATACCCCAAGACGGACAATTGATACACGATGTTGAACGTAACTGGGAAGCCTTAGACAGGGCCGAACATAAACGTGAAGTTGCTCTACGAGAGGAACTATTGAGACAAGAACGTTTGGAGCAACTCAATTACAAATTCGAAAAAAAGGTATACAAAACATTAATATCAAACTAAATACTTGGGTGTTAACTTTATACATTTTTATTTTGAATTTAGAGTGTCCTTCGAGACGGCTACCTAAAAGAAATGATCCAAGTACTGAACGATCCTAGGTTTGGCAATAGCTTAACTCAAGTTGATGCTACGGTAAAAAAGCACGAGGCTATTAGCGCTGACATCATGGCAAGAGAAGAACGGTTTCATGATTTGAATGCCATGAGTGATGAGTTGATTAAAGAAAATTACCACGGAGCTCAGAGAGTGAAAAACAGGGAAGAAGAAGTATTACAGAGATGGAAAGATCTTTTAAAACTTTTAGAAAGTCGCAAAATAAATTTGAACAATATAAGTACCATGTTTTCTATGCTTAGAGAGATAGAAACAGTTTTGTCAACCATACAGGTAATCTTTAATACCAAATAATATTTTAATGAAATAAGTATTTTATGAATGCTGATCAATAATATATGGTTTACTATAATAGGAAATTGAAGTGACTTACAAATCTGAAGATGTCGGGCCTCATCTTCTTGTTGTAGAAGACTTATTGCAAAAACAAAACTTGACTGAAATGCAAACTACAGCCATTGGTGAAACCGTTCGAAGATTAAATAGACAAGGTCAACAATATGTACCCTCTAAACATAAAGATACTGCTTTATTAAAAGAAAGTCTGAACCAACTCAATACTGCATACGACAGGTAAATACTAATACTAAATGTTTATAAAGTTAAAGTCAAAGTATACTCATTATATAATTTTTACAGGTTGTCTGAACTAAGTAAAGAAAGAAGAGCTAGACTAGAAGAAGCAAGGAACTTCTATCAGTTCATTGAAGATCACGAAGATGAAGAAGCATGGCTTGTCGAAAAGCAGCGAATTTGTAGGGCTGACATTTCGGCAAAAGATTTGAGAGGCGTATTAAGTTTACAACAAAAACATAAGGTTCGTTATTAATGATTAATAACATTTTTAGTGTTCATATTGTAATAAAATAGTTTTATTAGGTTTTACTTGATGAGATGAAAGTGCATCGTCAAAAAACTGATCAAATATGCAAATCAGGTCTGAGTATAAATGCCAGTGAACCTTCAGAAGTTCAATCGAGGGTTGATTCTTTACAAAGCAATTGGAATTCATTAAATAGCTTATCACAATTGAGAACTAAGCAATTGCAAGATGCAGCTGAAGCTTATCAAGTAATTTATTATTTGTTAATTTTCAAATTTTATATTTATATTATCATATACATATTTTTTAGTTTTATGCTGATGCAAATGAAACAGAATCTTGGTTACATGAGCATTTAACAGTACTAAGTACTTCTGACCACGGAGTCGATGAACCAAGTGCACAAGCTCTGTTGGCTAGACACAAAATACTTGAAGAAGAGTTAGATGCGTATCAAGGAGACATACAGTCATTGAATACACAAGCTGACAATTTGGTCAAAGCAGGAATATCAAATATTTTGGTAATTTAATTTATATTAGAATATATGATTTTAACAAATATTAATGAAAGTACAAATTCAAAATTTCAGTTGTCTAATGATACAAATCAAAAAGTTCAAGCTGAACCAATAGAAGAATGGGTGTTTGAAACTAGGTTACTTCCTCAAGAAGTCTTAGAAGAAGAAATAGTCGAACATGTTGAACACCGAACTGTTGTAGAAGAACGACAAGTACCTCAAGTAAAAAGTCTGTACCCATTTAATGGACAAGGCATGACAATGACCAAAGGAGAGGTATATAAATTATTAAAATATGATTTAGAATAGAAAAATAAAAATGATATTCTGTTATAGGTGATGTTCTTGCTAAATAAAACAAACCCAGATTGGTGGAGTGTAAGAAAACTAAACGGCCAAGATGGTTTTGTACCAGCCAACTACGTTTGTGAGGTTGAGCCTAAAATTATGCAAGTATCAGTTAGAAGGCCGCACGTAGTAAAAAGTACAAGAAAAGTCCCCAAAGTCAAAATGGTCAAACAAAAGGTTCGAGTTAAGAAAACTAGAACTCCAGAAAAAGATGGTAAACATATTAATATGCTATAAATAAAATGTATTTTGATATTCATAAAACTTTTTTTTTTATAGAGCCAACAAAGAAAGATGATACCAATCTTAACAATGAAAGAAGTATTGAAAAACGTATAACAAACATTAATGAGACTTACACAAAGTCACAAGACTTAGCAAAAAAGCGCCATGCCCTTTTGGAAGACTCTATTTGTCTTTATGGATTTTATCGAGAATGTGATGATTTTGAAAAATGGATTAAAGACAAAGAAAAATTACTAAAGGCTGAAGATAAACTAGACACGGTTGAATCTGCCAAAAGAAAATATGAGGTATATACATTGCAACTACAATCAGGTTTTTTAGTATTTTGTTTATTATGTTTTATTGATAAAATTGTGTTATAGAAATTCTTAACTGATTTATCTGCGAGTAACAAACGTGTTGAAGATATTGATCGGGCGGTTAAAGATTTTGCCAACCTTGGACACAGTCAGCTTGATATGATTACCAATAGACAAAATCAAATACATACAATGTGGGATCATCTAAATTGGCTGAAAGCACAAAAAGAAAAAAGTTTAGAAGGAGCTCTTAGGTATTATATACTTTAAATTTATATATAAATACTAAATTTGTAGATATATTATAAATAAATATTTTTGATTCAGTGTGGAACTATTTGAAAAAACTTGTGGTGAAGCCAGGGATTGGATGACAGAAAAAATGGATAAACTTGATGGCGCTGAAGTAGGATTAGACTTAAAAACTATACAAGCACTACAGAGACGACATTTAAATTTAGAAAGAGAATTAGCTCCAGTGGAAGAAAAAGTAAACAGGGTTAATTTATTGGCTAATTCAGTGAAGGTTTCTTATCCTAATGAAAAAGGTATGTCTGACACAGAATTCATAAACAGTTGATAATTATTGACTTATTTTATTATAATTTATTCTTTTAGAAAATGTAATTCAAAGACAAAAAGAAGTTCAAGCTTTATGGCAAAATGTAAAGAACAAAGCTTTGGACCGAAGATCGCGTTTAGAAAGTGCTGTTGGGCAGCAAATTTTCATGAATAGCTCGAAAAATCTCTTAAATTGGTTGTCTTCAGTAAAAGAATTGGTGAACACTGATAATTCTGCTCGTGATGTTGTAACAGCAGAAAATCTACTAAAAAACCATCAAGTATTACATATTTTTTTTAAATATTATTTCTCATAAAAACCAACACTCCTAAAATAATATATTTTTATAATAGGAACTGGGCGATGATATCAGAGCTCATGAAGATGAAGTAAGAGAAGTTTCAGAACTGGGTAGACAATTATTATCATCTGGTAACTGTAGTAGTAACGAAGTCAAAGAACGCAACAATAAATTAACTACAGAAGTAAATAATATTACCGAAGAATGGGCTCAAAAAAAGGAATGGATAAAACAATGTTTAGCGTTACAAATATTTAATAAAGAAGCAGATCATATTGATGCAGCTACTTCTGGTAGCGAAATGTTTTTGGAATATGCTGATTTGGGAGTAAGAAGAGATATTAATAAATATATTTTAAGTTATTAAATAAATATTTTTTTAAAGGGGTCTGTTGATGATGTTGAGGCGCTGTTAAAACGACATGAAGATTTTGAAAATTCACTTTATGCACAAGATGAAAGATTAAAAACTTTCTGTGAAATGGCAAACAAACTAATTTCAGCTAACCATTATGATACTAACCAGTAAGTAGACTATCATCTACTTCAAATAAAAATAATACATTCTTAAGTTTAGAATCTAAACATTCATAATTTGTAGTGTTGATAAACGTAAAGAAGCAGTTTTGCATCGAAGGAATTTGGTAAAAGACCAAGCAGCAGTGAGGAGAAATGCTTTGATAGCAAGCAGAAATTATCAAGCTTTCCGAGCAGATGTAGATGATCTTAAAACGTGGCTAACAGATAAGTTGAAAACAGCAAGTGACGAATCATACCGGGATCTTACAAATATTGAAAGAAAACTTCAAAAACATGAAGCATTTGAATGTGAATTACGTGCAAATGAGGGTCAACTAAGGAATATCAATAAAGTAAACTAGATTTTTTACATTTATCATTTCACATTGTGGATTTATCCAAAATATTATATACTGATATAATTTATTTTTCAGTGTGGTCAAGGTTTGATTAACGAAGAAAATTACCGAAAAGATGAAGTAAAAACAAAGTTATCAGAATTAAATAATGACTGGAAAAAATTGGTTGAAGTTAGTGTGGAAAAGGGCAGATGTTTAAGACAAGCAGCAGCCCAGCATACTTATAACAGAACATTAGATGATGCATATTTCAAACACGAAGAGCTAAAAAAGGACTTACAATCACAACAAGTGGGAACAGATTTACGACATTGCAAACAACTTCTTAAAAATCATCAAGTTGTAGAAACTGAAATACAACATTGGAAACAAAAAATTGACGATTTAGTATTTGCCGGTGAAGAAATGGCTCAAGACGGTCATTTTGATGCTGAAAATATATTACAATCTAGTAAAAAATGCCAACAAATGTAAGTAATTGCTTTATAATTTGCTCATCTACTTTGTAATAACATAATTTATATTTAATGTCATGTTGTTATTAATGGTTTAGGTTTAATGGATTGGACAAACCGCTTAAGCTTAGAAAAGAAGCTTTGGATGAATCATTACGTTTTCACAAATTTGGTTTTGAGTTAGAGGCTGAACTTAGTTGGATACGAGAACATTTACCACTTGTCGAGTCTGGTGAGTTGGGTACTGATCTTCACCAATCGCAAACATTGTACAAGAAACACAAAAAACTAGAAGCAGAAATACAAGGTCATCAACCTATGATCAATAAAACCCTAGAGTCAGGTCAATCGTTAATTCATCAGAAACATCCAGAAACTAAACAGGTAGTGTATCATTTTTTAGTCGTTATTGTTATTGTTTTAAAATTAAACCTAACATTAAACATTAATTTGTTTAGGTTTCATCATTATGTACTGGACTCAAAGATGCATGGCAAGATCTATTAGCCAAAGGCGAGGATAGAAGTCGCAAACTAGAATTAAATTTAAAAGCTCAACAATTCTTCTTTGAAGCGAGTGAAATTGAAAGTTGGCTACTAGAAAAAAATAATATGTTATCTTCTACAGACTGTGGTCGAGATAGAGATGCAGCATCTAAACTTCTGACAAAACATAAGGTATGATGAAGATGAATATATATCTTTATTTTTAGGTATCACTGTATACTCATATTGGTTAATGGTTTTATTGTATATTTGTATCTTGTAGGCTTTAGAACTAGAAATTGATACATATGAGGGTATTGTCAAAGAAATGTGTCACACTGGAAACAATATGATGAACTTGAAACATCCAGATATTAAAGCTATATCGTCTAAACAGCAATATATTTGTGAACAATTTAAACTATTACAAAAATTAGCAACAGCAAGGCAACATAGATTAGTTGAGAGCATGTGCAGGTAAAAAATACAATTCATCTATACTTCATTTAATTAAACTGTACTAATTTATTTGTCTTACCTATTTTAGACATGAATATTTGATTGAGAATTATGAACTTGAACAATGGATTCGAGATAATATGCAAGCTGCATCATCTGAAGACTATGGCCAAGACTTTGAACATCTTTTGGTACGTATTCAAATATATAATTAAAATAACATGTATTTTAATATAATTAATTCAATAATAGGTGTTACAAAACAAATTCGATGATCTCAAACACCGGGTGGAAACAGGATCTAAAAGATTTAAACAGTGTGAAGATCTTGCTAATAAATTAGTAGCAAACGATTCAGAGTATACATCTGAAATTGAGAAACGGCAAGAAGAGATTAGTGAACTCTGGCAACAATTAATAGTTACAATAGAAAATCGAGAAAAACGCCTCAAAGCTGCTGGAGAGATTCACAGATTTCATAGAGATGTAGCTGATGCATTATCTCGGATTAATGATAAAGACGCAACTATTTCTGATGATTTAGGAAGAGATTTAAACTCGGTATTAACTTTAATCAGAAAGCATGAAGGATTTGAAAATGATCTTGTTGCTTTAGAAGCACAACTTCAGGTAAACAAACACAATACTGAAGTAAATTTACATGTTTATTAAATTTTTATTTCCATATTAGATTTTAGTGGAAGATGCAGTTAAGTTACAAACACTCTACCCAGGGTCAAATGCTTCTCATATTGCAAAGCAACAAGAAACCGTAGTTCGAAGTTGGACTTCACTTCAGGATCGCTCTGCACACAGGCGAGAAGCTTTACAAGCCAGCTGTGATTTGCATAGATTTTTAGCTCAAGTAAATTTTGTTGTTTTTTTCTTTCATTTTGATTTGCATAATGTATTATCACACTGATTGTGTCATAGGTCAGGGATCTAGTCAATTGGTCTAGTAGTTTGAGGGCTACTATGTTAACAGAAGAAAAAGTAAGAGATGCAGCAAGTGCACAGCTTTTAAAAGGAGAACATGAAGCTGTGAAAGCTGAAATAGAAGCTAGAGAAGGAACTTTTCAAACTGTTGCTGATCTTGGTGAAGCATTGGTACAAGGAGGTCATTTTGCAGCAAATGTAAGTGTATATACATGGGTCTGGGTCAAAATTATACCAAATCCTGACAAATCACAATCTCGACAGTTCAAAATCTTAGCTATATTTACATATTATATTTATTATTCAAAATTGAATTAAAAAATACAAACAATTTTACATTATATTATATTAATGTTGCATTATGATATTCGTGAATTATTGATAAATAATTTAATTTAATAACACAAAAAATGTATACTACCTTCAATCTGGGTGAATTGACATGATTCTGAGCTGAAAAAAAAATCACAGATATCTGAAAAAAAATTATTTGTGCTCACATAAGGCACCACCTAAACTAAACACTTAATACCTACTTTGTAAAAAATTTAATGGCTAAAAAAATAAAAACTGTTGTTATAAGTCACCTGAAACTTATTTAAACATGCCTTCATTGTAAATTAAAATACTTTAATTATGACTTGAAACAATTTATTTGTTTTAAAAAATAACAAAAGAAGTTACAAAAAAAAAGCAACTTTTAAAAAAATTAATAACAAGTAACAGTGATTTAGGATTTACCTTGATAATATAAAATAAAATAAATAAAAACTTCTTTTGATAAACAATTCAAGTTAAAACAACTACCTAATAGCAATCATTGAAGTAGGTACCTAAATAGTAGTAAATACTAAATAGCAAATAATATAACTTAATTAAAAAATATTAAAAACCACTTCATCAGTAGTACCACTAGTACGGTATGTTTCAAGCGACCTTAAATTTTTGTTTTTTTTATTGTAACTGATGACCTAAAGTCAAAAAGAGCATTTATTTTTTTTTGATTAAATACATATTCTTTTGAGTTACTGTTCAATATATAAAATACATACAAACATTACGATTTGATGTTCTTCGTATAAATCTAGAACACTTTTAAAAGTGTCTTTAAAAAGTTTCTTATTGTATTTTATTTTTACTAGGTTACTGGATTAAACTTGTATAAGATAAGATAAACTTATTTTATTTTGTTGGGATTTCAAATTGTCGAGATTTTGTACTTAGTATTTTGAACTGTCAGTGTTTTTAACTATTGAGTTTTTGATTTTTTCTGATTTTTAACGCCCCTATGTACATTTCTATTTATATTTTTAATTAAATTAAATTTTAAAATGTGTATACAGGAAATTCAAGAAAAACGCAATCATTTATTGGAAGAACGACATCAATTGCATTCATCTTGGCATCATAAGAAAGTTCATCTTGATCAACTTATTGATTTGCAATTCTTCCTCCGTGATGCTAAACAAATAGATACAATTTGCAACACACAAGAAGTGGCATTAGCAAGTTTAGAATATGGTATTTTTTTTTATATTTATTAATAAAATACAAAAATAATAAAAATGCAATTCTATAATCGGTTTTATTATCCTTATTTGTCTTAGGAAATACTGTGGATCAAGTAGCTTCGTTGGTAAAAAAACATGAAGGTTTTGAAAAATTATTTGAAACTCAAGAGGAAAAAATTTCCCTCTTACAAGATCACTGTCATAAATTACTCAGTCAAAATCATTTTGAAAGTGATTTGATATCTAAAAGACTGAATGAAGTTTTAGCTAGGCGAGCGCAAATTCGAAAACTAAGCATTTTAAGAAAACAAAAGTTAGACGATGCTTTATTGCATGCTCAATTTCTACGTGATGTTGGAGAAGCTGAATCATGGATCAGTGAAAAACGCAAAAAGTTGGATGTGGAAATTAGCAAAGGTGATGTTAATAATTTGGAAGACAAAATCAAAAAATTACAAAAACATCAAGCGTTCCAAGCTGAACTTACTGCTAACCAAGGAAGAATTAATTCTATAAAAAATAATGGTATGCTTTTAAAAATAGTAAATTACTTTCTTGATTTTTAATCAAGTAAGTATGGTAATTGAAATGAAAAAAGTCTGAATTTTGAAAACTTCAAGAATTTGTGTTAAATAGAAAAATAATAATAATGTAACTTAGTAATGATAAGTAGGTAGGTAATTTAGCTAGCTTTAGTTAAAATATTAATGGGAAAAATTTGATATCACACCCAAGTGGTATAACTACTTGATTCCATAAAAACCTTGGCGTGAACAGTCCCAAAATTTCTATTTTTTAACTTTTCTCATAAACTATGATAGCTAGAAAGTTGGTTGATAACTCAATAAAAAGCAATTGTCAAGTAGATACTAAATGTGGAATTAAATTTTTTTTTTTAAAAATATTTAATTTTTCACAGATAGAAAATGGTTATTTTTTACTAGATTTTTATTTAGCGAAGTAGATTTCTAAAACTGGAGAACGAATTTTGTTGTTTGGGGTCTTGTTAGATTCACATCGGCTAAGACAAGTGCAGTGAAGATTTTCAGAACTTTAACTCCAATCGATAATTTACTACAGAGCTGTAAAGCTGAAAATCTTCACTGCACTTCTCCTAACCAATATGAATCTAACAAGACCCCAATCAACGAAATCCGCTCTCTGGTTCTTAAGATCTATCTCACTAAATGAAAATGAAAATGATTTTTTGTGGGGCTGTTTACACCGGCATTTTTTTGGATTTAAATTGTTATACCGCTTGGGTGTGATTATCAGTTAATAAATTTCTAAAAATTAAAAATCAAGAAAGTTTATATGCCGATCCCTGACTTGGCAAGCGTTTTTTTTTTTTACAATATATTATTTAGTAGGTATTTACTTTTATTTGTTTATTTTCATAGCTGATATGTTGGTCGAAAAGAAGCACAAAAACTCAAAGGACATTCAAGATTCTTTAGGAAAGCTATTAGTTTTATGGAGAAATTTGTTACAAGAAACTAATGAAAAGGGCAGAGGTTTAGAAGAAGCTCAAGATATCTTAGAATTTAATAACCAAGTTGACAAGGTTGAAACGTGGATTAGAGATAAAGTAAGATTATATTATTTCTATTAGAATTAATTTTGCATTTGTACATTCACATTATACATTATTAATATATTATGACATTTATTTGTAGGAAATGATGGTCCAAGCTGGAGAAATGGGTTTAGATTACGAACATTGTTTAGCATTGCAAAGGAAACTCGAAGACATTGATAATCGAGTTGATGAAGGAAAAATAGAAACAATTAATAATTTAGCTGATAAACTTATTAGACAAGGGCGTAGTGATACACAGTCAATACAACAACGTCGTCAAAATCTAAATAATAAGTATGAAGAAATTAGTTGATTAAGAATATATATTAATATAATATAATATCATAAATTAGTTCAAAAATTAATCAACAACTATGTTTTATTAGGTGGAAGGCACTTCAAGGAGCTTTAAGTGAATATAGAGAACACCTAAATGGAGCCCTAGAAATACATTCATTCAATCGGGATGTTGACGATACTTTGCAGCGGGTTAGTGAAAAAGCACTTGCAATGTCAAGCAATGAAACTGGCAAGAATCTGGGTGGTGTTGAGCAATTACAAAGAAAACAGGATGCTCTAGAACGAGATATGACAGCCATTGAAGGGAAAACAAAAGAACATGAATCTGAATGCAGGCGCCTCATTCAAAAATATCCAGATATGTCTTCGCCAATCAAAGCTAAACTGTCTGAACTACAAGATAACTGGAGAAACTTGCATATGTTGTCGAAAAAACGACGAGAAGCTTTAAATGATGCATATATTAGAGAAAAGTTTTTATCAGAGTTAAAAGAAGCTGAACTTTGGGTTGTTGATTCAATTAAGAAAATTAAAGGACATGATATGCCTACGAATATGGCAGAAGCAAAAGCTTTATTAGAATTAAACCAAGAAAGAAAAGCTGAAATCAATGGACGCCAAGAACACTTTAAAACATTAAAAGAATCTGGGTTGAAAATAAATCCAATTCCTGAGAAAGAACTTGCTCATCTCGATGAACTACGCAGAACATTGAGTGCAGCTTGGGAAGAAAGAAGAACTATGTTAAGCCAAGCTTTAGAACTACAAATATTCAAAAATCAAGCAGATCAAGTGGACAATTGGTTAGCATCAAAAGAAGCATTTTTGAGTAATGACGACCTAGGCGTAAGTAACTAATAGAGTAACTAATAATGATAATAATAATAATTCAGTTATTTACTTGTTTAAATTTATTAAAATATTAATATAAATTTTCTAAAAACTTTTCCAAAAAATGTAGGAATCATTGTCGAGCGTGGAAGAATTAATACGAAAACACGAAGCTTTTGAAAAAACGTTAACAGCACAGCTAGTCAAAGTTGAAGAATTAGAAAAGTATGCTTTAGATCTCGTCACACGCCAACACTATGACAGCAATGGAATACAAGGTAGATTATTCAGCATATGTAATAGAAGAGATAGACTTAAAGAAGCAACAGCTTCTCGCAAAAGACGTCTAAACGATTCCAGGCTTTTACAACAGTTCTTAAGAAATATGTATGAGGTAAATAAAATCGAATAACTTACTGAAAAACATATTATAAAAACAAAAAATTATTTTTACATTTATAATTTTAGGTAGAAGGATGGATAATTCAAAAACAACAAGTAGCTGGAGATGAAAGTTACAGAGATCCTACTAACTTACAGCGAAAAATACAAAAACACGCTACTTTTGATTCAGAATTAATTGCAAACCGTACTCGTGTTAATGCTATTTGTACTGAAGGTGAAAACTTGATCAGTAGTGGTCATTTTGCGAGTATGGAGATTCGAGTAAGATTAGATGAACTTGAAACGAAATGGAGACTTTTGCAAGAGATGAGTTCTCTTAAAAAACAACGATTACAGGATGCTTATCAAGTAATAATTACTTTTACATTTGTAAAATATTAATAAAAGTTATCAATTTATCATAAAAATATTATACTTTTAGGCATTATTATTTAACCGCACATTAGAAGAACTTGAAGCTTGGACAGAAGAAGTAGAAATGCAATTGCAATCTGAAGACCATGGAAAAGATTTGCAAAGTGTTGTAAACCTATTGAAAAGACATTCACTGTTAGAGAATGATGTTCATAGTCATGGTGAAGCTTGTCAATCTCTAAAAGATACTGCTCTGACATTTCAAAATTCTGATCATTTTATGAAGGATGAGATACAAGAAAAATCTCAGGCAGTTCTTAAGAGGTATGTAACCAAAGCAAACTCTCATCGTTAAATTTTGTCAAAACTAATTTGAATGGTTTACAGATATAATTCTCTTCAAGAGCCAATGCAAATACGAAGGGATAATCTAGAAGATGCTCTAATTAATTATAGGCTATCACGAGATATCGAAGAAGAAGTGACTTGGATTAATGACAAGGAACTACAAATTAACTCTCATGATTTTGGCACAAGCCTACACTCAGTACAGGCATTACAAAATAAACATCAGGTAAGTCATATTAAAAAATAATTTACTGTAAACAATAAATCTATAATATTATATAGGTACCTATAATAATTCTTGAATAATCATTTTTTTTTTTTTAAGGCTTTAGATGCTGAATTAATATCTCATGAACCAGTAGTTGCAGCGTTAGTTGACAGAGGTCAGCAAATGGTTCGTAGTGGACATTTTGCATCACAACAAATTGAAATAAATTATAGTGTCCTTCAAGAAAAGATGTCCCAACTTAAAGAACAATCCAAGATCAGAAAACAAAAATTATTAGATGCTTACGAATCACAAATGGTTATTATTAATTATTCGAATGCAATTGAATTAATTTATTATTATTAAAACTAATATATCTAAATATATTCCTAATTCTATAGTTCTATGCGGAAGCAAATGAAGCTGAAGTTTGGTTAAAAGAAAAATATCCTTTATTGGCATCTAACGACTATGGTAGAGATGAAGACTCTGTACAAACTCTTATGAAAAAACTTGAAGGAATAGAAAGAGAACTGAACACATTCCAACACACTCTTGAAAGATTAGCAAAATTAAGTAGAAATCTTGTAAATCGATCACATTTTGATTCTGAAAATATATTACGAAAACAGGTAAAACAGAAAAAAAAATCAATTTTACATTATAATTATTAATTGACCTTTTTTTAGACTGATATCGAAGAAGTTTACACAGAGCTCTGTACATTAAATAAAAGAAGAGCAACAAGATTAGTAGAGAGTCGTAAGTTCTATAAGTTTATTCGAGAAGCGGAAGATGTTGCCGAATGGATAGGAGATCAAACAACGGTTGCTGCTTCAGAAGATTATGGTCGAGATGTAGAGCATGTGGAACTTTTGATCCAAGTAATTGACTTAAAATAACAATACATACTTTTAGTCAGAATATAATTTTAATCTATATTTTAGGCATTTGAAAGCTTCATGAGCGGTTTAAATGGTAGTGAAGGGCGTATCTCAAGTTGCATAACCATTGCTCATAAGTTACTTGAAGAAAATAATCCTGAACAAGATCAAATTAGAATAAGATTAGAAGACACTCAGCAACTATGGGATGATTTAAAAGAGTTAGCGAATGCTAGACAAGAGGTAAATATGTTTTAAATTCCGAAGAGATAAATGTATCAATTTTACAATGATGTGTGGTTTTTTTTTGTGTATATGTGTACACTGTACACATCTTAGGTATAGTAGAAAGAATATTTAGATTATAAATGTATAGATAATGATAAATAGCATATTATTTCTTATATTGTATTACACAAAAACCTTAATATTATTTATAATTCAAGGATGTATAAAGTAAATCAAAACAACCATAAATCCACTTTTAATAATACTGTTTAGTAATGACAAAATAAAAATAATACTACAAATATTAAGTTACTTACAAAGTAACCAACAATGCCATGGGTTGGAGAATTCCTTAATGATTTATGTTAAAACATATATCATTCATTAATTGTATTATAAATACAATAATAATAATAACTTTAGTTCACAAATTAAATAATAGATGGATTATTGGAATGGTACTATTATTTCTTTAAGGACTAAAAATGAAAACCTATCTGTCAAAATTAATTTTATTTTCAATTATAAACGTTTTATTCTCAAATCATCTTTCTCTAAAATGTACTATTGATATTGTGTTGTTGTTTTAAGTATATACCACAACAGTATTTTATAAATATTTTGTGTTTTATATTATTCTCAAGAATAATCATAATTAATTACACCTAATATTTTACGTTAATCTTAATTTTACTGAATAGGATTTCGTTGTAGTATACACTCGTTAGATATACTATACCACCTTGTCAGTATTAATTATATAAAATACAATGATGTTAATCAGACATTGTATTATTATGATTGTTGTTGTCTATAAACTATTGCACTTTGACTTGTGTCCGCAAAAAATAATTAAATAAAAATGTTAACATTTTAGGCTTTGATGGGTGCTAAACAAGTGCATGTATTCGACCGAACCGCCGATGAAACCATCAGCTGGATTCAAGAAAAGGGTGGATTGTTGGCTGCCGAAGATTACGGCCACGATTTAGATACAATACAAACTCTAATCCAAAAGCATCAAGGTTTTGAAGCAGACCTCGCCGCAGTCAAAGAACAAGTACTGTTTTACTAAAAAATACAAACTAGGTATAATTATTTACATTTGATTTATATTTTATTACTACTCATCAGGTGGAATGCGTCGTACAAGAAGCCGGTCGGTTGTCAGCCATGTTTCCGGATGCCAAAGATCACATCGAAGTAAAGCAGGAAGAAGCAGTGGATGCTTGGACCACATTACTAGAAAACGCGAGTCAAAGAAAGAGCAAGCTGAACCAAGCAGAACATTTGCAGTCTTACTTCGATCAGTATAGACACTTGATGTGAGTAACTTCGAAATGTAATACTTAGTTTATTTCTAATAACGTGTATTTTGTTTATTTTTTAATGATACCGAACGGACATTTAGTGCGTGGATAAACGAAACCATTGCGAAAATCACGTCGCCAATGCTCAGCCAAGAGGTGAGCGGAGCGGAAATGCTCATACTGCGTCACCAAGAATACAACGCCGAGATCAACAGCCGATCTGAAGTGTTGGGCGAGTTCTATCAGACCGGTAGAAGTCTCATTCAACATGTTCGTATAGAGACTTGTCATATTATAACTTTCGTCTTTCGTGTAAAGTACCTTACCTATTACTATAACAATCCATGATATTTTAGGGTCATTTTATGTCAGACGAAATCAACGAAAAGATCCACATTCTCGAACAAAGACATTATTTCATGACCGAAACTTGGGAAAAACGTAAAATCTTGTACGATCAAAATTTGGATACGCAGGTATGTACAATATTATATTAGCGCTCGACGAGCAAACTATAATATTATGTCGGTCGAATTACTTTAAATACGACGCGCGTTCCGTCGGGTTATGTCATGTTTTTAGCTGTTTAAACGTGATGCGGACCTACTGGAGTCGTGGATACAAACCCGAGAACCCGTGTTAAACGACGACAAGCTGGGCGACTCTATATGGCAGGTCGAAGAACTCATCAGGAAACACGAAGACTTCGAAAAGACAATCGAGGCGCAGGAAGAGAAGTTCGATACGCTGAAAAGGATTACTCTGGTAAATGTTTTTGCTAACTAATAGATTATAACTCAAATTGAAAATAAATGCATTGAGTAATGAGTATTGAGGAAAATGATTAATTACCTATTATATGTAGTTAATACAATATAAAATAATTATTTATATATTAATTTTGGTTAACTTAACCTTCTTGTGTTAAAAATTAAACAATGAACTTCACTAACCCGATGGTTAATTAATTTCATTATATTTATATTATTTATTGTATCTGTGTAGTTGGAATTAGCGTTCAAGGAACAACTGGAGACCGAAGAGCGGGCCCGCGTTGCGGAAAAAGAACGACTGGAACGAGAGCGGCTGGAAGCGCGCAAACAACGCGAAGTGCAGCGCATTACAGACGTAAGTTCGTCCGAGAATTTATAAATTTGTTTTTTTAATGATTTTTAAAATTGTTTATTTTGCAGGAGAGAAAGAAAGAAGGTGACCGGTGGAAGGTCAACAATGCTGGCGAAACGATGAACGGCGACGATGACGATTTCGACCCTAACATGAGGTACGCTATTCAATTGAAATATGTAATTTTCCACAAAGCTTTTTATATGGTTAAAGTTAATTAGTTCTTGTGAAACTATTTGGTGAATACTCGCATGGAACGTTTTGTTTCTTTTGTTATCTTTATTTTTATAGTTTGATAAGTTTATTTTAATAAGAGTTTTCATAGATAAAATGATACTAACATAAATTAAATTTTATAAGATACTATCGTGTACCCTATACAAATACTATGTTATTATTATTTGAATTTTTTTTATGGAATTGCCTTGTTTTTTTGATTTTTTGCTTAAGAATGCATGATAAAAATATTACGCATGAAAACGATCTAGTAGCGCCGTTGAGATCGCCAGAAGCGTTGAGAGTCAAAAATGCTTCACCTATAGACGAAGACTCGAATACGTAAGTTTATATTTGCTAGTTTATTCGCTCTCGTCTAACGCTATCAATATACTAATGCTTTTACAAATTAATGTTACATAAATATGAAAATTGTACATACCACCAATTGTTTTTATGAGCTATTACGAATTTTTATTTTAATATATATAGGCTCATGGTTCCCGGCTCACCAGCATTAAACAACAGTGGTAATTTCTCTTCAATATTTGGAAATCGTTTGAAAAAAGGTAATTTCAAAGTAAAACATACATAATGTTATAAAAATTGTTAATCTCGCCGAGCGCATAATGTAATATAATACTTTTATCTTCTGAAAATCTTAAATTTATATAATGCATTAATATAAATGTGTGCTTTATTGTATGTACAGACGTAAAAAGGGCTGAAAGTATGAAGGCAGATGTGTACAAAAAACCCAAACGAACGCCCAGTTTTACCACTCGTAGGAGAACGCAAAGTTTCCGCAAACTTCAAAAATTGGAAAACGTAGACCAACTGCCCCCGGTAGAAATACAAGGGTTTTTGGACAGAAAGCACGAATTGCAGAGCACCGGGAAGAAAGCTGCGGTCAGGTCGTGGAAAACTTTTTACACAGGTGAGTGAAACCTAATGATAATTTTTTTCTATAAATATTGCATACGTATAAATCGATTACGAACGGTATTATGTTTATCATAAATGGTCGAGATTTGTGTGTTTCTAATCTGTGAAATCATACTATGCTCCCACCCGGTAAAGAGTGTTATCCTAGAATAACAATAATACCTGCAATAATTATTATCACATTTAGTATTATAATGAATTACCAAAATAGATTATACCAATAACGACAATCTAAAAAACAAATTCATAAAAAATGTTATACTTTACTAAACCGAATGTAACTAAAAATAATAATGTAATAATCATCGTGTCATTGTGTACAGTGTTATGCGGTCAGCTGCTATGCTTCTTCAAGGATCAGGAGGATTTCGTGTCCAGTAAAGCTGCAACGTCACCAATCATTGTGTTCAAAGCGAAATGCGAAAAGGCGTTCGACTACACGAAACGGAAGCACGTGTTCAGACTATGCTGCACTGACGGTTCAGAGTTCCTCTTCTTGGCCGACACGTCCAAGGAAATGGAAGAGTGGGTCAACAAGATCACGTTCCACGCTCAACTGCCTCCCAGCCTGCAGCTTCTGAGCTACGACGACAACCAAAAGGTGCGTACTTGGCTATAAACTTCATACATATTAAAATCAAACGGTCGAGCACACACGGCGGGGTTCTCCACATCCATATAGACGATATATCGATGTGTAATGTTATGAACACTTTTAATCAATGAGGAGTCCGTTGAATTGTCACTTAATATTAGTCATCTTGTGTTAAGTTATCTTTATTACTTAAATAACAATAATACAAATTTGTTTCCCACCCCACAGGGTTCGCCACGATCGGACCTACAGACTCCGGTTCCGTCGACGGTCATCAGTACGAGTTCGAGCGCGGCCTCGACGCCGGAAACCGAACGCAAGCCCCTCGCACCGCTGCCACCTGTGGTAAACGCCCGGAAAGACAGCCAACTCCGTCGACCCATACCGGTGCGACCGCCTTCGGTGGACAACATACCGTACCATAACAATCACTCGGCCGTCGGTAAGTTCATATTATTATTATTATTATTATTATGTAGGACTCTGTATAAAGAGATTTAAAACGGCCAACTCGACGACAATCCGCTGTCACCACCGTCTGTAAAAATATATACATTAGGTATATCGTTGTAGACTCGTTATTTTCGTCACCTCTTTTTTTAGCTCAGCAGATTCGTATGCCGATGATAACAGAGGTTTATAAAATATTTTTGGTATTTTTAAATGTATAATTCTGCGATTGTGTGCAGCGAGGCTATCCGGCTGTATGTTTATTATGTACCTTAATATGTTGATTGTTGATGATTAAGGCCCGGAAGTTCATGCATTTGCATGTTTTTAATGAGTGCATCAAAAAGTTGCTGGATGAGCTACAAATTTGAATCACAACCTGATGAGTTCAAAAATGAAATTTTAGTTTGCATATTTTCGCATATTTTGAGGTTTTTTACATAATCTGCATATTTAAAAAAAAAATTGCATTTTACTGCATTTTATTGCATTTTACCTTTGATATTTTTTTTTTTCATTAATATTTTATAGAAATTTCGGTCTTGGAGTATAAAAACCTGTTTAAAATTATACAGGTAATACTTAAATAATTTAAAAAGTCAAAGTCACTGGTTGTAAATTGTAATTCCTAAAGTAAATATAACATAATATACCATATTAATTAATAAATACATTTTGCTTGTTTTTTTCCCATATTTTGATAGTTTTTTGTGCATGAACTTCCGGGCCCTATTGATGATCAAGACGAGCGATTGTCGACTGATATTATAATTATTAATATGTTTTTTTTTACTTTTTGTTTTTAGACGCCACTGATTTTGGTACCAAAGCATCGCCGTCCGGATATCCCGCGCGCCCACATTCCTATTACGCGAACGGCAACAACGACTGGGCCAAGGACGCAATCAACCCCAAGTCACCAATCCACCCCAAGTCACCAGGTTCGTTATTGACGCCTATGCACTCTGGCAGTATAATTATACACGTTTTTAACGATTTACAATAAAATGGCATTCTCAGATTGATTAATGTGTTGATTATCGTGTTTTTATTTTTGCAGACGTCGCCCCGCCACCCTTACCGACTACCGCGCCACCTATAAAATCGGCCAATAGAGAAACGTGGACCTCGGACTACAGACACAGTGCCGGTGAGTTTTTAAAAATATATATTATTATTACTCGTTGTTTAATATAATATATTATTCTAAATACTATATAAATACTTACAAGTTACAACCCTGTAGTCTATGTCTCTTGTGATGTTTAAAAATCATTATTATGTTGGTCTAGTAATGCATTAACACAATAATAAAATAATGTACGAGAGTATAAATAGGTAGGCATTTTAAAATGTCATCAGTATAGGTAACCGATTTCTGCTGTGCATAGCCGCATAGGTATCTACCACTTACATAATATTATATGAGTCATATTATTAATCTCTGTTATCACCTATATAGTTAATATGCTTATGTCTATTTAGTTTTTTGTTAAACTTAAGATTGTAATACTTGAACCGCCTCACGGTCGTTTACATTAATAGATGAATAAATAAATAATCGATATAAACGACGACGAGTATGAACATGTTTTTTCTTCAATTTTTACAGTGTACGCGAACATCGACGCGCTCAAGCAGCCACCGCCGCCAGTGCCGAACAGATCGGCCACGTTGCCGGTGACGACGAGCAGCAGCCAGCAGCGGGCTAGCGAGAGTTCCAGCGAGAGCGAACACCAGATGCCGATGGGCCGCAAAGACAAGCGGTCCAGCGTCCTTTCCAGCCTTTTCCGCAAGAAAAAGGCCACCAACCTGTAAACGCAATCCAGCTGCAGCTATAACGGCGCCTCGTCTGCAATATAATATTATTTTGATAAATTACCTATATATAATCAACGTTTTCCTATAGATTATAATATTATGTACGTAATCTCCATACGGCGGTGATATGTCCGCCATATATAATATACGTATGGTAGATATACGAAGTTCCAAAATATAATTATTGTTTTTGCACACATAATAATATTATTATGAATCGCATAGTCTGAACGGTGTCGGAATTGGAAAGTGAAAACCCGTGTCGAGGGTTTGTAAAAATTCGAGAAAAATAATGGCCGAAAAAAATTTCGTTTCGAAACGTCTCTTGGCGATTTACAACTATGTATAGGTAATTATAGTAGTCGGATGTACCTATGTATAGGAACTATATTGTATTTATATTTTTCAACTTCGCCGATATAATATATATTTTATACGAACCACGATCACCCCCATCGCCTCCTATACGGTATATAACATAAAACATATACCAATCGTATCGCAATATAAATTTGTCTTTTTGTGTGTTATTTTATACTTATATCGTTATGCGTATAATATTAAGTCAGTGTGCCATTCATTGTATACCTACCATAATAATATGTTGTGTATACGCGTTTGAGAGAGGAACCCAAACCAAAACGACGGCGCAGTCAATGTTGTATAATATTATTATTATTATTATTACTACAATTTAAATTTTATGGATACCTATGTATGTGATTTTTTTGTTTAATTTTATTCCGTCGCCAAACGACGTAATTTTTTTTATTTTACATTTAGATAGTCCTTAGGTAGTCGTAGTGTACCTATCGTCGTGTAGACTGAGGTTTTAATTAGTTTCGTGTCTGAAATGTTCGACTAGAAAAAGGACGGACCATTCCGCCATTAAACGAAGTATCTACGTATGTATAGGTTTTATTTTAATTATCGATATAAAGCGCATTCTACTCGAGTTATTATATGAGCATTGTGTTTATATATTTATGTCATATAATGCGTAAGGTCTTTTAAAGCATATACATCATGCCATTATCATAGAAATTATAGATTTATTTATTCATCTGTCGATATGAGTAATTCGTGAATTTTCTGTTTTTATCTACCATGTATAAATATTTTTAAACGGTTTATTGTGTATTATTCATTTATTATTGTTATAATATGTTTAATGTCTGAAATTTAAATTATAATTATTGTCGAAGTGATCATATTAATATATAATATAGATTATTGTTTATTACTGCTTTCCATATTATATCATGACGTACCTACGATTTTACATTAGTGATTAGAAAAAACTATTTTATACATTATATTTTTGCTTCTAATTAGAGTCCATGTTATGTTTGAGATGTATTTTTTTCTCTTTTTAGTCACACGCGTATTTTGCCCTCATTATTAATGTCATTTTTGTTATATTGTAAATGTCATATTAAGTTTCAAGTTATATAGGTATATAGTTACACGCAAGAGTATACGCTATGCTTATATATTAAAAATTATTTATAATTATTATTACTATATTATATATATTTTTTTTTTGATAATTTTATCATTCATACGTAGTGCCGTATTACACAATATTGTACTGTTATTTAAAAGATAGTAATTAATATTTATGTTCAAAAATTGTAAACTGTTTGTTTTTTCATCTATAAAAATACATCAGACTACTTATACTTTTATATTTCATTTTAATACGACTATTACATAGGTACTAATTTAAAACCTATTGTAAAAATCAAAATCCAGTAGTGTTTTCCATAATATACGACTGTATACTGTTTACTATCTATTGCACTGGTGAAATTATTTTATGTTTCATATTATGGAACATCAGTTCACAACTAGTGCGCTTTTTATGTTTCACATGCGCGCACTCTGCCAGTTTTTTGCACTTAGTGCAGTGATAATTGCACGAGCTCTTCGTGACTGTGCAAATTATCTTTTATTGATAAAAGTATATCTTTAATATTATCTTATCTTGAATTACCTATTAAATACAAAATAATTGATATATTGATTCATAATCGTGTTCCACATATTATGATCCTAAACTCGACTGAAAGTTTATCCTATACAAGTTTCGCTTTTTTCGCTTTCTGTGTGAATAATTATTGGTCAACTTTTGCCTCATATTAATATTATCATTTATTCCTAGTACATTAAGTTAGTCATTAAACTACCCTGAAACTATTATAATATTGTACCTTGTGGTCATTGCACCAAACTTAACCAAACAAGGGGGAAGAGCCAAATTATATGTTTGGCTCTATTTTAAAATGTCATGGGGAAACTACCTACTTTAGCACACCTGCCAGATTAGGACTATCGCATGTACTCGTATCTTTATTAATGCTTATAAATTATTCTATTCATTATAGTCGCTATCAAGCTCGGATTGAGGATAAACTGACGTCCATGAACTTGGCCCACCCACGTTAACCAATAGGTATACATCAAAATTATGCCAAAAAATAGTGATTAATTAGCAAGTAATAGCAAGTTGGTTTTCGTGAAGTTGGCCCTTTCTTGGTTCCACCCCTTGTAACTCCTTCGTTTTTGCCTTGAAAATTTCTGGGTCGGACTTTCAAATTCTTGCTAATTACTTGCAAAATAATGGTAGTTCGAAAAACTATTTAAAAAAAAATGGAAAGGACAACTTCATGGACGTTTACTTTTGTTTTCTGATATCTAAATTTTCTGATAATTTATAAATTTGGGGATTGAATTTACAATTGTTTAAAATTTGTCCGGAACCGATCAGAGAGATTATGGGGGGCTGCGTGAACTTGGCTCCCTAAAACTTATTTTTGACTCAACGGCCGAGGGGGTTGCTTACAAATTCAAGTATTGAATTTAAAATTATTTACAATTAATTTACAACTGCAGTTTGTAATAATTTTGAACATTTTTGCACACAGTCGGGGGGGCCATCTTCATGTACGTCCCACCTGGTGCAAAATTTGATTTGCAAATAGTTACTTGACTTGCTAATTTTGAAAACCAACTTGCTATTACTTGCTAATTAATTGCTATTTTTGGCATATTTTTGAAGCGGATTGGATAAAGTGGTTAGGCTACCTGAACTTGGCCCACCTAATTAAAAACTCATCATATAAAATATGAAAATAACTTGCTAATTTTGAAAACCAACTAGCTATTACTTGCTAATTATTCGTTATTTTTTGGCATACTTTTGATGTGTATTGGTTAACATGGGTGGGCCAAGTTCATGGACGTGATAAACTGGTCCCCGGGACACCATACACTTAGTTGAACTTCAACTTCAAAAAAATTGTATCGCTAAATTTTTACAACTGTATAATTTTGTACTATATTACTTCATACAATCATAAATAATAAAGACTATCATCTATGCGTACAATGTAGTCCACAACTTCCATTTTATAAACTTCATCATATTGTTATCAATTATTAGAATATAAATATTTCGGTGATAAATATGGGCCTCGTGACCGTGCCCCCTTGGACCCTCCCCCCCCCCTTTATCCTGGCTTGGTCACTGTATTACAATCGTTAACCTGTTCTCCCATTATACGGACAAAGAAAAATGGAATTATGGTAAAACAATATTATATTTGTATGTAAAGGTTAGGGTTATAGGTAGGTACAATGTATAAAATAAAAATTTCCAAGATGGATATCCACTAGCGTGAAATTTTTTTCAAACACATTTATAGTTTCCTGTATAGGTAACTGTATGACTGGACGATCCGATGACGTGACCACCCACCTCTTAAAAATGTATTCCAAGCAGAGAACTAACTAAATCGCTATTACGATGATTTCTTTTCTTACGTATGTATCTATGGGTGCTACGTGAACACACTACACGGGCGGTAATCAGGGGGTGCTTGGGAGCTCCCCCCAAATATACCTTTGGCCCACCAAAAATTATATCGTTTTTTCGTTGTGTGTGATCAAAGCTCACCACTCACATTGGTAATCGGAAAAAAAATCCCCTGAAATAAAATCCAAAATCCTCAAAGCAAATACTTATATACCTACAGTTGTACATCATAAAATCATAACTCGCTTTAAAACTAAAATATAATATCAAGTCTATAATATTGCCTAGATACTAATCTTAACTTTAAGTTTTATAAGAAGTCAATTCACTCCAGTGGTGTACATAGAAATAATTTTTGGGGTGGGCTATTTAATATGATTGACTATTAAAATAAATGATACTTTATGGTAAAATCTAAACAAATTTGTTACCTATAAAGTCGTCGAAATTACCTCCCACTAAGTATAAATAATTGCGGTGTTATTCCTTTTTTTCGTCTAGATAATGTTATTAGTTAATACTTTTAATTATAAAATTGATAACTGTAGTATATTACATATTAATACTTAAGTTAAAAAATCATTTAAGATGTTAGGATTCGTAAACAGGAACACGATTAATTTAAAAAAAATATTAACTCATTTATAATATAATATTATTTAATTTCAGTATAATATTTGTCAGATTGAGATTCAACTTACTGCGTACTTTAATTTTTATTACAAAAGGGTATACATATCCATTTATAAATAAATAAATAAATATTTATATAGCAATATCATATAGTATAATATGAAGTACCTATTTATCAATATATATATATATATAATTTTTTTATTCAAATTTTATATATTTTTATTATTATTAATTATTATTTTTGACAGCTGTACCCAACAGTACGGTTAGGTATAGCTTTGGAGATTTTTTTTTCGGGGATTTTTTTCCTAGATTCCTCACATTGATGTTAAAAATGTTAGCCCTCTCTGAAATTGTAATGGATTTCCACCTTTGTACGTGTAATCCAATTCTAAGTTGAATATTCGTTTTCCTTGGATTTTTTGTCCCATACCTACAAGTTTTTGTTGAGTTTAGAATTATTTTTATACCTTTCAGTAGGTAATAAGTAATATTTTATCAACGCATGACGTACACATAAGTAATATGACCATAATATCGCGTTATTTAACACATTTCGTAGAAACAACAATGTGGATGTTATTGTAGTAATATTATGCTACTTTTTATACGATATTAAATTATATTCAACAGTTTTCTATATGATTGGACTCAGTGGCGTGCGCAGGGGGGGGATGATGGGGAATATATCCCCCCCCATGGGCTTTTTTTTTTTTAGTCTTCAAACATTCTGGATTTTGAATTAGAGATTTCATCAAAATAATGTGTAGTTTGGAAGTTCCTATTTAAAATTTCTCATCGGAAATATTTGTTGTGATAAAATAATTGATAACTGATAATTGATAAGACACTGTCATATCAAATCGTCTGTGGTCAAATTGTAAACGGTTTATAATGCTTATATTATATTATTTATATACAATATGTCAATATATTATATATGACTACTGTTATCATTATTCATTACTTAATAGTTAATACCGTGATTAATAACTTATATTATCTAATATTGACACTACTTCTCTCGAACGAATTTTCATTTGGTTCTCTTGATTGTAATTCCAGTAACCACAGCGACTAGTGAACGCTCTTTTTCAACCCTTAAACGATTAAAAACGTATTTAAGAAATACGACGAGGCAGTCACGGTTAAATGGATTGGCATTAATGAACATACATAGAGACATTCCACTATCTATAGATCAAATAATTGATGAATTTAGTGTAAAAGCCAGAAGAATGAATTTTCGCCTAGATTGAATTTTTTTTGTATAATAATAAAGAATAAATATTAAAAATATACATTTTTATTTATGACATCCCCCCCCCATACCAAATTCCTGCGCACGCCACTGATTGGACTGCACAATGGTGACCACGTAACCATCCACCTCTTAAAAATTTACTACCAGCAGAGTATCGACTAAGTGGCCATTACGACAATTTTTTCGATCGCGACATTCGACCATTCCGGATAATATTCTTCATTCGACGAATTTCCTGTAACTGTGGCGAGTGAGTCTGTGACTTGTGCTATCAATTAATAGGGTACTATTAAATGTCATAGATTATCAATACCATAATATTATATTAATTACACTGTTTTGTTTTTATATAGTATATATTTTACAATTAATGTCAATAAATAATAATCGTATTTGTGCCACTGTTATGCCACAACCGAATTTGATCAAAGATCAAGAAAAAGTAAGGTTATCTATTTTTTCATTTTTAATATTATAATAATATAATATAATTTATTTAGATAATGTGGATATAACTATCTAACTATCTTACTATATAAATATCGCACACAATAGTTGTAGAAATATGAACACGCTTTAGTTTTAAAATTCATATTTCATTATATTTTATTATAATATTTAAATAATAATTAAATATGTGTACTATAATATTTAGAATTTACATATTGTCACATGTTAAAGTACACATAATATGTACATTTCTTAAATGTTAGAATACATATTTATTAATCCATATAAGTTATAAAATTAAACTTTTATTAATATATAATATATATATTTATTCTTAACCATGTTACTACATAATTTAAGTATATTTAATGGTTTTCATAATGATTTATCAACTAGTTGTGGCCCAGACAACAATTGTTTGTTAATGATAATATTAAATAATAATATGGTCGGTTATAGTTATAGATAACGAAAAAAAGAAAAATAATTTTTAAAAAAATGTTAATTTTTACACATTAATAATTGCGCCATGCCAACATGCCTGTGGATACATGTTGTTCATATTGCTTCTTAATGCTAATATTAATCGTGCAGGAGTTAAAACGAAATTCCCGGTAATGTTCTTAGAATTGGCAAGGTGTAGTGTTCTTTACAATTTATTCAATAATGAATTATTCAAAACTGGTCGCTCCGTGCGATTTTTTATAATTCAATGTATAATTATTAACAAGTTCAGAATAAGTCCTTTGTATTTGTAATATAAGTCCGTAAAGTACCTATATGTGGTTTGATAGTTAATTATTATTACAAGATTGAGTACTAATGGACTTATGGCCATTAACCTAAACCAAATGGTTAGTTTGGTGGAATATTTTAAGACACACGTGTGTACGCAACAGGCTTATACAGGAGACGGTGACAGGATAGGATATGATGGGTAGTTGTAATAATATTATCGTATACTGATTGTAATTATTATTGTATGTTGTCGTTTACGAAAAGTGCACAAGATAATGGCACAAGAATGTAATAAAAACTGCTCTAAATTATCTAAATCAACGGAGATCGCTGGTATGTTAGCAAACATACGATTGCTCGAATATTTTCAAAGTCCCGAAAAACGTCGTTAATTGAAATAATCTAAGTCAAAGAAAGTATAATTGGATAAAAGGTCTAGCTGGAAGTACTTGTACGTACTGTGTGGAATCACGTCTGAGGATGGGCCGTTTTGGGTCTCTCCTATATAGAGCGACTCTACCTGTCCATTGTGACTCGTGCCGCCGTTTCCTACGGTCCATGTGGCCGCCTTCCATAAGTAGTCATACTCCGGACCACGAGAGTCCATACGTAAAAACGCGACCATCGCTGCGCATCGGCACGTCGCAGAATAGTGGAAATGGCATCATGGCGGGAGAAAACAGACGTCGCGTATTACTATATTTGACTATACTCATAGTGCATGTGTGGATCTGCGACTCAGGGTTGCAGATGTGCATATTGCTGGCTAGTTCTATGATCAATGAGGGGTTTCGTTAATCGTGTAGCCCTGTCACCAAGTACCAAGTCCGATTCACCGAAATTTCTAAGCCCGAGGATTTCCCACAGTATATTATATTATCTTACTAGCTCTTGGCGGTGGCTCGTTTTGTCGCATCTGGTCTATGCCAGATGCTGTAACTATTACCTATACCTATTCCTCTTCCAAGTTCTCGTCGTAACGCTGACATAATCCTGACTATCTTATGTGTGTGCTAATATATAGTATATTGTATATTTCGTATTATACTCGGGCGGAGTAGGGGGGGGGGTGACTTAAGTAGCGTGTCATAGGAAATTCCCTGCTTCCATAATTCAATCCAGTTTTTCATTTACATTTACATTTATTTATCAATTTAAAAAAATAAAACACTAAATTGAATAATAAAGATTGTAAATATTTTACACGTTTATAATTCGCTGTAAGTGCGATGGAAACCAGTTGTGGTTAGTTATGTAATTTTAAAAGTACGTGTGTGCAATTATTTTTTAGCATGCGTGAATATGTTTACGAAACGTGACGCAGGATGGTAGAATTTTACCTATGCAGGCAGCGCCGTCCGGGCTCCCTAGCCATTTTTTTAACCAAAATACATTAAGTCTCAAATCTCAATAAATGATTTGACAAAATAAAATATTTTGAGCACAAAAATACAAATTAGTTAAAATAGCTAAATTACTACAGATCAACAAAGAATTCATGTATTTTTCCAATCATACGACGAGTGAGATAACATAGAAATAGCGGCAGTTTGTAAAATATATAGGTTTCTGCGTTCCTACACATCACCCTCCGAAATGTTTAAAAAGCATAAAAAATTACTTCCACTTACTAAAAAGTACCTAAAGGTTATAATATAAAATTATATATTGGATATTACCTATAGATTGTTTTTATTCCAACTGGCTTTCTACTATGGCGAAAAACGTTACTACCTTCATCCACTCATCATAATAATATACATTCCTCACCAATTACATTTTTATCTTTTGGATTTTTCAAAATAATCATGAAAAACAAAAAAAAAATTAGAGATAAACAGGAATTTGTATAAAAACATAGTTTTTACAAAACCAGTTTTATTTTGCGTTGTAATTCAAAAATAATACCTAACTTTATCGAAGACCAGACATTTTCAGCAATAAGTAATAAGACCATTTACAAGATGTCATACTATTTTCAAAATATTTTGGGATTTTCGTACTAATAGTAGATATTCCAAATATTTGAGTTTTTTTTCAATTTATGTGCGATTAAATGTTTTGGTTGTTGGTGATTTTTTTTCGTTGTTATGGTAACGTTATTATATGATTTATCGGTTGCTAGTGGAAACCTAGACACCGAACATGAAATCATAAATTTTAAAGTATTATATAAGATGTTAATGTAAATTCCATTACGATTATGAAAAAAAAAAATGATGTATTTATAAACCAGCCCAAAAACATATCTATGTGAATAATTAGGCCTAGGATATATACGCGATAAAAAAAAATGGTAAAATATGCATTTGATTTATTAAAATTATCCGAAAATAAACAATAAAAATAGTGAAAAAATCAGGTAGGTAAGTGGATAACGCTCTGCTGTACATTTGGTGTTTAGAGAAGTCTTTGTAATGGGTGTATTAAATTTGAATTCAATGATATAAAATCATTGTATATGTTTAATGTCATATTTAATATAATTTGATGATAGTAAAAATATAATTATAAGCGTAATTGAGATAAGGTGATTGGGTCTACCGCACTGATTCTCGTTATTGCCACTAGTCAGTGGCGTCGTCAGTCTACGGTTTCCCGTCTTGGTAGTTATACATTATTCTCGACAACGCTGTCCAACTATAACAATCTCAGTGTACTATTATATAAAATTATATTGTTCACATAAAAAATTAATTAATAAATAAGGTAGGTAATCTCAGTGTTCGATTTTACTATATTACTTTATAACTTTGTTTTTATTATATTAAACAAAATGTGCATAATATTCTCGCTGAGTTCCGCTTTAATATACGAAAAACTATTTTGAGTGAAGACGGTTTGTTAGCCTATAATACAAAGTTATATTTAATTTTATTTATCACTTAAAATTATGATATAAATTTAATCTAAGTACCTATATAAATTGTTAATTTTACGTTTTTATTTTATTATTATATCTTCTGTTAAATATTAAAATTATAACTCCTACTTACATCACTGCCATAGGATATGCATAGTGAGAAAAACCAAATAGACCAATACTTTTGTATAGGTATGCTATTAAAAAATGTATTTATTGCTGTTATTGGTGAAATAAATTGTTATAGATAATTATATTATTTTATGATATTATTATGATTAAAGTAATTTATTTTACTATTATAGGCATCAGTAGGTTAAATTAATTTGTGTCGAAAAAATTGCATTTGAAAATATCATTGTGTATATAAAATAATAAATATAATAGTAAGAGTTTAGTAAATACCCATGAATAATACTTTTAAATTACAACAAAATAACTAAAATCATCATTCTTCGTTTAAATATCTACTTTCGTTCAAATTAAAATTTAAAATATCTATGAAAAAGCAGTCGTTTCTTTATTTTGACAAAGTTTTAATTTAGCATTTTCAAGACTTTCATTCAGTGAAAGTGACGCATTTTCTAGTTTTAGAATCACTGAAAGAAAAATCCTGATCATATTAAAAAAAAACTAGGTTGGTTTGACAATTATCTTGTTGCTATTTAGCCGACAAGATTTTTGTCAAACCAACATATATGAAATTGTAATTATGAGATGTTAGTTAAAAATAATTCTGGTTATATTGACAATACATCCTATTTGTTTGACAATCATTTTGTTGCTATTTAACAAATAAAATTCTTGTCAAATTAATAGTATATTCTACTGTAGTTATGATAATATGGTATTTATAATTATTGATAAACTAATTATTAATACAACAATGCAATTTGTCAATATGCAGGAGTATTTAATGGGTGGTGAGGGATCGGAGGCAGGGGGGAACAAAAATGTTGTTATATACTTACTTTATTTGTCTAAACATTTACACTACAACATTTTACCATTAGTTACAATACCGACCAACATGCCCCCCCCACATTTAGTGTGTCACATACCATTATATATTAAAGTACTATAAAAATAATATATTATTATATTATATTATTACTGGTTCAAATTTAATTTTCAGTAGGTAGATAAAAATACATTTTTAAAATGGTCCATAAACTAATAATCTAAAAACAAATTATGTAAATAATATTTTTAGCTCACTTTAATAATTATATTATAATTTTTTATAAATACAATATAGATACAAAATATTAAATATAAAATGATAAAAAAATTTCTATTCCTTTTATATATTATAATTATTATGTATGTTTTTTTATAGTTAAATGACACAACTTTATTATATAAATACAAATAATATACTTATTTTATCTTATTAAATTATTATTATAATAAAAGCAATACAAAATCATAACTATGAAATAATAAAAAAAAATTATATACTAATTAGAATGACTGTGAAATTATTTTTTAAGTTAAACCATTTTTTTATTGCTATTTTCAAATAAAGCTAACGTATTTGTTATAGACTTTGTATTACTTTAAAGTGTTTTTCTCCAAAGACCAAAGTACTGATTTTATAGAATTGAAATTATCAGAATAATATGATACGGCGTCTAGCCAAGTTCCCCGTCATATAAGTATAGGCTGCGGAGGCAATGGTAATCCAGGAAATAGTTCTTAGAATTTCAATACACAATTAGGAGCTTTTAAAAATATTTTTTTCACATAACTTATGCTATCGTTATTCGTATATTGGAGCCTTATTGTTGTACACACTCTATGTAGTCCATTGTACAAGTCACATATATGTATAATCATATGTTTGGTAAAAAAATACTTAGTTAACAAATAGTTTTCACCAATATAATATTATATAATATGGTGCAGCTAGTAGCTACAGTTAAGAATAAAAATACTTATCGTATTTACTATCGATAATATCATATTTTCTTCTTTCACCAACCACCACAGCCAAAATTTACCATAAAACATGCATTTTAGGTGTTTATTGTTGAAATGTGCAATAATATTTGATTCATTAAAAATTTGCAAAAATTTTCAAAATAAAATAACCACCATTTAATTATCATGACGTAATTCGAGAATTTCTGAACCATAATAAATATAAAAAAAATCATGCCTGTGAAATTTTGCTCATACCTATAAACATTTTAATACACTTCACAAAGTATGAAACATTTAAAGAAAAATACAATAAATATCAACAATCAACAATTAACATTTTGAAAAAAACCAAAATACCAAATACAATATCAACCAATTGACAAACAAAACATCTACTATCATGATAAAATTAAAATTTTTGTTAACATAATCCTATGTATTTTTAGAAGGCTGTACCTACTGTGGTGGGGCGGGGGGGGGGGGCGTGGGATTTTGGGAGTTCAACCAGCCTCACAACCGAATTTTTGACTTGTGATATTATATTATGAGAAAATATTTATTTTAGTCTTTAGAATAAAGCTGAATAAAAATATATAGAGTGGTCTCCTGCATATTATATAAATTACTATATTCCAGATTTCTTGATAATATTGATATTTCCGTAAAATAGCTATATAATATCATTTAATGTAATTATCATACAAAAGATAAATAAATAAACACGATGTCGTTAAAAGGTCAACAATTCAAGGTCAACAACTCCGAGTCAACAATCCCTTCTGAAAAATAAGCCAGTCAGTTGACAGCTCTTAGCAGCCCAATGCTCATGAGTAGAGCAAGGACTTTCATGAATTTGCATATTTTTTCTGGTTAACTTTATCGTATGCTTGTTAAGTACAAAATACATTTCATAACGTTTATGATGATCAAAGTTTTTAGTGCATATTTTGATGGTTTGTCGAAAATCAAGCGCTTTGGTGAATATTTTTCATGAACTAAGGTCAACAATTGTTATAAACTCATAAAGACGATAAAGATAAACGTTATCTTGAAATAATAATAATGGTCAGTAGGTATTTATTATGTCTATTTTTGTATTTTTAACGAATAGTAGGTACGTGGTATAAACACGATAGTATCAAGTGTCTACAGTCAGTGGGTAGATTAGATTCGCATTAGTTCTAAAACATTCACCGGGTGTGTGTTAAAGTGTCTTGTTTAATTTTCATATAACGTTCGTGTGTTTAATTTTTGTCACTCTATCAATATGCCAAAAGAAAAATCGACAAAAGCTTATCGTTTGCGTAATTTTGTAATCGAGTTTGGTGAATCTGTATTTTCAACGGATAATCTTATTTTATTTTGTAAAATCTGTAACGTGAAAGTAGCAAGTGAAAAACGTTTTAGTATCATACAACATGAGTCATGAGACAGCTCGTCCGCTGGTCACAGTTCCCGACACACAACTCATTGACTTGGTGTCCTGATGAACAGATTAACTTTATTTTAAATCTTAAATTTATTTCAAATACGGTGATCCTCATAATCAAAGGTATAAGGGGCTATTCATGTATTTATCATGTACTATTCTATAAAACTCTCAAACCAATACACCGAATCTCATAAGTTATATTATTAATAAATAACCTAATAAACGTAATGATTTAATTATATAAAATATTTAAAATTCATAATATAAATAATAATAATACATATCGTCGTCGTCATGCAAAAACTGACTACATGCATAAAGTGACCAAGTGAAATAACATTATAAAATGGGTTATTTCAACCATATTATTGTATGGAAAAATTGACCAAGTGATATGATTAATATTTTACGAGATATAAAAAAGCAGTTTTGACTAACTGCAGATTTCGTAAGTATTTTTCTAGCAAAAAGTGATCAAGTTATTTAGTCACTTTTCGCATGTCAATATTAAATATATATAAAAATATTGTTTAAGCAAAAAGTGACCAAGCTATTTAGTCATTTATTACATGTGTACCAAAAACGTTTGATTTGTACAGTTGGTACTTGGTCATTAAATTATTAATAAATAATAATCATAAAAGTAAAAAATATTGATAATGATTGACGTATAAAAATAGGAAATTATAAATATCTATATTTTATAAATAACAAATCTATGGTAATAATTCACGTGACATGGATATTATTATCACCCAAAATATTATTGATAATATTATAAACTTATTTAATTATTTACTTGTCATAGTTGTTAGTTGTTTTTATATTTTATTCATCAAAATAAAAATTTAGTTCACTGAAGTACAGCTATTTAAAATGAATAATCGAAGTAAAAAGCTTGTTGCATTGTGCAAAAGTAATAACAGTAAGTAATATTTTAATTTCCTGCTACCTATGAAGTATTGCCATTTTTTCATAGCATTAATATTATAATAAAATCATAATGTTATAATTAATTGTCCTTTTAAATAAAATATAGAATCAAATAATGCTAATCCTCAAACAATTCAATCTCTGAATGTAATCAATGAATCAAAGATAGTGCATTTAGAAAATAATATCCAAGTCTCAAGTTCACAGAACTTTATTATGAAAAAATGTAAGTAATATGTTGTTAAAATAAGCAGGTAACAAACTCATAACTTTATAATTAATTAAGCTTTAATATAATCACTATTTTTGTACTTATAATATTATAACTTTTTTACACTTTTATAGTTCTGAATGATGTAATTACAGTACCAAAATCAATTGACATTGATTATCAAAACTATAGTAACAATATTACCTCATACAATGATCAAGACCTGAACATACTAGAATCAACTGATATTAATACACAATCAGTAACTGGACCATCTCAGATAGATCTACCTAATAATAATCTCACAGAAAACAATAATAAAGAAACTGATACATTAATTAACAGTAATACACGTAAGATAAAAATACTAACTACCTATTATATTATTTATATTTAAATATAAAATGTTGAAAATGTTTTATAACATTATTTATTAATTTATTTTCAGCTAAATAATATTTGTTTTTGTTTTTATACTATCATGTTAGCAGGTTCAAATTATAATACTAGATTTCAATTAAATAAACAATATTCTACTGATCAAAATGTACATAATAATAAGATATTATTAGGTATGTAATTTTTAATAATATTTGTTAAACTATTTTCAAATAATTAATATTATTCATTTTATAGATAGTAGTGATGAATGTGATGATAGTGGTGATGAATGGCAACCCTATAATAATAAAAATAATGCAATTGACTCTGATAGTGATGGTGTGATAGGGACCTGCAATGATGAAAATATTTTTGGTGTGATAAACGTTACAGAAAATACAGAAAATAAGAAAACAGGAGAACAGAATATAATTAAATCAGTGATAAATTATATTATTGATGAAATTTGCAATCAAAGTAAAGACACATTACTTGAAGCATTAGATGAAACCGTGAATAGTCAAAGTAAAAAATTGGTTAGAAGAGTAAGGGGTGATGCAAGTAAATGGAAAAAAAATGTTATTTCTAAAGAAAAAAAAAACTTAAAAAACCTAAGGCTATTGATTGTTCCCACTGTAAATTTAAATGCTCTATTAATTTTGATGAAAGTTATAGAAATGAAGTTTGTAATAAATTTTGGGCTTTAGATTATAACCGCCAAAAAGATTTTATTTTAGCCAATGTAAATATAAAATCTGTCAAACGCCATGTCCCAATAACAAATATTAGAAAAGCTAAGGAAAACTCAAAAGTATATAGTTTTAATAATAATACAGAACATAATATTCAAGTTTGTAAACAATTTTTCTTGAAAACATTATGTATTAGCCATGGGCCTGTAGATAAAGCATTTGAAGGATTAGGCACAGACACTGGATTATTCATGGACCATGATAAAAGAGGCAAAGCACCATCGGTGAATAAATCTTCTGATGAAATTATAGCTAATATTAATTCACACATAGAAAAATTTTCTACAGTTGAATCCCACTACTGTAGATCTACATCTAAACGTCAATATTTAGATCCAAATTTATCTATATCAAAGATGTATGAGCTGTATGTGAAAGAATGTAATGAAACAGGTCAAAAACAAGTAAGTTTATCATTGTATAAAAAAATATTTTGTGAAAATCATAATTTATCATTCTTCAAACCAAAGAAAGATCAATGTTTAACTTGTGAAAAGTATAACAAATCTGCAAAACCTCAATCCAAAGACATGGTTATAAATTATGAAAATCACATCCGGAGACGTGATGAATCTTTTGCTGCAAAAAAATTAGATAAAGAACGAGCTACAAGTGACCAATCTTTTTGTAGTGCTACATTCGACCTTCAAAGTGTCCTCCAAATTCCAAGTTCTGAAGTATCAGCCATGTACTACAGTAGGAAACTTTGTGTATATAATTTAACATTATACGAGGCTGCTGCACCAAATAATGCATTTTGCTTTTTATGGACCGAAGTTAATGGTCAAAAAGGAAGCTCTGAGATTGGATCAGCATTATTAAAGTGGATATATCAACTCCCTGAACGTATTAAAGAGATTTCCCTGTATTCTGATACATGTAGTGGGCAAAACAGAAATCAATATGTTGCTGCATTATTTTTATTTGTTGTAATTCATACAAACATTGAAGTACTCCATCACAATTTTATGGAGAGTGGTCACTCATATTTGGAGGTAGATAGCATGCACAGTGCTATTGAGTCAGCTAAAAAAAACGTACCAGTCTATACCATGCACGATTGGTTGAATATCTGTCGCCTAGCTCGTTCTCAAAGAAACAATAAAAAATGTTCTGGGTACTCTGTTCATGAATTATTATATACAGATATTTATGATCTAAAAAGTCTAGCAAGTATTTTAATAAAAAATAGAACTATTGATAACTATGGTGATCAAGTTTCTTGGTTAAAAATTAAAGTTATGAAATATGAAAAAAATAAAAAAGGGATAATACAGTTCAAATACAATTACTCAGACAATGAATATAGAAGTATACACGTGGGTGGAAAAGGTAGGCCTTCTAAACTTCCTGAAAATTTAAAAATGTTGTACGACAAACAATTAAAAATATCAGAAAACAAAAAAAAAGATCTCATGAAGTTGTGTAAGTCTGAAGCAATACCAAAAGACTTCCATAATTGGTATCAAAATATTCCATTCAGCTCAAAGAAGAAAGATACAATACAAATTTCAGATTCTGAATCAAATTCTGAATAGCATACCATATTTTAGTTATTATGAATTAACTATTTTTTTTTTTTTTGTAAACAAGGTTGAAAGTTATTTTTTTGTTATTTTATTGTAAAACAAAGTTATCTTTTTATTTTTATTTTTATTTTTTGTTATAATATTATTTATAATGAATAATATTATTTACTGTTAAAACTAAGATTTGGTTTTAGTAATTATACAGTTTCAATAGGATTAAAATAGTTATTAATGTTATTTATATAATAATACCTAATAACAGAATTTGGAAATAACACATGTTACCTTCCAAGTTCCAATACTGTATGTTTAGACCATTGTTAATAATAATAACATGCTGATGTACATTGTGCATTTTATATTACATTATAATTTAATTAACAATCGTTTTCATTTTAGTTTATATTCTTAGTTTATTATTATTATTATTAATTTATGTTATTGTTCGATGTCCGCATCAACTTATTGTTAAACTTACTAATTTTACTTGTACTATTGGGCAATTTGCCCGTTTTATTCATTGAATAAACAATATTATTATTATATTATTATTAAAATATAAATGGAAAAAATGACCAAGTGCTTAAAATGCCACTTAGTCATTTTTTACCCATATTAAATTTCAAATTTTTTCAATTTAAGCTTAAAACAAAAGAAATTGAAAAAAAATTATTGAACATATTAATTATACACATTATTACAGTTTATATGATATCAATTTTGAAAAAAATGGATAAAAATTGAATTTTTCATAGCATATCTAAAAGTAAAATTGATATAACCTAAAACTATAAAAATACACTTGGTCAGTTTTTGCATGACGACGACGATATATATATACCTACTAAATAAAGTTTAAATAAAATTCTCAATAATACCTATTTATATATATATATACACTGTCTGATCAAACAACCATTCGCACAGATAAATGTAAGCCATCACGAACAGGCTCAGAATAGTAAATATACCATACCAGACTTACCCACAGTCCCTGGAGGAATTCTCCATGCATGCATGTCATGTGACACATAATACCGTCAAGCGAGACAAACAAACCAATTATCTGAGAACATAATATACGAAAGCCTAGGTCCTGAACTCCCGACACCGAACATAATATTATCCTTCCTCCGGTGAACCGGATTGGATAAACTAATATAATGTAATACCATGTAAATTACTATTAATATTATCAATACCAATTTTTACTTATAATTTCATCTTCTTCTGCATTAATATTTTTATATGGGCGTTGCCGTTTTTTGCTAGTGTATAGTAATAACACTAATAACTAATAAATGTTGTTTTATGCATTTATGCATAATAATAGTATATATTATATGTATGTATATATTACAAGCAATGTGGAATACCGGGAAATGTACACATGACATACATTGTATTGTTCTATTTAAATTTGGTTATATTAAGTCAATTCACTCGATATAGTTATATTATATAAACCGTCAAAACCAAACGTAAGCTGAAAAAGGTGAATTTGCAATGTTGCCCACTTGCAGTGAGAGTGTGAGACGGAGATAACAAATGCGGATGTGATAGAAATGTTAATCAATACACGTAGTTTCATTATATGCATTGTAAATAATTTAATATTTTTATTCGTATTTTCAAGGTATCCGCAGTATTTGATTGTATTGATTTATTGTAGTCAAGTTGACTAACGTTAAAATGTCTTTGACGAAACCTAGCACATTGCATATAAAAACGCTTTTGGATAAATTTGGACATTCTTCATTTCGGCCCAAGCAATGGGAAATCATACGATCAGTTTTGGAGGTAAGACGACTAAATAAACACATACTTAATAAGACAAAACTCCGGGCATCTATTAATATATAGTTGTAATAATTAAATAATTTATTTTTCAGGATAAAAAAGACGTCTGTGTGTTTATGTCTACTGGTTATGGAAAAAGTCTGTGTTATCAGTATCCGGCAGTTTATAGCAACGGTTTAACCATTGTTGTTTCGCCATTAATATCGCTAATAAAAGATCAATTGCTTTCCCTGGAGGTTTGGATTGAATTTTTTCACATTTATTAAATAAAAATAAAATTAAAAAAATGTGGATACCTACCACTTTTCTGTACAGTAGGTTACTATGGTAGATCACTATAAAACGAGTGTAATGGATGGTGTTAAATTTAAAATATAATACGTTTTTTTTAATTTAAATATTATATTCCTATAATAACAACTTTTGAGGAGCCTGTATTAAATTTTAAAACTGTTCTTATCAAAAATTATAGGAAAACAATTTCTAATGCCTGCTTACCTATAATAAGGTCAAAATTAATTTAAATATTTTGAAAATTGAATTGTGTATGGATAATGAGGATATAATTAAAAGTTAGAAGTTTCAATTTGCAATTTTCAGCAATTTGTTTTGAATATTACAATAAATTTATGAAATTTGTATGAAATTGAAATCATGTTTTTAAGTTTGAGTTCAATTTCCTAAATACTTAAAAAGTTAAAACTAAATAAATGTGGCATTACGTTAGAATAAGGTTTTTGAAACAAACTAGTAAAATCAATTTGAGAAATGTTATATAAAATAAATTAAATATTAATATAATTAATATTATTAAAATAAAAAATTTTATATATTTTTAAGTTAAAAATTTTAACTACAAAATAATTTGTAAATTTGCGGGATATTGTCAAATTTTTTCAATATTCTTACTTCAGACGATTGTAAAAAAAAGGTGGGTAAGTGGATGTCACTCTGCTGTAAAGTAGGTTACAAGTTGGTCACTTTAATGGATGGTGTTAAATTTGAATTGAATGATGTAATATCCTTGTATAAGAAAAACGATTCTAAGCAAAAACGGTCAGACAGCCTATTTACTAATATTTGATGATATTATCGTGAATAAAGTAATTTATATATTTACCTTTTTAAGTGGAACCTAGTTTTAAATTTTAAATCCTTAACTCTAAAAGTTGAAACATTTTAAAATGTTTGACTACAAAATAATTATTAAATTTTAAGTTTGATAAATTTTGTCAAAATTCAAACTTTAAATGCTTATAAAAAAAAATTGTGCCTATGTATTTTCAATAATTTTCAACTGTTATTGTAACAATATATTAGGAGCCTTGCATTAAATTTTAACGCTTTTTTACCCAACAAATAACATTTTATTGATATTTATGGAAAAAAAAACTAAAAAATTATATGGTGTATAGAAAATACTGATATAAACATTCAGTAAAATTTTCATGTATCTACAGTGATTCGTTTTTGAATAACAATAAAATAACAAAACCGTTACATTAGAAATCGAGTGAATATCCAATATTGTAAAAATATGAATTTCAAACGCTCATAAAAATTTAATTTAAATTGCTTGTAGACATTTTTTTTTTTTGATTAAGGTAGAAAAACTTATGAGGAATCTTAAAATTACATTTTCAAATCTTAGATTGAAAAATAAAAATTTTTATGAATTCTCAACTCAAAATAATTTGCTAATTTTCGTGATATATCCGTATTTTGTCAAGATTTGAACTTTAAATGCTTATAAAAAAAACTGTTGCTAAGAATTTTTAATATTTTTCAAATATCATTGTAACAATATAGTAGCTAGGAGCCTTGTATTTAATGTATTTAATTTAAATATTTTTTGGAAGGTGAAGTTTAAAGCATATCAGCTAACAACGCAAACTTCCATGGATGACGCCGAAAGAAATCTTTTTTCTGGAGACGTAAGAGTGTTATATATAACCCCAGAATCCTTAGACAAGGATTTAGTAGTACTGATTTTACAAATTTTACGGACTAAAAATAATATCGTTGCTGTTGCTATTGACGAAGCACATTGTATTAGTCAGTGGGGTTTTGATTTCAGACCTGCTTATAGGTCAGTGAATATATATGCTTTATAATACCAATATATTTTTTTAAGTAATAATAGATCTATGTATTTATATCAGGAATTTAGGAAAAATACGCAATATACTACCCAATGTTCCAATCATGGCTTTAACAGCCACTGCTACACCAATTGTTCGCAAAGACATTTGTACCTCATTGAAACTCATGTATGGACGGTTAACCTTCATAATTTAATATTATGAAATATAATGATTTGATATATTACTTTTAGAAAACCGAACATTTTCTATATGGGATTTAATAGAGAAAATTTATACTTTGAGGTGTCAAGAAAGCTGTCAAAAAAAACAAATTTATTATTGGACATAAAAAAATTTACGAAAGATTTCAAACATTTTTTTGAGGGATCAACAATTATCTATTGTCCAACAAAAAAAGAGACTGAAACAGTTGCAAATGAATTAAATAGTAAGTATAAGTTCCTATTGATTTTGTTTTTTAGTTAATTTGTTTGTGAAATTCTAATTATTAAAAATATTTGTATAATAAAATAAAATGTTTAGGTAATGGGATAAAATGTGGAGTTTATCATTCTGAAATTTCATTGAAACAAAGAAACATTGTGCATGAACAATTTGTAAAAAATAGTTTGAAAATTGTTGTAGCCACAATGGCTTTTGGAATGGGAATTGATAAATCAGGTAATTGTTTAATGTATTGTAAAGAAAAAATCATTGTTATTAGAAATTAAGAAAACTATTGAGTTTATACTAATTATTATACTATATTTTAATTATGATACAATAATGTTTGCTTTAGGTAAACTGCTTGTAAATTAAATAGAAGGTTACTAATAAGTGTTCATATACCAATTAAAAAATATTGAAATTATAGTCACAATATTTTGGTACAAGCGTTTAAAGTGTAGAATAAGTTTGAGTACAAAAATAACAAAATAAGATTGAGCGCAATTCTTCAAATATTTTTTATGAGCGTCTGAAGTTTAAATTTTGATGAATTAGGATATTCTCGTGTAAAATGACGATTGCTCATCAAAAGATTTTATTAATTTCTGTTGTAACTCAAAAAGTGCGTAGAAACTTGAAAGTTGAAACACTCTATTATCCAGACCTACTTAAATTATTATTTGCTATACGGAATGACATTTTAAAAATATTGAGACCAATTTTAAGCTATTATAGGCATTTAAAGTTTTAAAATTGTTGGCACAGTTATAATTTATAAAGATCAAAAATTTTGTTTTGGATAGATGTAAGACAGGTAATTCATTATGGAGCTCCAAAAAATATAGAATCATATTATCAAGAAGTGGGTCGAGCAGGACGAGATGGTGAACCAGCAATGTGTTATATTTTCTATAATGAAGAAGAAATTGCAAAAAATAAGAGGTTAACACTTTCAACAAGCACAGATGACATGCCATACAACTCTCATAAAATAAAAATGGCTGAGGCCATCGAAAAGTACATTGAGACTAAATTGTGTAGACGTCAACTACTATTATCCTATTTTGAGGATGTCTCTTCGTTAACTACAACTGACAGTATCGTCGTTAGAAAAGACTGCTGCGATAATTGTACAAATAATAGGTATGGCTTATATTATTTTCTGACCAAAACATTTTATATTAATTCAGATCTGTTATGTCTTTAAAAATGCACCTGCACTGTTTTAATTTTAGCGGACAGAACTCAGGTATTTTAATAAACCCAACTTTGGATGTATTAAAATATTACAAATCTGCAGAAATGACAAATGAGTAATTCATTTAAAAAAATATATATATTATACATATTATTATAAATTGCATAGTATATCTAATTTTAAGTATTTATTTAAGTTCAAAACTTGTGGATACCATTATACCAGGTACATGTGAAAATAAGTACACACGTGAAGAAAAAGTACCACAATCTAAAAAACAAGAAGTAATTAGTTCAATTAATATTTAAAGAAATATAGAGAAAGAAAGAAAATTTATAATGTATACACTATACACATTTCTGAACTTTTTATCTTATTGTTAAGTCTGTAGAAACCCCAATCAGTCTGCGATCACTTTTCAACTGAAATACAACCTAGTACCTACCCATACATTTTCTTTCACAATTTACTGATTCGAATAAGTTAGTAGACGGTTATATTGTTAATTTTCTTTCTTTCCACATTAATTTAGGGCGAAAATAAATCAATAGTATTCATCGCACAACCAACTTATGTGAATCTTTCCATGCATAATTTAACTCACAATTTTATTCACCACATCCAAATATCTTCAATATCTTAAATTTATAATAATACTGACATATTATAGTGTTCAAACTGATACTATAGCACTACTGTATGAACCTCATTCATAAGAAGACCACTAGGAAAATAAATTTGTGATATAATAAAATTCATAGAAAATCAAATCAAACATTATGATTTATGACATTCATTATTTTTTTCATCTTCAATTTAATATTTATGGTTTATCTATCATTTGTATGCTGTCAACAGTGCCAAATTTGTGTCGAACAAAAATACTCAATAATTAGTAAAAATACCATGGATTTCATACTTACCTACTTAATTGGTGTATGGTAAAAACTAATAAATGTAACTATTGATTGAGATATTAATTAACGTTTATTTCTTCAAAATACCTTTAAACACTTTAAATTTAAAAAAAAATGTCTATATGTTTTTAAAGTTAAACAATGTTTTACGCGACCCATATAGATACTTATGCATAAAATACTTGTGTTATTATTTGCAATATTTGCAATGAAAATCAGAACATGTTTATAAAATATGATAATATTAATTAAAAAATAACTATTATATTTCTCGTATTTTAGACAAGTATGGAGCGTTCAAATACCAATCATCTGAATACATTTTTTAAATACAACAAGCAATTGAATGTATCCAAATGTAAAATAAAAAATTGTCCACATCCAGTAATGAAGGGACGTAAATTTCAATCATTGAATAATCATATTCTTAAAAGGCATCCGAACGAATACAGACAATTAATGATTGCTGAGAATAATAAAAAAAATGAAGGAAATAGTTTTGGAGTTGATAAAAACTTGAAACGTAAAATAGTGAGTGACTACTGTATATTAATCAATTTATGGCTTTGAAGTTAACATTTTTTTACGAGTTATTATAAGAATAGACATCAATTACATTAAGTATATTATAAGATAAACTGGTGAAGTGCATATACTGTATCTACTTTATACAACATTTAATTTTGTCTTTGAGGGAAACCTACCTATTATTAGTTATTACCAATGAACAATTTTAAAATATGAAATATCCTTAGAAAAATTGTCTAACAGGTGGTCTCTCCTCAAAATCATTATTCCATGATTTATCGTTAAATTCAAATTTTACACACCCATAATCCACTAATCATTATAGTCAAGTTACCCAATGACGAGGTACACTCAATAATAACTTCCATAAAGTAGAGTGAGTTTACAGTGTTTTTCAAAAAATATATTTTAATAAATAATTAAATAGTTATTGTACTTTAGTATTCAATTATTATCACGTTTTAAAATATATATGTATATAATGTATATAATATATAAATGGTAATGTATATAATTTGTACATTTCTTAAAATTTGGGTTACTCATTTATTGATGTATCAGTTCTAAAATTAAACTTTGCAAATAAAAAATTAATTTTTTCTTGAATGGGTTTTTAAAAAGTTAAGCAATTTAATTCATTATTATATTATAATTTATTAATTATTGAATTATAAATTTTAATTATTTTTACCTTTTTTGGTTGCCATGAACATTATAAAACATTTGAAGACACTTGAAAAATACAATTTAATCGGGGTAACTAGCTAAAACACGAATAATCATGTGTGAATTCGGTTTCCAACACAAACCGAAACCCAACGATAAATTTAACTTTGCTCATCTTTATACTAAATATTTGAATAGAGGATTTTAACTGTGTTTTTTTTAATAATATAAATAAGTGATAACTGATCTAACATAAATCAATATTTTAAAATGTAAACTAGATTTACCTGCAATTTATAATACATATTTAAATGTATGCAATGATTATAATATTTGTTCATAATACACTATAGTTTGTTATTATTATACTTACTTTATTCGGAAGGTTAGGTTCGGAAGATTTTAATGTATAATAATTTTGAAAAAGTTTTTTCAATAGGTAATTACTTGAAATTTGGAGTCCCTATAGGCTGTTTATAATATGCAAAAGATTTTTTAACTTAAGGCCTCTAACTTTAAAGGTGGGGCTACTGGATAAAATCATACCCCCCCCCCCCCATATGACAAAAACTTAAATATGTCACTGAACGTCAAGTACATGCTAATGCAAAAATAATTATTATATTCCTCGTATTTTAGACAAGTATTGAGCGTTCAAATTCGAATCTTGTGAATAAATTATTTTTTAACTACAACGCAAAATCGGATGAATCAAAATGTAAAATACAAAATTGTCCACATCCAGTGATGAAGGGTCATCGTTCTAGGATATTGGAGAATCATATTCTTAAAAGGCATCCGAACGAATACAAGCAATTATTGATCGAAAGAAATTGTGAAGTTGATAAAAATATGAATAAACATAAAAAAGTAAGTGACTTGTGTGTATTAATTTAAAGCTAATGTAAGATGTTAATTGCTGAATTCAAAGGTATTATTTTTTACAATATGATCGTTTTGTATACAATGATAAAAAAAATAAATAAAATAAATTACATACTCTTAAAGTGTATATAGTAATAAATATATTATAATGCACTTCAAACAACAAAATCTAAATAACACCTTATTTTGCTATGTTTTATGTTTTATAATTATTGATTGCTTTTTTTTACGAATTGAAATTTTACTTTAACTGTTGTAGATTAGATCTAATGCAAAAATAATTATTATATCCTCGTATTTTAGACAAGTATTGAGCGTTCAAATTCGAATCTTGTGAATAAATTATTTTTTAACTACAACGCAAAATCGGATGAATCAAAATGTAAAATACAAAATTGTCCACATCCAGTGATGAAGGGTCATCGTTCTAGGATATTGGAGAATCATATTCTTAAAAGGCATCCGAACGAATACAAGCAATTATTGATCGAAAGAAATTGTGAAGTTGATAAAAATATGAATAAACATAAAAAAGTAAGTGACTTGTGTGTATTAATTTAAAGCTAATGTAAGATGTTAATTGCTGAATTCAAAGGTATTATTTTTTACAATATGATCGTTTTGTATACAATGATAAAAAAAATAAATAAAATAAATTACATACTCTTAAAGTGTATATAGTAATAAATATATTATAATGCACTTCAAACAACAAAATCTAAATAACACCTTATTTTGCTATGTTTTATGTTTTATAATTATTGATTGCTTTTTTTTACGAATTGAAATTTTACTTTAACTGTTGTAGATTAGATCCTCAAATGGAATACTTGATGATATTGAAATAAATAAAAAAAATATAAATACATCTTTAAACATATCAATGAGTCGAGATATATTACTGGAAGCTTGTTTAGAACTTGTGACAAATAACGGTAGACCATTTGACATATTTAAAGACTCGGGAATGAAAAAAATATTAAAACCAATAACTGATGCAGTTGGAGGAAGTAATAATAATTATTTATTAAAATAAAAAATAATATATACCCAAGGCTGGGCATTAACGAGTTAAAAAGATAAAGTTAAGTTAAAAAGTTAATATAATTTAAACTTTTTAACTTAACTAATTACTTTTGGCTTATCATTAACTTAACCGTTAATATACTAAATTTCTTTTTAAATTAACGTGAAATTAACGAATTAATTTTTAATTTTAAGAAGTAAGTTAAGCTAATTTATTTTGTTTTTAGTTTTATTATATTTCACTATTTCAGTCTATTTTGTTTTCGTGTCAAAAAATATTTAAGTACTGTGAATTGTTTAAAGTTAAAAATTTAAATCATTCAAATTTAACTTATATGGAAATACTGTATAAAGTATGAACACTATAGTCTATAATTTAGTTTTAGGTTGGAAATAATTAAATACACTAGCATTGTATAAACAAATTAACTTTTTTTTAACTTAATAAAAAGTTAACAAATAGTGTGCATGATAACTTAACCGAGTTGAAAAAAATCATTAACTTGCCCAGCCTTATATATACTTACTCATAATATGCAGAATTTGATTAAATTGAGCTTATGAAATATTCTAAATTGAAGTTATCTGTAAATTATTTTGAAATTAATACTTATGTGTCTATTGGCTATTTAATATATTTAAAATAACTTAATAAAATAATCACATCAATACACTCACTTTATTTAGATTTATAAATTAGTTTGATAACTGATAAGCAGGGCTTGGGACTTAAAGCATTTGCTTATTTTTATGGATTGACTTAAAATGTAGCAGAGTGCTATGGAAGTGTATGTCGTGTTACGACACGTTCAATTATGAAATTTGAAAGTGCTTTTTTTGCTTTTTTCATTGATTTTTCAAAAAAAATGCTTATTTCCAGTTTTTCTGGTTATTTTTGCTTTTTTGACCAGTTTTTCTACTTTTTTATGGTTTTCTACTACAAAGTTGTTTTTGATAGAATTAAAATTAAATCATTTAATGCAATAATGACGGTAAGATTTAATTAATTAATTTTTTTTCAGCTATTTGTAAATATCGTTTACATTTTAATTTTCAGAAAATCTCTTGGAAAATCTATAAAAAATAATGCAAATCGTCTAGAAAGTGAAGTTTAATTTTTTTATAATATAAAGATTTATTTTGATTTTTTAGTTAGAAACTTTTCTTAATCATTATTTTTAGCACAGTTGTACAAATTATATCTATACTTTAACATGTAAAAAGAAAGTTTTTTTTTTGTCTGATATATTTTTGCTTGAATTTAAGTTTTTCAAATGTACATTTGAGTGCTTATAATGATGTTTTTAAGCGTTTATTTTAATAATTTTAAGTACCATAAGTCCCGAGTCCTGCTGATAAGTATTGTTTTTAAAATGTATTACCATTTATCATCCATCATTGCTGGTAATTATAATTTATAACTAGAGCGTGGATTTGTATGCACTAAAAAGTATTGAAATATGCCATATAATACGCAGTTAAAATAATGAAAACATGCCAAAAAATATGCAGTAAAAATAATGCAAATATGTAGTAAAAAACATAAAAATTTGTAAAAAATATGTAGGGAATTTTCTGAACAACTTAATGTTATTTTAAATTGTATTTATTATTAAAATGAATAATCATTTGCATTTCAAATTTTTCTTCTGTGAAGCTGTGACGTTTATCGTTTAACATTTTATTAAAGACTGAGAACGAGCGTATCAATGTTCTTCGTCAACTGAAGTTGTTGAGGCATATTTGAACAACTTAGTATTTTATCGGGTCTTGATAAAGATTTTCGAGCTGAACGTTTTCACCTAATAGTACTGCATTAATTTTTCATAGAATTTCTAGACCTTTATTTGCATTGAAAAGCTTGTTTAATTTTGCTGTAAGTGTGGCATCTTTCGATCCAGGAATAGAATGATTTTTTTCTTTCGTTTTGTCAATTATTGAAAAGCTTTTATGTAAAGTCATATTTTGAGTTTCCAGTTTTTTTATGACTATACAATTTATTTTTAATTTTTCTACTTGACAAAATATTATTTTATAATTTTTTTAAATTTTTGCTTCAATATGCAATAAATTTTGAACTTTGACAAAATATGCAAAAATATGCAATAACATTTATATATGCAGAAATTTGCGAAAAAAAATGTCATCATTAGTTTCAAATTATGATGGTTCGTGGAGATAACTGACAAAAAATCCAAAAATATTAAAAGGATAAAAATATGCAAATGCAATTGTATAGAAATCCGTGCTCTATTTTTAACTAATAATTATATTATAATAAATAACAGTATAGGTAGGTATATAAGTACATTATACAATGTGGGTACGTCATATAAATAATAATAATTTTAATTTAAATTATAGAAGTTATTTTCTATGTATTTTGTTTGCATTAAAAACAAAAAGTATTAACTTAATTTTTATTTTTAACAGATTTTGATATTAATCCAGAATTAATACAATTGTATATAATTAAGAAAGCTGAAAATATTATTAAGATTATTAAAAAGGAAGTAGAAAATCGTCCTTTATCCCTTAAAATTGATCGTGTTAAGCGATTAAATCACTCAATAATTGGTATAAATGTACAGTACCAAGTTGAAAATAAATTGCAAATTCGTACTTTAGAAATGACGGTGTTGCGTGAATCTCATAATGCTGAACTCTTAAAATCAGTGGTAAATCATTTTTTTTATGCATGAATTTTATTCTAAATATTATTATAATAATATATTAATATTTTATAAAATTCATAATATTGAATCAAACTACTTTAAATTTTTCTAATATATATAGATATTAAAAGTCCTTTATCAGTATAATATTATGCATGATCAAATATATTCCTGTACAGTAGACAGTGGATCCAATATGGTTAAAGTGGTAAAACCTAGTTCTGACAATCAAGGAAATAACGATAATAATTCCGATAGTGAGGCAGGTAATTAGTTGAACAAATAATTCAAAATTATAATAATAATAATACCTATATATATGTTATATTAATTTAAATTTTATAATGGCTGTTTTTAGAAATTATAAATGAAGAATTATCTGATACAAATGAAGATAACGGAGGAGATATTTTAATTGAGCATGAAAATAAAAATGATACTTTACAAGATCGCATAGCCATTTTATTTCAATCCCCTGAAAAAGGAGTGACGCAGAGTTTTAAATGTTCAGCGCACACAATTCAGTTATGTGTTTATGATGGATTAAATAACACCAATCATAAAGATATTTTGAATAAAGCTCGCAAAGTTGGTATATTAATTATAATTCATTACTGTTAATTTAAATTTAATATACATATATATTTTTATGAAGGTTGTCAAAGAATTGAGAACACCAACAATGGCTAAAGCATTAGAAAACGGCGGTTTGAAAAAGTCAATATTAGATTGTAAAACTAAATGGAACTCACTGTACGATATGTTACAACGCCTATTAGAACACAAAGATTTTTGCCTAATGAAATCTTTTGATAACCGATCACTGGAACTCAGCATAATTAATTGGGGTTTAATAGAATCATTGGTAAATTTATATCTCTTATTGAAATTTCAGTGGTGTAGCCAGGATATTTCTTTGGGGCTGCTGATAATGTGTTTAGTGTTTACACAGAGTTGGATTAACTATAGGGTCTCCCATAAGTTAAACATACTTATGCAGAGGTTTTATCTTATGTTTCGGTTTCTGTACGGCTATAAATATTTGTTTTGTAGTTACTTTCATAGAGCAAAGAAATAATTTTCTCCCCCAGTAACCCCCTTCTACGCCACTGTGACATTTAATTTATAAATATTAATCCATGTTTATTCATGAATCATGATACACCATTATATTTAAATTTTAATACATTATCTTCATAGGCGCAAATTGACTCAATTTTTTGGGAGGACTCAAGCCCCCCTCCCCATAGGACATATTGCTTAGTACCACAGAATATAAAAATTAGTACTAATTACTAGATTTTGAACTGGGGGGACTAAGTCCCCCCAAGCCTCCCCCTATTTGCGCCAATGATTATCTTGTACCATTTTGGTAGTAGATAGTAATAGTCTTCAACTAACTTAATTTAAATATATAGGTTATAGCTTTAAAACCAGTTAAAACAGGCTCTATTTCCCTTCAAAGAGCAGATCTGACAGTTGGAGATTTTTTTGGTTGTTGGTGGAAGATAAAGAATGGACTTGACAAAATAAATAATGTGTTTTCCGTTGCTATTGTTGAATCAATGAATAAAATAATGGAAAAATTATTATTAAATGATGTATTTTCAGCAGGTATATATTATGCGGTATTTTCATATTAGATATTAATTCTATTAAATAAATACATTTTTTTTTTAAGCTGTCTACTTAGATCCACGATATCAACAGCTACTATCACTTGAATCTAAAAATAAAGCTAAAGCTCATCTTTGTAAATTATGGAAACTTTTAGAGTCATTAAAAAATCGTGGAATATCAAATAATCTCAGAGAATCTGTAGACATTGCTAATACCAGTTCTGAAGATTTAAGACCTATTGATGAAGAAGAGGATGAATTTGAACAATTTCTAAATACAACTTGTGGACCACAGTCTGTTTCGTGTAGTACTCAAGTTCAGCTTCCTGATATTAAATCAATAATTGATTCATTTGATCGAGTGGAAAGAATTTCTTATGACTCTAATATTAGAGATTACTGGATTTCAAAACAGAAAGATATTCCAGAACTCTATAAACTTGCGCAAGTATTACTAGCAATACCCGCAACTCAAGTTAGTACATACAATACAAAAATATTTAGATAAAACTAAATGAATTTATTTTTTAATTTAATAAATAATATTTATACATTTTTTTAGGTCAGTGTTGAAAGGTGCTTTTCGAGCTTAAAGTATATTTTAAATAGAAGAGACCTTCCTCCTTCCATATTAGAAAATATTATGTTGGTAAAATGTAACACTATCACAAATTAAAATTTAAAACATTAAACAAACAGACTATTAAACTATTGGGATAGGTTCTAGTAATATTAACCTAATATTTTTAATGTATTACAATTTAAATAAGTTAAATAATGATTAGTATTTAATAATAAACTTTCAAGTATAAAATTAGATAGTTTTTCTTGTATTCTTGTTATTTGCGTTTTTCTGGACTTTTTTTATACGCCACAGTCTACTTTATGAACTAAATAATTTAATTCAGAATAAATATCTGAATGTAGAAGCAATAATATAATATTTAATAATGTATTGTATTTGATATTGTACTGTACTATGTATTTGTTCAATTCTCGAATATACTACCTTCGAGTATGTACCCTCAAATATCAGGATGTCTCTTTGATCACCTATGTACCCCAAGGAGGTCACCTAAGGCTATAATTACTATTTATCCTATTTATATATTTATATTAATAAATGGATTGCCAAAGCCCAGTTCTTCCTAATTGCCGATGGCATAAAAATCTACTTAGAAATGTATTCTCCTGGAAGTTATCTCGTCCTTCAATCTGAACTTAATTCTCCACCTGAGCCCAGCACTCCAGCGTTTAAATCTGTCACTCAACCTAGAAAATTGTCATATTATGTAATTTACTAGAAATCGTTCTCCCATTTATCATCCTTATTGTCACCTCGTGGACGTCCTTATTGCACGGGTGTTTATATTCAAGGACCTCGGGATTTTTTATTCCTTCTCTTTATGTTTCGAGCACAACATTTATGTAATTGTCCCTAAAGCCCTTAAGGTCTTAGGATTTATTAAACAAGTCTTAAAAACGTTCTCATCGGCCAATTGCCTCGGCTCAGTTTATTCCAGTCTGGTTCGCTCCAATATAGTTAGAGTATGGTGTGGAAGTTTGGTACTCCTACCTAGCCAAAGAGCTAAGATTGGAACGAGTCCAAAATAAGTTTCTTTCTTATGCCGTTTTCAAAAAATTGACCACCCTGCACTAGCTTGTTCGCCAAACTTTAAATATCAACCCTAACACTCTCTACCCGTCAATTAATTGCTGGCATTAATTTTGTTTCATCTCTTTTTAATGGCTTCATTGATGCTCCTATTATTTTATCTAACATCCAGTTCAGTGTTCCATCATATGCTACTAGAGATCACACTCCTCTTTAGGAGCCACCCCACTTTTCTTCGAATGGATGCAATCAACCTATGAAACTTATGCTTTGAAATTTGAATAATGCGTTGTAACTTTTACTAACTTCTTGGGTTACATGTGTATATACATATTTATAACTATTTTGTTATCTCTGTCTATTTTACTCAAATATTTAACTTCTGATTAGTTACTATATAAGTACCTATTTAATATTGAATTGCCCGATTGAGCGTAAGTTAGTCAAAATAAATAAATATTTATTTATCAATATTACATTATGAACATAGTTCTAACAGAGATTATTCAACAGAATATAGGACATTTAACTATATATAATATTATAATTCTGATATCGTATAATATAACATGTAATATAATATGTACTACGTATTCGTGTATCTGTAAATATTAATTAGGTAGTGTAATTAGTAACCATTACACACACACATACACCAGCATTTCAAATTAGACGTGGGCTTACTATATGTCATTGATTATTATTAATTTAATATCATAAAAGATTCCTAGGCTTCATTGAGTAAAAAACTAGTGTGAAAGCCCAGGATTATAATATGAATACCTACTTTCATATTATTTGTATTAATTATTAGTATCAATATAAATTAGTATATTTTATGACCAAAGCACATAATAATTTGTATAATACGCCCACAGAGGTTCATATTTTTTGGTAAATAACGATTAGTTTATTCAGTTTCAATATCAGAGTGAATTAACATATTATTACATTCTTAATAATAAAGTTAAGTATTCCTAAAATTTTTTATATTTATAACTAAGAATTCAAAGATTAATACAAAGTTCATCATAAGCTGTTATAACCTGGTATTATATAAAAATAAAGATGACCGTAATTTGACCAATATTTTAAATAAATAAAAATATAAAAAAATAAATACATTCCACCATATTACTAGTAAATATTAATATAAGTCTTATATTACATTTTCAAGCTTTTTGACCCAACAATTACAGTTTTATTGACATTAAAAAGAAAAAAAACAGGTAAGTGGATATTGCTCTGCTGTACAGTAGGTTACAAGTGGGTCACTGTATAATGGATTGTATTAAATTTGAATTCAATCATATAATATCATTGAATACAAAAAATTGATTATTCTGAGCGGTGACTGTTTGTCAGTGTGAATATTTTATATTATATTTATATTGTTATTACTTATTATAAATACGGTAACCGGTTAGTTGAATTTATATTATAAAATACTAAAATACTAAAATCGTTATTCTTGGTTACTTAGTATGTAATTTCCTCCAAATTTGAACAAGATTTTTTGGTTACAGAATAACTTACTTACATGGAACTTTGTTGTAAGTTTTCAAACCTAAGCTATAAAAGTTGAACATTTTATAAGTATATTTAACTATAAACTATTTATAACTATTTATTTTTTAACTGCTGTTAAGCAATATATTATCATAGCCTTGTATTATATTTTGACGCTTTTTGGCCTAAAAACTAAAATTTTATTGATATTTAAAAAAAAAAAAAACTAAAAAAATTTTAATTTGAAATTGTCCGTAAACAATTTAATACGAGTCAACATATTTTGAAAAATTTATCAAGTATAGGAATTGATAAAATAAACATATTATCTTTGTATCAAGTATCTACGGTTATTAGTTTTTAAATAACAACAAAATAAGAAAATTGCTGTACCTATGATAATTTGTTAATTTACGGGTGAATATCTAATGTCCAACTTCAAACCCTCGTAAAAATTTAATTTGACTTTTCGGTAAAGTTTTTTTTATGTTAGATGTATGAAAACTTAGGGGATATTTCGTATAACATTTTCAAAGCTAGAATAATATAAATTAAAAATTTTTTATGAATTTATAATTTTCAATAATTTTAAAATTTTAATGAACTTTGCCAATATTTTAACTTCACACTTCATAAAAAACGTGGATTTTTTTAATTTCCAGTTTCCATTAATAACATCTCTCGAGGAACGTTGTTTCGACCTCCTATTATATAATGTATACCAACTAGATTCACTTTCCCACCGGAAAACAAACTGAAGTTGAAAATCGAAACATTATTTCGACTACCTACTTATCATGTACACGCTACACAGGGACACAAAAAAAAATAATAACGAAGAAAACACACATAATTTTATTGTAAAATCAATACAATCATCGCTCTACTCAGAATGTAAAATATTATAGGCTATAACACATTTTACATTATATTTATTATTTAATGTTATCTTTTTCTGCCATAAGATAAATGTAATATACTAATATATATTAAAATATATGGAATCGTCAGACTGCGAAATCAACATATCCGGCAGAATTGGTAAAACGCGTTTTTGTCATCGAACCGATAGTAGTCGAATATACCATCTCCTCCGACGACCGTACGAAACCTACGCTGTCGAAAGGTTAACATTATAATTGTACTGTCAGTTGTACTCTCACTTCCATATAGGTACGTTCGATCTTGCATTTGATCACAACAACTGTAAACCCAAATTCTGTGTTAACTGTTCAAATTAAAATTAAAAACACCACACCGTGACAGGATTACAGTCATCTGTACAATATCACATCTACAGTTCGAGGTAATGTGACATTGTTAACTATTGTTATAATTTTAATTTGATGTAAGAACAACTTAAGACAAAGGTAGAATTCATTTTAAATCTTATAATTTAATTATTCTTTCTAATTGAAAATGTTTTGAATAATATTTAATAATATAATAATATTTTCAGTTTTATAATAATAATTAAAACTAGTAATTTGGAATATTATAATAAAAAGTTTATCAATTTAAAGTACAAAAATATCGGATAAGTTTCCGGAAATACCGCGTTTTAGCTCGACACTAAAATTTTAAAGCATTAAAAACTATGTTTAAAACTCAGATAGATTTATTTTCTTTTTTTTTTATATTTTTACATATAAATAAACTAATTCTGAGTGTTTATAATGGTCTAAAAATGTTTTACAGTTTTCCTTGGTTTGTAAACATTTTGGTTTTTGACATTAGGTATCACGTTTTGCAAATCCACCTTTATATTAAATATATTGTATTACATATTCAAACTTTGCTTTGCAATCGTGCACTTGTGATATCAACTATATTGATAACATCTACAACTCTTGTTATTATTATATTTTTTTTTCATATTAAAATGTTCAATCTGTTCCAATGTAGAACAATAAGTAAAACATATGGCCAATTTAAGATGCCTTCCATTGAGGGCACTTTGTCAGTAATTATTTATATACATTTATGTACGTTTATAATAATATTATAAATTATACAATATGGACATTAGCTACGTTAATATTTCCCGACACCACAGCCTTTTCAGTCTCTTTCTGGGAATACCGGATATATTAGCTAATTAATCATAATGATTCTTTGATTCAAATATTTGTGTGGTTTTGAACATATTTTATCTTCTGCAAAAAGTTCTAGCTATATCGTGGAAAGATGAGATGGCAAGATCATTGTGAATAAGATTGTAAGGACTGGTTGGAAACGTTCTTATGAATATAACTTTAAAAAGATAACAAATACTGATGTAGTATATTACTCTCAATCAATGCGAAAATGTCAGTTATTCGTTGTAAATAATTTAATAGTTTTTATTCGTTTTTCATGGTATACGCAGTGGCAGTTCGATTGTAATGATTGCAGAATAAATAGCCAAATCGGTTGCCGTTAAAATGTCTTATTTTATTTTTCATATGTATAGTTTTTAATTTTGAATTAATTTTTAAAATAAAATATTGATTTATGTCATAATCATCTATTTTGTAGAAGATATCAGTTTTGAAAATGGATGAACTAAATTCGGAATTTGCACAATTATCATTGGTAAGCTCTCCTGCTACTGTACAGGAAACTGAAAACCACGGATATAGATATTATGGTTGCATAACGGTCATGGCCTATATTGGATTACAGCGTTAAGTGGCACCAAAATAGGTTCTTGTCAAATTTGACAAAAATTTGTGTCATACTAGCGCCTTCAACAGCCATTATTAGGTATAGTATTTCTATAGTTTACCTAGCCTATAGTAGCCTCCTTCCAAAATGTTGAAATCTTGGGCTGAAAGAGGAAACTATTTTATCATATTTGCTCGAAAAGCGGACGTTGGCGAAAAGAGGGAGTTCGTTTTTGGGCGAAAGGAGTACCTCCCACAACTATAAGGAGCGCTAGTATAACACAAATTTTTTTTGTATGTATCCTAGTTACGTGTATATATATAATATGTAACTTGAAGAGAACATTTGGCACCGTTAAATTATTGATAGTTGTGCAAACATAGAATCTATATCCATGCTGAAAACCGAGGACCTAAAGTAAATATGTCAATTAATGTTGAATACTTAAATGTAAAACCTGTACCTACCTATAATACATAATAATAATTTATGAATTTTTGTTAAAACTATTAACTCATTATTAAATCATTATATTTTACAAAATATAAACTTTTTAAAGAGCAATTTAAAAGAAGAAATGCAAACAATTCTAAGTGACCAATCAAAATTAAAAGAAGAAATGCAAAAAAATCTAAATAACCAATCAAAATTAAAAGAAGAAATGCAAAAAAATCTAAGGCACCAATCAAAAATGAACGAACGTATAAAATCAATATTTAAACATTTACGACACAATACGTTCTTTAACGATAATTATTTCCCCCTGGATAATTATGATGATTTAAAGTATATGGAAGATAAAATATCGAAAAAGAACGTTACTGATCCTGAATTTAGATCACATTTGGTAATAACTATATATAATTTGAGTTAAGTCAAAATGAATAAACGTAATGAGTTAAATATATTTTATATATAAAGGTTGATGATCTTATATTTATTGGAGGAAGGGACGTAAAAGACATGGTCATAAGATTAATGACAAAATTGTTTACTATGAAACTATTATCTGGTTATAGTCGGTCAGGTGGAAGAAGAACAGATAAACTCTCAGGATTGAATATTTACAATATTATATTTGGTAAGTACTAACTACATTACAATATATGAAAAAATATCTATTACCTGTTTTGAAAACTACTGGGAAATTTTAGATTCTGAGCGAAGCGACGAATGTATTGATTTTACAATGATGTGTGTTTTTTTTTCTTGGGTCTGTCATCACCTTTTAGGACAGTAAAAGTGCTTGGAATCTCTTCAATAGTTACTTTTCTGATAGGAAAGTGAATCTAGTTGGTACTTTGGGGGATCGAAATTTCCCAGTAGTTTTCAAAAGTGCCGTGAAAAACAAATGACCGTAGATACTTGTAAATTTCACTGAATTTTATGTTAGCATTTTTTGTACACGATAAAATTTTGAAAATAATTTGACTCTTTTTGAGCCGTTTACGGACATTGTCAGTTTCCATTTTTTTTAGTTTTTTTTTCTACAAATATCAATAAAATTTTATTTGTTGATTAAAGAAATTTGAAATTTGAATAGAAGGCTCCTGGGTTATTTTTTCAAAGGCAGGTGAAAAAAATTAAAAATTCTTAGTCACAGTTTTTATTTATAAGCATTTAAAGTTCAAATTTTAACAAAATACGGAAAAATCACGAAAATTAGCAAATTATTTTGAGTTGAGAATTTATAAAAATTTTTCTTTTTAAATCTAAGATTTGTTAATGTAATACAAGATTATCCATAAGTTTATCTACTTTTATCAAAAAAAAATGTCTACGAGAAAGTCAAATTAAATTTTTATGAGCGTTTGAAATTCATATTTTTACAGCATTTGATATGTACATGTTATATACTTGTAACCTACTGTACACCTACTGTAGTGTATTTACCCACTTTTTTTTAGTTATCTATTCCCAACACTGCTCTGATGTTATTCAATTTATCATTGTTATATTTTCCTTAATTAATAGTTAGTATAAAAAAAAATATTTATATTGTTAATTGTAATTGTTGAGCAATTAAATAATTTTATACAGAAACCTAATAAAAATAATAAACTATCAAACTAATAGTTATATCTAAATATAAATGTACAATAGGTTGATATTTAAAGACCTAAGATGACTTTAAACACAATACTAAATGAGAAATATTATATAATATATACCTATACCTATAGTAATGTTTTTATAATTTTACAGATGCTATAACAAGCAAATTCCCAAATACTCCTGAAACAGAAAAAGATTTTAAAGAAGCAATCGATAATCATCTCAAAAAGGCACCAAGACCGTCAGTATAAGTTACAACCGAACATTTAAAAAAAGGCCATCCTTCAAATCTTCACACATTTATTCATCAATTCCTGAAACTATTCAATACCACACACACTGATATGTATAAATAGCACACACAAATCTACCAAAAATCACATTATTGTTTGCAGGGCTGTCCTTAAACTTTTTTAGACCGGCCAAGGGCAGTGGTATAATTAGAGCCCTACGACTTGGATAGACTAACCTAACCATTTTATTAAATCAGACAAATAGAGTAGCCCAACGAGCGAGGCCCATCGATCGTGGGGCCCAGGGCACGCGCCAAAAGTGTCCAATGGGAAAGAGGTGCCTTTAGAATCACACTCCAGTTAATCATATTTAATAAAAAACACAAAATCATAACAATAAAACTTTCAGGATTATCCGCAGATTACTATATCACACGTTTCTCGTTACTCCAGATAAGTTTCGCGTATGGTTTTAATTTTGTAAATATTAGTAACAAGACATAAGTCAACAACATTTAGTGTGATCGCGTCTCTTTTAGACTTCGCTTATAATTCTACAAAAATTTATAGTGACAATTTAACATTGAACTCGCATAATGGACGACGTGATACCTACAAGTTTACACTATAAATTGAGGCGCGCAATCAATAATTCATCAAAACTATACATGCCAAATTGTTTTTAACAGTAGAAAAAAATCTGTGCGTTATTAAAATGTGCGGCTCTGAATGATACGTGTGTGGTCTTGAACGACAGCGACACTCCTAAATACCTAAACGTAAACAGGATCAAACTTAAATTAATTTTAAACGCATTTTTTTTTAACTTTTATATTTTATAAATCCTGAAGTATTTATTTATTTTATTTTTAAATTGTTCATCTTTTAGTTACATATTTCAAAAGATGTAATACATGTGTTGTACCTACAGTTTTTGTATTAAAAAAAAAATAATGTATTGCTACTTTTTAACTATTTGTCGATAATAAATAAGTATTCTATTAAAATGTATGGTACATAAATATAAATAATTAAAAAACCATTATCGAAAACTAAAAGTATTTCAAGTCACCTCGTTCTCAGTGTTCAGGGTTGGATCAAAGAGATGCTTGCATAGTGATAGGCTCTATAAATTCGACTTCTACACTTAAATACCTTTAACCTAATATTTAATTTTTAAGTTTCAAAGTTTAATTTATATAATATAGCTTATAAGTTCCTTGTTTTTTAGGTTTTCAAGTCTCAGGTTTTGTTTGTCATTTTATCCTGCCCCATACGTCATCTTACCCCATAGCTAGGTGTGGAAAGATGAAAACAATTAATTTTTTTATGAAAACCCATGTATTGACCCTATAAAGACGAAAAATAAATTGAAAAAATTCATAGTATAATATAACTATTAAGCAAGATAAGGCAGAATTCCTCATCAGAATTTCAGTTCTTGAATCTATATACAGCGGCCGAGTAAAATCGTAAAAGTATTTAAAAAAAAAATAATAATAATCTACTGGTGACGATTACTGATCGGGGGTACCCACCTGCGCAGCTGTCTGCACTGAGTGACTAATCACTGATGCCAATTCGTGATCGACAGCAGTCCCGTGGTTATAAACGTGCATGTGCATATTTAAGTGAATATACGTCGAATATTAAATATTTAAATAAAACGACTGATCGTTCGGTTTTAAATACCGAGCTTATAGCTTATTTTTTCAACCCATATGGATAGGTCAAGGGTATCTCACACATGAGTCACATATTATTATATTATTATTATAATTAGTGGACATATTATGGCCTTTAATTTTTTTTACAAATACGTTTATATAAAAAATAAAAAAATATCTTTGGCACGGGCAACGCCGGCGGGGCAGCTAGTAAACTATAATATTCAGTATACAATATAATATTATTATTATCATATATTAAAATACATAATATGCCTATGCACATTTCTTAAATATTAGGATAGGTAATTATTTATTAATTTATCAATTTTTAAATGAAACTTTGAAAGTAAAAAGATATGTTTCTTGTGTAAGTTTCTGTTTATGTTAAATGTATTTAATAGTTTTCATAATGATGTCATTCAAGTATTTGTGCTAAATACATACGTATATTTTTCATATACATACCAAAAGAAATGAGTTATTAAAATGTAGTAGGTATACACTCTACCTAGTAAGTGGTAGAACTAATAAATTGAACCAGAAATATTTTTTAACAAAACCATTGCAATTATTATATTATTAGCTATTATGATATTGTCATTATCAATGATGTTGATATTGACACCGGGCGTCTTAACACGTTGACGGACATGACTGCTAATGAAGTTATGCAAATTACTGTAATTTGGTAGTCACTCTGATTGGGCACAATTCATAGATTTTTATATATTTGATTCTTTTTTTACCAAAATTGTTAGTAAGTCACAATAGGCCACTAGATCATTTCCAATGTGGTGAAGCCATAAAAACACAACTACTCTAGCATTCATGCCATTTTACGACTTAATTTAGACTGCTATACCAGTCGGCAGTCATGGTCATATTACGACTTAAATTAGTATGACTGCTATAACAGTTACTGTCCGTCAATATGTTAATGAATTTTTTAAATCACCATTTTTACAATTGTGCCATACCTTTTTTTCGTGCTTACACGTTCCTAATTTATTGTTTCTTTATGCTAATAATATTAATATTGCAAGTGTGAAATTTAAGTACCCGGAAATATTCTTAGAATTTTCAAGGATCGGGATGTATTGCAACAAAGGTATCTAATGAATTATTTAAACTGGTCACTCTGTACGATTTTTATTTTTTAATGTAGTAAACAGTTTTTAGATTAAGGACTAACATTTAAAATATAAATATGTAAATTATGTAGATTGTGGATTGAGAGTTAATTTTATTATTATTACAAGACTGAGTGAGTTCTTATGGACTTACGGCCATTAACTTAAACTTAGATAGATATAATGGTAGTATGGTGGAATATTTTAAGACACACGGGATATAATATTCATTATATTGGTACAATACCTAACCATAAGCAATAAATCACAACCGGTTTGCATAGTTTTTAAAATAAAATGTTAGTTATAAGTATTACGCTGCGTTATTTATTTTTGACAATTTACTGGAAGAACGAGATGACCAGTAAAATGACGTTAATTCCCTTCCGCCACCGCTCGATAATTTATTCTTTGCCAACTAAATTTTGATAGTAATTGTTCGATTAAGACTATCGACAGTTTGAATATTTCTGTATCATTTATTCGCATTTCCGTTTAAACGATTTTGTATTAAAAATTTATATTTTTATGATATATTATCAGATTTAGGTCATTCGTAGGTACCTTTGATACGCTAAAATACATTTTTAATAATTTTAAGATGGTTTGAAATGTTTTTTAAGACTTATTTTGAACGAAAAAAACAATAAAACGCACATAACATATTTTGTCTCTATATCCAATGGAACTTTTTGCTGAGAGAGTAGTTTAGTAGTTGTTCTTTTATTATTTTATTAATATAGGTTTCAATATTGTCCAAAGACGTGGGCTTACTATATAAATATAATGTCATTGACTTTATAAATACTAATATAAGCACTTATTTGTATTTAGTATTAGTTTATTTTATAACCAACGCCCAACAGTAATAATTTATATGCTACGCCCGCAGTGGTTCATATTGTTGTCATCATCTTACAAGTGCATACTAACATATATAAATTGCGATCAGTAGTTAACGATTAGTTTTGCTAGTTTCAATATCAGAGTAAATTAACATATTAATATAATCATATTGAAATGTAATAACATTATCTGTGTTTTGTTGAAAGACATGTTTTTTCAGATATTTTAATTTTGAAATCAGTTATGTAAACTTTATTAATCAGTAGGTACATTATTGTTAATGTAGTAGCAGTGCTACTATATATATCCTGATTCCATAATTTCAACCAGTTTTTTATTTATAATGACCCCACATAAATTGTACTCATTGTTTTTAATTTCACGAACTGTAAATTATACTTGTGTTATACTATAAGAAAAAAAAATTTGCGCATAATAATTTTCTTTAACGTTTGAATATAGAATTTTGACAATTTCTCAAAATGGTGAAAATTATTTTGTGGGAGGGGGGAGCAAAATAATACCAAGAATCACAATTTAAAAAAAAAAATGTTTAAAATATATCATTTTTCAATATTTCATCCGTCTTATAACCCTAATTTTAAGTAGGTACTAGCCACTACTAGGTCATAAACATAATAATAATAATAATAAAACCTAATCCACCTTTGATAATTTTTGTTAACGTTTTAGCGTGTACTTCGATTAATACAATATGTATCATTTAGCTATAATTTAATTTAATTTTGTATTTATTTATTGTAATGCAGCTGTGATGCGTGACTCGTATCTATTACACATCTCACCCGTCGAACCAAGAAAATATTATAATATGATAAAATTCAATTAAAAAATTACAGCTAATACAACTGAATCTGTTTCGAACAACATTTATTGGTTATTATATTATTACAATACAATTTTGTTTTATTTAATTTAACATCAAATATATTATGACACTGCATTTTAATCAATACGTTATATTGTACGTTATTTTAAAAAGGAGGAAATACATTTAAAAATAGTAACAATAGTAGCAATATTCAAAATACAATATACAGACAAAGAAGACAATTATTGTGTTACAGTGTAATTGACGTGTGTGAAGTTAGCCCCCCCAATATACTAAAAAACTTTCAAAATATTTGTAACCTAATTTTTTTAATTTGTAACTATTTGTAACCAACTTTTCAAAATTTGTAAATTCGTAGTTCAAAAGTTACAACTGGTTTCTCAATGAGGGGCCAACTTCACGCCAGCCCCCCCACTTTAACTAAATCTATAGAAATTAAATTCATTATTTTCCTTTTAATTTGTAACTATTTGTAACCAACTTTTTAAAATTTGTAACCTCACTGTATGAGAGTTATGACCATTTCCAAATGGAGGACTAGCCCCCCAAACCAACTAAATCAATTCCAAAATATTTGTAACTCGTTAAGCTTTATTTGTAACCATTTGTAACCGAAATTTTAAAATTTGTAACCTCGTTGTACCAGAGTTATGGCCATTTCCACATGAAGGGGTAGCCCTCCTAACAAACTGAAATATAGCCAACCATATCATACACTTATTTGTTGGACATTATCTTTGAATACTACTATTCAATTTTGTTGGACATTATCTTAATTCAAACAGTACAAACATTCAAGAGCAAAATTGGGGAGTGCTCAAAATAGTAACTAACTCATTATGATTCATGATATTATATTATATTTGTATATTCCTTACATGTTTTAATATAAAATGAAAGAATTAATACAATTGGTATTGTTTTGAATATTATTATATAGATTTTAATGCCATATACAAAAATGATAAGAATTCAACGGAATTGAATTTCATAATTTGTAAATAATTACTTTTGGATTCTGTCGATATTCTATTGATGAGCACCTCCCCCCCCCCATCTAAACCACGAGTCAGCCCCCCGACTCTGTCCGATCGACTCGGGACTAATGTCAATATTTTGTAACTCATTTGTAACCAATTGTAACTAACTTTTCATAATTTGTAACCAACTTCTTTTATACTCTGTCGATGTTCTAAAACCATGCCATGTGGTAAAAAAAATGTCAGATTGGCCTCTTAATAGATGACTGATAGTAAAGCAACTTTTGGCGAAAGGTAGTGGCATTTGCTGTCGTTAAAGATATGTTTTCATCTGGAATTGTTCCTTCAATAATATGGTTGAGGAAAAGAGAATTAATGCCAGGTTTAACTTTTAGCCACAAGCTGATTTCTAGAGATTAGGTGTGTTAACATTTTCAAGGATAATATTATAATGCATATAACATATTTTATTATTTTAATGTTTATTTACGGTTTACACACCGATTTTAACTGTCTCTTATTTAGTTCAAAAGCCCCCTCAAGCTGTTATCACACAGATCATTTGTGAAGCCGTGACTATTGAACAAGATTTTTTTAAAAATGCTTTACCAGTTAGGTTGATTGGCACGAACTGTGAAAAGATGGCCAAGTTTAATGAATTTGGTTGCTGAAAGACTGTTAATAGAATGGAGTGTCCTATAATATGTACATATATTGATCATAGTAGGATTAATTTAAATGTTTAATTAACAGATCGTCAAATCCGTTCCCATTCATGGAACTTACTTATCAACAAGAAAAGACAAACTTCTTTAAATAAGACTAAGCAAACGCCAATACCTTCAGTTGCACTCTGAATCATGTTGTGAATAAAATTATTTGTGAATGACTTATTATCATTATAAAAAAATTATTTTTATAGTAAACAATGTAATGTATTTAAAATCTAAATAAATTATACAATCATACTTTTCATTTTTATCGTATTTATAGTTAGTTTAATTGTTTTGTAAAATTTAGAAAATGTGACTAATGTGTTGTAATTTATTGTTATACTTGCAGCAGTTATTTGTTCAAACTAAATAGAAAAGTTAAATACTAAACTAAAAAGAAGGATTATTCATAGGGCACTAGGTTATCAATGTTCAAGTCTACACAAAAATTCTACTACAGTCACATTACTAAAAAAAAAAATTGAAAGGGAGTGTTGGCGCCCGCAGGCAAATGCATTTTAGAAAACAAAAAAAAAATTTAGAAAAAATTAAATAGTTGGAACACACATTAAAGAGTTCAAACTAAGATTTCCATAATCTTAAATGGAAAAACCATTCAAAATAATTATAGGTAGTTCATTTAAGAAGGATTATTCATAGAGTATTAGATTATCAATGTTCAAGTCTACACAGAAATTCAACTAGAGTCACAAAACTAAAAAAAAAAATTGAAAGGGGTGTTTGGCGCCCGCAGGCATTGCATTTTAGAAAACAAAAAAAGATTTTAGAAAAAATTAAATAGTAGGTACACACTACTAAAAAAAAAAATTGAAAGGGGGTGTTGGCGCCCGCAGGCAAATGCATTTAAGAAAACAAAAAAAAACTTTAGAAAAATTAAATAGTAGGAACACACATTAAAGAGTTCAAACTATGATGATTATAATCTTTAATGAAAAAACTATTAAAAATAATTATAGGTAGTTCATTTAAGAAGGATTATTCATAGGGTACCAGATTATCAATGTTCAAGTCTCCACAAAATTTCAACTAAGGTCACACTCCTAAAAAAAAAAATTGAAAGGGGGTGTTGGCACCCGCAGGCAAATGCATTTAAGAAACCAAAAAAAAAATACGGAGAAAATTATACTTAAGGAATACACATGACAAAGTACAAACAAAAATGCTCAATAATTTTAAACAGAAAAACTGTTCAAAACATATAGTTTATTAAAGAAGGATTATTCATAGGTACCAGAATATCAATGTTCAAGTCTACACAGAAATTAACTAGAGTCACATTACTAAAAAAAAAAAATTGAAAGGGGATGTGGGAGGGGCGCCCGCAGGCAAATGCATTTAAGAAAACAAAAAAAAAATTAGAAAATATTAAATAGTAGGTACACACTAATAAAAAAAAAAAAATTGAAAGGGGGTGTTGGCGCCCGCAGGCAATGCATTTAGAAAACAAAAAAAAAATACGGAGAAAATTATACTTTAGAAACACAGGACAAAGTACAAACAAAAATGCCCAATATTTTAAACAGAAAAACTATTCAAAATATTTAGTTTATTAAGAGATTATTCTAAGTGTATTAGATTATCAATGTTCAAGTCTACACAAAAATTTAACTAGAGTCACATTACTAAAAAAAAAAATTGAAAGGGGGGTATGGGCGCCCGCAGGCAAATGCATTTAAGAAACCAAAAAAAAATTAGAAAATATTAAATAGTAGGTACACACATTAAAAGTTCACTAAGATGTCCATAATCTTAAATGTAAAAACTATTCCAATAATTATAGGTAGTTCATTTAGAAGGATTATTCATAGGGTACCAGATTATCAATGTTCAAGTCTACACAGAATTAAACTAAGTCACAATACTAACTAAAAAAAAAATTGAAAGGGGGTGTTGGCGCCCGCAGGCAAATGCATTTTAGAAAACAAAAAAAATTATAGAAAATTTAAATAGTAAACCACACATTAAATAGTTCAAACTAAAATATCCAAAATCGTAAACAGTTTTAAAATGTTTTAAATTAAGATATATATAAAAAATCAAAAAAGTCAAATATATAAAAATTAAATTGAATGGCGAACGTGAGACAGCCTCTTTTCAAATTATATAGTATGTACACAGGCACTCAGTGTACTCCTAGGTATAACCGGTTAATGTTGAAATATATTTTTACAAATCAATCTATTAGAATTCAAAGAATTGAAATAAAATTGTTTGAGAAAACTGGGTGAAATAACACTAAACAAAAGAATACGCTGGAACCTAATACAACAGTACCTAATAACTACATTCCAAAAATTAGGTATTGTTTACATTGTAATAATACGAACAGTTATTATGCAGAGGTGTATCACTTTAATATATTATTGAAAATGTATAAAAATGAATGTAATTATTAAGGATGTAAAAAAATGTGGGAAGGAAATCTTGAGAATTCTTTGACAATAGGATACAAAACACAAAACCATATTTAAATTAAAACTATTGATTTCATACATTTTCTATTACAAAAACTCATGAGTATTGAAAACATTATAAAATCCTAATAAATAATATTTTTTTATATTTTATAATTTGTCGTGGTAAAAACATCATTATTTAATGTTGGCTGTATTTAAGTTTTTTATAATAACTATACTGGTACAACTCTAGCTGACAGTCTTTAAGACCGTGTTAAAAACTATGATAATTAGTTAACGTCTAATTTCCTGTCCTATCCTTACCTAACCGAACCAATTAATAATATTTAAATATTTTCTTTCATTGTTATGTTTACAATATCGAAACCTTGATAGTTAGTAGAAAAACCTTCGCAAAGCTCACGACCTGTCTCGCTAGTCGTCCATCAGCACCATAGCTTCAACCAACCATAGGTTTACCTAACTAACCTCCTTATGACTTATTAGGACACTTTGAATAAAAAGATCCTGAGTTGCAGGTTGCCAAACTTAAGTGTTTGATTATCAGTTTGAACCTTTGACTGTTGACACCTTAATTCATAAATCCATGGATGGAGCCCATATATAATAAAGATATGGATAGGCCACGTTCCCAGAGGGGAAGGCAATTGAGGCTCCTTTATATTGATAGTAGGTATACTTTATTTGGCCTCAATTGTTCCCCTCGAAGACCCATTATGTCCTATCCATATCTTTATTATCTAAGATGGAGCCATATCCAGCTCACTCGTGTAAACATTTGAAGCACATAAACGCGCTCAACGAGTCTCTATTAACGATTTATCAGCATCTATCCTCTCACAACACACACTTGGAGACAACACATGCACATGAAAGGTTTTTTTTAAAACAACATTTTTAATGATTTTTTTTAGCTTCATGTTTTTTTTTTAAAATACCAGGATAATGTCGAGCATGGGAGCAACTTTATAACGTATTCAATTAATTTTATTTTGGACTTATTGAAACATGCTATGGAGGACGGTCCTTTTGGTCGTCCAGTGTTCGCAAATATATCAATTCATAATTTGAAATCGCAGCCATGTCCCCCATACTCTGATATCTAAAGCCCATCCCACCTTCATATTCTCTATGCAAAAAGTAAATTTAAGACAAATTTGTAAATCAATGCACAGTCTCTCTATTGCATTAATATTTGTGATTTCATTAATTTTCAGTATTTTGTATAAGTAGATTGGGCAAAACATAAGACAATATCATTTACACAAGACTGTGACTAACACAATCATACTTTGATAAAAGTATATGATATAAGTACCTTCTATATTTGAATTAATCGTTTTTTTCCGGTACTTTATTGGTGGGCGGCACTTTAACTACGGCCCCTCAACTTTCTGAGGCTGCAAACCTTGAGGCATTCCCTTTAGGATTAAATTTAAATCCTTAAACATAACTCTTAATCAAGAGTTTGTAACTAATACAATCATAATATAATATGAGTATAGTACATTTTGTAATTTTTTTTCATAATATTTGACAGTTAGTGAAATATTAAGTTTGTATTTCTAATATATATATGTTATGATTATTTGGACGACACTTGCAACCACGGCCCCTCGATATAGTAATGTGGCGACCCGGCACGTCTCTTTTAGATTAATGATTAAATACTTAGTCAAGTCTTCCATTTACTAACATTTATATTTTGTAGATAATTTGGGATAATTTGAAGAAAAATTTGAAATTGAAGAGAGACTGTGTGAAATAACAAATATGTGGTGTGAAAGGTACATTTGAACGCGTGTTATAATGTATTATATTGAACTTTAGTTATTTTTATAATGTAGTATAATAAACGTATATTATATATAGATTTCAAGTATGATTTTTTTTAGTTTTTTTTTTTTTTTTTGTTAGTTACCTACCTATTACAATACAAGACACTTTATTTTTATATTTTAAAGCAATATATGTTTTGGATTATTTAGATCTATATAAACTGAATTCCATACCTGTAGTTTTGTATTTAAAGTTTATGTGATCAGAGTCGTGGACAAAATTTTTTCAGACTCTACTAGAATGTTGTTGTCAGTGGCGCCGAGTACGTACTTTAGGTGGTTCAAATGAACCACCTAAATTGGGTGGGTGGGTGCTTGTTGGCACTGGAGTGTATAATTATAAATACTTTTGAGTATTGTTTTTATTAATATTGTTTAATTTTGTCTATAAATTAATATTTTTTATAGTCTGATGGTTAATAAATATTATAGAATCTATGTAGGTACTTATTTTTCTTTGTAAATACTTGATTTATTGAATACCTAATTCATAGATATAATTATATAAATTATAATTTAAGTAGGTAATAACATTAAATATTAAATAATAGTTGTATCTATATAAATAATTATCATAGCCCATATTATGTAAGTAATTAGGTTATATATTATAATATTTTTTTACATAAACAATATTTTTTAAACTAGTTAAAAATTTTACTTAGTATATTAATATTTTATACATAATATATGTTCATAACTTTAATATATTATCAAAATAATATTTATACAAATAATAATGATATTCAATCTTAATTTTATCAAAAGAATTATAAATCTATTATTGTTTATTTTCTGTTCTTAGTAGATAGGTAATAATATTCACACATCATTAATAATGTTAAAAAAAAACATTGTAAGTAAATTATTCAGTGTATTATATAATTTTTTGTTTTTCTTAATTTCAATTTTGGCTAAAATTTAGAAGTTAACGTCGGCGACAGTTGTGGGATTGACCAAAGTAGTGGTATTGATTTGGCAGATAATATAATGTAAGGAAAACATTCCATAATATAATTGGCTACCTATTCTATTATAATTTATTTAAAACGGTATGACTAATGATATAATAATTTTTAGTTTGTTAATTAAGTTTGATGGAATTTTATTTTTTAATTAATATGTTATACCATTAACTTCTTTTATATTTTTAAAACTGATGAATTTATTGAATTAAATCGATTTACATTGTGAATATAGCTAACTTTCATTCGCCACAGTGAGATACTACTTGCTGCTGCTTTATTAGGTTTATCAGTAACATGTGTGTATAGTACACATTTTGTATATATTATATTAAAATAATTTCATTGATACTTATATAGTTCTATGTTATATTTTGTTAAAATGTATCAACTATTGGTTATTGGTCCATCGGGTGAGTGTGTGGTAGGTTCTAAACTAAGATGATATTTTGAACCACCATTTTTGAAGGACCCCGGCGCCACTGGTTGTAGTTAATAAATATAAAATAGGTATGTGGAATAACAGTACCTAACCTTCTATGATAATTTTTTATATGAATATAATATTATCAGTAATAGCTCAATTTAACACTTTTACGGTACTTAATACATTTTCCTAATATTTTAACAGAAATTATGGAGCTAAAAATATAGAATTACCTATACTATGTTACGGTCCATAGTACATAGTTCTGTTTTGTTTCATTTATATAATAATGCTTTTTAATATACTTTTTCATAAATTAATATGTATTACAGTTGGCTTTTATGATTTGTTTGAACTATTAGTACGTATTTTTTTGGGGATCCCTATTGTTACAAACCGTTACCAATATGCGGTTTTTTTGGGTTAGTTCATTAATATGCATGTTTTCATTTATTTGATTCGTATTTATGCTTATTTTCTTAAAATGTTTTTATATTTTCGGTTCATCCGTTAGAAAAATAAATAGGTACCTACCTACCAAGTGTGTGAATAAAGAATTTTTTTTTGTAACCCAATTTGAATTATTATTTATTATTATACTTTTTTTCATTGCATTAAATTCACAGCCCTGCTAATTACTTTTACTTCCATCATAATACCTACCACAGTTAATGTGGTGTCAAAATGTCAACTTGTCAACAATCACTGCTTGTTCAACTTGATAACACTTAAGAGGATGTCACCATTTAGCGCACCATTTATTTCTCTCTCTGACCCATACACAATCATTTTAGTGTTTTCTTAATCGCACATTTGGTATGCTACGCGTGGGTCAAAGATGGAAAACAAATAGTGCGCTGACATCCCAACCAGCAAATGATCTTTTTATTCTATCCTATAAGTCGAGGTTGTAAACCTATATCAACCGATAACGGTATAGTTTCAGCCATGGAGTCAAATGGCCTTTGCAATTCATGATCCTTCCCTACGTATTCGGCATTGTTAACATAACTATTCTACCTTTACACATTTTCTTCCCCCGTCTCTCACAGCTATATAAAGGTTCAGCAACTCTAATTCCACACCTCCAAATGATCGGTATTCTGTCTATCCATCTTTTCTTCAGCTAGTCTTCTTCGCCCCTCATTTCCCCCCTAAATTAACTTCTTTAGCCACTCTCACTCTCTCTTATCATACAGTGACCGAACCACCTAAACCTTATTCTCTCTTGTTTTCACTGCAATATGTACACTACCCGAATTAATTAATTTCTTATTCTATCCTCTTTTGTACCTTAACACCTAACTTATTATTTTCATATCTGCTCTGCCCCTAACCTTACATTTCTTTTTCTTCTTTCATACACCAAACATTCTGAAATCCTGTTGACCCATTTCCTTATCTTCGCCGTATCCCACACTTCCTAATTCCTATTCACTCAGTCTCTAGTTACCTACAAGTCATTGTACTTGATTATCGGTGAAAATATTTAAATATCATTGAGCGAATTCCCTACTCGAAAGAATAACTTAAAAAAATATCATACCTGACCAATTTTCTAATTTTTTAACACGACTTTATTGATAGCCAGAATAGTGTTATACCAGTATAATTACAATACAAATATTGAAAGTTTTCAGGCAATACATCCCCTGATCAATTAACAATAATAAAAAGAAACCTACCGAAAAATAAGAAAATACATACCCCGTGACCGAATCAAAATCTGCTACGAAACTGTAGTAAACGTATATGCTTCTACGTTACCGAGTTAACAGATTTTCCGTGACAATAAATATTTAATTCAAGTCTTAAGAGTAAATTTAAACCACAAAATAATATGAAAACAAACTTACGCATAAACATCGACTCTTCCAGTAAAACCTAGCTGTACTGCAGCACACGCTGTCGCCGAAGAAACAGCTATCTTCATCCGTCAACATCTCGCTAATTGAAACTTATCTAGTATAGAATACTAGTATCTTTATGCTCTTATTATTCTGTTTTCTATTTCAGGGGTAAAAATACATTTTTTTTTTTTTTGATTTTGAATATGAAAGCTGTGAGATGATCGATATGAATTTCGTGAGAAATCTAGAGGTACTAGAAAACTGAGACGAGTGTGTTGAATGAATAAATTAAATAATTGAATTAACACAAAAATCGCTTTAAAATTAATTTAATTCAAATATGAGATGAACCTTATTAGATCATTTACATTTTCCAGAACAAGCCCCCAGTTGTTGGTCGCATGTCAATTTTAAAAACACACCGCTTTTTTATTAAACTTATCCGTACTACTTTTTGGATGTTTTAAATATATATTTTATTTTATGTTTTTAATGTTTAAAATGCAGTCTGCACCTTGTGCCAGTGATTTTACACGTAATATAATAAAATTGATACTAGTGATGGGTTAGTTTTTAAAATTATTTACACGATTTCAATAAAAAAAAATCTATGAAGTATAAACATCCGCATTTCTATTAACTATAAATTCCCGGCGTATAGTATAACATGCAAAAAGTTGCGTATTAAACTTGGCGTGGTGAAACGAAGACGGTCTCGCGTATTTTGTACATTGCACTTTTGGGATTAAACTTATAAATGCTTCTACGTAACCCAGGTAACAGATTGTCCGTGACAATAAATATTTAATTTAAGCCTAAAAATTAATAATATGAAAACAAACTTACGCGTAAACATCTACTCTTCCGGTGAAACGTAGCTAGAGTGCCGCCGTCGCCGAAGAAACTATCTTTATCCGTCTTCATCTCGCTCCGAACTGAAACTTGAAAGTATCGAATTATTTTATGAAAATAACCTGAATACCTGATCATAACGAAATGTGCGAGTTTGTGTTAAATACTATAACTTAAATATTATAAGTATACGGACTTATTACTTATTTGTTCACTGAAATTATTAGAATTGTTTATCGTCGCCGACGAATGTCGACAATTGACGATTGCCATAAATATTATAAAATATATTATTTATTTCGATAAATCCATAGGACTTTATATTATACTCAGTATCCATACGGTCTATTGATAAACCGTATGTACTTTTACAGAAAGTAATTTGTGATCAGCAATGTGCCTATTCCGGTTATCTATTTCAGTTATAGTTCGTATGTCAAATTTAACTATGCAAAATAAATGCTAAATATTAAGTACCCTATATAGGTATGCGCCTATAAATCATAATTATTCTACGAACAGGGACTGGAAAAACGACGACGACGTTTATATCTCGCGTATTTTATACATTTCTAGTTTAGAACTAAAATATGCGCCTACAACACTTGGATAGCACATTTTTCGTGACATTAAATATTTATTTTAAGTCTTAAAAGAAAATTTAAGCCCAAAAGAATATAAAAACAAACTTACTTTAATTATCGACTCTTTCGCCGAATCCGTTACGTGTGTGAACTGCGACGCCGATAAGGAATCGCTCCGGAATACAAAACTTTGAATACTGTGATTTATGAAAAATAAAATTATACGAAACGCACTAAGTTATTTGTTCATATTTTCTTTGCTTATTGAAATTTTAGAATTTTTAATCGACTGTGTCTTCTGCAACGACTTTGAGATTTGCCATAGACAAATAAATAAATGATAGATATTATACTATACATCGGTGCCTACGTCAATATGATGAATCCACGGATATAACATAATGCAACTTTTTATATCAAAGAGTTCCGTGTTAAGGAACGATTTGTTCATTGAAATTTGATATGACAATAAACGAAAATAGTTTATAATTTTGAATTTGAATTATAACAATATGATATAGGTATTATTTAAATTATTATTTTCGTTTATTAATTTAATTATTGATTAAGATGGTGAATAGATATTAGAAGTACAAGCATATTTTTATAAAAGCATATTGTATTTAATGAATTATTAAATAAAAATGTGATTACTGGATTTTAGAGTTAACATAAAGCCATAAACGTATACAGTAAAATACTAGATTTCTAAAACTCCAAGTCTATAATTTTAAATTCTGAGCGGATTGATAACTGTATTAATTTTACAATGATGTGTTCTTTATTTTTTTAATATTTTTAATTATTTTTTCTTGTGGTCTGTGTAAACGATAAGTATTCGTAATAAAGATTTAATTTTCATATATAATATTATATTATAGGCACTCAGTATGTAATCATAAGTTTATTTTTAGTTTAGTTTAATTATATGTATTTAGTAAATAATAATAGGTATACGAAATTGTGTTTTCGAATAACAATTTATTGTTTGTATTAGTATTTAGTAGGTACCTACACCACAAAATGTTGTGTAATTGATGTACAAATGTATTTTTGGTGTTTTAAGGCTGCTATAAGATCAATTTATGAGAATCTTTGCATTAAATTGTTAGGATTATTTTATAGAAGATACTTACATATAGGTAAGTCGATCAGAAACTATATTTACACTGAATGTTAATAGTAAAATGCTATTACAATATCTATTATTTGTATTTATTTGTTAATAATAATTAAGACTTAAATATTAGCAGTAATCTTGTTCCTTTCACAAAATTTTTTAATTATTTTTATTTACATTTACATTTATACGTTTGGAATTTATCCCAAAGCGATCTCTGAATAATCATTCAATGATTAATTTAATAGTTACATTAATTGGATTATAAATTAGAATAAACTACAGTTTCCAGCTTCTACTACAACATTATTTTATATTTTATTTTATGTTTTTAATTTTTTAAATGCAGTCTGCACCTTGTGTCGGTGATTTTACACGTAATATAATAAAATTGATACTAGTGATGAGTTAGGTTTTAAAATTATTTACACGATTTCATTAAAAAATATCTATGAAGTATAAACATCCGCATTTCGAATTAATTATAAATTTATAATTGTATGAGCTATACATATTACATATATTTTTTGAAAAAATTATTTAAAAAAACAAGAATAATTCCTATTTTATGTTACACGCGTTGGTGTAAGTATGCTAATAAAACATATGATGTGTACCTATATTATGTATTTATGTATAAAAAAATAGAAAGATTAAATAAATAATAACATTATATTGTTTTAAATACTTCGCACAAACCTAAGGTGATACCCGGCGTATAGTATAATATGCAAAATGGTACGTATTAAACTTGTCGCGATGAAACGAAGACGGCCTTTGGACTGTTTGGTCTCGCGTATTTTATACATCGCGCTTTTGGGATTAAACTCATATATGCTTTTACGTCACCCAGTTAACAGATTGGCCGTGGCAATAAGTATTTAATTTAAGACGAAAAAGTAAATGTAAAAAAGAATTAATATAAAAACAAACCTGTGCGTAAACATTGACTCTTCTGATGAAACCTATCCATCTTCATCCATCTTCATCTCGATCCGATGAGCTTAAACTTGAAAGTATCGAAATATTTTATGAAAATAACCGGAGCATAACGACATTTGTGAGTTTGTGTTAAAACTTACATTATAATATAATATACGGTTTAACGAACTGTCCGCCTATACTGATGGCTTATTATTGTTTTTGTACACTGAAATCAAATACAAATAGTATTGCTGAAATTATTAGAATTGTTAATCTTCGCCAACGAATTTCGACAATTGACGATTGCCATAGATATTTAAAAGATATTATTTACTATGATAAATCCATAGAATTTATATATTATACTCAGTGCCCATACGGTATATTGATAAATCTATGTTCTTTTACAGAAATCGCAGTGATTAGCAATGTACCTATTCTGGTTTTCTATTTCAGTTCGCTTGCCAAGTTTAACTATACAAACTGGTCCACAAGTTAAAACAATTACAGAACAAACATTAGTATATCTTATAAGTATCTTACAAGTATATCTTATATCAAATTAGAGCACCGATATAAATATGTAAATAAAAAAATATTATTTTATTTTATTGAAGTAGTATAATATAGATATTAGTAAAATTTTTACGGGCTGTATTGCTGAGAAGGTAATACCTTGGTAATACACTATTTTGGTTTAAATGCTAATAAGGCTATAAACTGTTTATTATTATATATTAATAAGATTTTAGGGTATAGCATAATTCCTTTAAGTAGGTACCTATTATAATACCTGTGTACTACTATATTGTATAGGTCATGTTTGTATGTTACGATAGGTATTATTCAGTTATTCAACAAACACTTATGTATCACTTTTTTTCAATAATCTATCATTTATATCCAGTTACTTCTAAATGTATCTTCCACCTACTAACTATTATTGATTACAACCTGCTAATAGATTATTCCTTTTCAGATCCAAAGATATGATTTAAACATGTACCTATATTGTTTATATTTTTTTTTTTTACAATAATTGCTTCCTTTACATTTTATTGGCCTGTTTAAATTTTAATCACCATCAATTTATTTAATTTTGTATTTTAGAATCACTGTCTGGTTGGAAAAATACAACACAAGACAACAAGGTATTTAAAAATATAATTTCAAATATTTTGAATTATTACCGCCAACATCAAAATCACAAAAAATTACAGAAGCAATCACTGGAATGATTAGAGATTTTTTATTAATTTAAAATTCATAAGCTGGGATAAGTATATACAGGAATAAAAAAGTAATTTTATAATATTATTTTAAAAATGATATTTTTTCAAATAATAAAAAAATGGTAAATCTTTATTACAGTTCTCCTTAGTGTATCTCACTATTGAATTAGTTACTATTATAATATATGTATTAAATTTGTGTTACATGAAAGAGAATATTGAAATTAGAAAAACGGTTCTCAACAAAGGAGGTGGATGGCAGTGTGATAAAAAAAAACATTCTTAATTTGAAGGAGGTAGGGTGTTTCTATTTCTAAATGAATAAATGTATTTTTTTTTTAAATTTAAAATACCTACATATTTTATAAACATTGTTTATTCAAATAGAATAAATACACCAAACCCCACAAACACCGAAAATGTTACTGCTGATTTAATTCAATTATGTCTGGTCAATACATTTTAACTTTTGTGGAATCGTAAAAAATAGACCTACAACCGTCCCAACACTAAATTCGCACTTTTGTGGAACTCGGTGCACTCCTTTTTAAACCCGGTATGCAAATCACTGATTTAAAAAAATTAAAGAAATTAAAAAATTATACTGTAGGGATAAACATAAAAAAGTTCAAACTAAAATATCTAGAATCTTAAACAGAAAAAACTAATCGTAGGTCGAGAATGAAAGGGTTCTAAATCGTATTTATAATATTGCCCAGGAGAGCTATTACTGATAATATTATATTCATAAAAAATTATCATAGAAGGTTAGGTACTGTTATTCCACATACCTATTATAGTTTAATTTAACTACAACCAGTGGCGCCGGGGTCCTTCAAAAATGGTGGTTCAAAATATCATCTTAGTTTAGAACCTACCACACACTCACCCGATGGACCAATAACCAATAGTTGATACATTTTAACAAAATATAACATAGAACTATATAAGTATCAATGAAATTATTTTAATATAATATATACAACAATGTACTATACACACATGTTACTGATAAAACCTAATAAAGCAGCAGCAAGTAGTATTCTCACTGTGGCGAATGAAAGTTAGCTATATTCACAATGTAAATCGATTTAATTCAATAAATTCATCAGTTTTAAAAATATAAAAGAAGTTAAGTGGTATAACATATTAATTTAAAAATAAAATTCCATCAACTTAATTAACAAACTAAAAATTATTATATCATTAGTCATTACCGTTTTAAATAAATTATAATAGTAAATAGGTAGCCAATTATATTATGGAATGTTTTCCTTTACATTATTTATCTGCCAAATCAATACCACTACTTTGGTCAATCCCACAACTGTCGCCGACGTTAACTTCTAAATTTTAGCCAAAATTGAATTAAGAAACAAAAAAATTATAGAATACACTGAATAATTTACTTACAATGTTTTTTTTTTTAACATTATTAATATGTGTGAACATTATTACCTATCTACTAAGAACAGAAAATAAAAAATAATAGATTTAAAATTCTTTTGATAAAATTAAGATTGAATATCATTATTATTTGTATAAATATTATTTTGATAATATATATTAAAGTTTATGTACATATTATTTATGTATAAAATATTAATATACTTAAGTTAAAATTCAAAATTCATCGAATAAATCTGAAGTCAAATTAACCAAATAATTATAGTATAATATTAATAAATAACTCACAATAATAATGTTACCTAATTCAGTATAAAAATAGAAATCGAGTAAAAATGTAAAATAGTTTTTAATTTTTCGTTAATTTTTAACTAGTTTAAAAAATAATTGTTTATGTAATAAAATAGTGTGCATAAAATATATTATAATATATAACCTAATTACTTACATAATATGGGCTATAATAATTATTTATATAGATACAACTATTATTTAATATTTAATGTATTACCTACATAAATTACTAATTTATATAATTATTCTATGAATTAGGTATTCAATAAATCAAGTATTTACAAAGAAAAATAAGTACCTACATAGATTCTATAATATTTATTAACCATCAGACTATAAAAAATATTAATTTATAGACAAAATTAAACAATATTAATAAAAACAATACTCAAAAGTTTCATCAATTTTTCTTTTTTTTTGAAAATATGTTCACAGGTTTATACAAATTACAATTACGCCTGTTAAATTATAACTTGATATTATATAATTATACACCCCCAGTGCCAACAAGCACCACCCACCCAATTTAGGTGGTTCATTTACACCTAAAGTACGTACTCGGCGCCACTGACCACACATTCTAGTAGAGTCTGAAAAAATTTTGTCCCACGACTCTGATCACATAAACTTTAAATACTAAACTACGGGTATGGAATTCAGTTTATAGATCTAAATAATCCAAAACATATATTGCTTCAATATAAAAATAAAGTGTCTTGTATTGTAATAGGTAGGTAACTATCAAAAAAAAAAAAAAACTAAAAAAAATCATACTTGAAATCTATATATAATATACGTTTATTATACTACATTATAAAAAATTAACTAAAGTTCAATATAATACATTATAACACGCGTTCAAATGTACCTTTCACACCACATATTTTGTTATTTCACACAGTCTCTCTTCAATTTCAAATTTTTCTTCAAATTATCCCATATTATCTACAAAATATAAATGTTAGTCAATTGGAAGACTTGACTAAGTATTTAATCATTATCTAAAAGAGACGTGCCGGGTCGCCACATTAGTATCGAGGGCGTGGTGCAAGTGTCGTCCATAAATATCATAACATATATTATATGAGAAATACAAACTTAATATTTCACTAACAGTAAAAAAAATATTACGAAATGTACTATACTCATATTATATTATGATTGTATTAGTTACAAACTCTTGAATTAAGAGTTATGTTTAAGGATTAATTAATTTCCTAAAGGGAATGCCTCAAGGTTGCAGCCTCAGAAAGTTGAGGGGCCGTAGTATTAAAGTGCCGCCCACCAATAAAGTACCGGAAAAAAACGATTAATTAAAATATAGAAGGTACTTATATCATATACTTTTATCAAAGTATGATTGTGTTGTCACAGTCTTGTGTAAATGATATTGTCTTATGTTTTCCCAATCTAAATTATAAAAATACTGAAAATTAATGAAATCACAAATATTAATGCAATAGAGAGACTGTGCATTGATTTACAAATTTGTCTTAAATTTACTTTTTGCATAGAGAATATGAAGGTGGGATGGGCTTTAGATATCAGAGTATGGGGGACATGGCTGCGATTTCAAATTATGAATTGATATATTTGCGAACACTGGACGACCAAAAGGACCGTCCTCCATAGCATGTTTCAATAAGTCCAAAATAAAATTAATTGAATACGTTATAAAGTTGCTCCCATGCTCGACATTATCCTGGTATTTTAAAAAAAAACAATGAAGCTAAAAAAAATCATTAAAAATGTTGTTTTAAAAAAAACCTTTCATGTGCATGTGTTGTCTCCAAGTTGTGTTGTGAGAGGATAGATGCTGATAAATCGTTAATAGAGACTCGTTGAGCGCGTTATGTGCTTCAATTGTTTACACGAGTGAGCTGGATATGGCTCCATCTTAGATAATAAGATATGGATAGGACATAATGGTCTTCGAGGGGAACAATTGAGGCCAAATAAAGTATACCTACTATCAATATAAAGGAGCCTCAATTGCCTTCCCTCTGGGAACGTGGCCTATCCATATCTTTATTATATATGGGCTCCATCCATGGATTTATGAATTAAGGTGTCAACAGTCAAGGTTCAACTTGATAATCAAACACTTAAGTTTGGCAACCTGCAACTCAGGATCTTTTTATTCAAAGTGTCCTAATAAGTCATAAGGAGGTTAGTTAGGTAAACCTATGGTTGGTTGAAGCTATGGTGCTGATGGACGACTAGCGAGACAGGTCGTGAGCTTTGCGAAGGTCTTTTTCTACTAACTATCAAGGTTTTCGATATTGTAAACATAACAATGAAAGAAAATATTTAAATATTATTAATTTGGTTCGGTTAGGTAAGGATATAGGACAGGAAATTAGACGTTAACTAATTATCATAGTTTTTAACACGGTCTTAAAGACTGTCAGCTAGAGTTGTACCAGTATAGTTATTAAAAACTTAAATACAGCCAACATTAAATAATGATGTTTTTACCACGACAAATTATAAAATAAAAAAAAATATTATTTTATTAGGATTTTATAATGTTTTCAATACTCATGAGTTTTTGTAAATAGAAAATGTATGAAATCAATAGTTTTAATTTAAAAATATGGTATTGTGTTTTGGTATCCTATTGTCAAAGAATTCTCAAGATTTCCTTCCCACATTTTTTTACATCCTTAATAAATTACATTCATTTTTATACATTTTCTAATACATATATTAAAGTGATACACCTCTGATCATAATAACTGTTCGTATTATTATAATGTAAACAATAACTAATTTTTGGAATGTAGTTATTAGGTACTGTTGTATTTAGCTTCCAGCGTATTCTTTTGTTTAGTGTTATTTCACCCAGGTTTCTCAAACAATTTTTTTTTCAATTCTTTGAATTCTAATAGATTGATTTGTAAAAATATATTTCAACATTAACCGGTTATACCTAGGAGTACACTGAGTGCCTGTGTACATACTATATAATTGAAAAGAGGCTGTCTCACGTCGCCATTCAATTTAATTTTTATATATTTGACTTTTTGATTTTTTATATATATCTTAATTTAAAACATTTAAAAACTGTTTACGATTTTGGATATTTTAGTTTGAACTATTTAATGTGTGGTTTTACTATTTAAATTTTTCTATAATTTTTTTGTTTTCTAAAATGCATTTGTCTGCGGGCGCTTACACCTACCATCAATTTTTTTTAAAGATTTTAACTCTAGCTGCATTTTTTGAACATTTGAATTTTATTCGTAATTTTTTTAACTGTTGTTGTATTTTTTGTAGATATTATTTATACATTGATAACCTGATACCCTCTGTCTTATCGTTCTTTAGTGAGATTATCATTTTGAATAGTTTTTCTGTTTAAAATTCTGGGCAATTTTGTTAGTACTTTGTAATGTGTCTTCCTAAAGTAAAATTGTTTCTAAATATTTTTATGGTTTTCTAAAATGCATTTGCCTGCGGGCGCCAACACCCCCTTTCAATTTTTTCTTTTAGTTATGTGACTCTAGTTGAATTTCTGTGTAGACTGGAACATTGATAATCTAATACCCTATGAATAATCCTTCTTTAATAAACTAAATATTTTGAATAGTTTTTCTGTTTAAAATTATTGGGCATTTTTCTTTGTACTTTGTAATGTGTATTCCTAAAGTAAAATTGTTTCTAAATATTTTTTTGGTTTTCTAAAATGCATTTGCCTGCGGGCGCCAACACCTCCCTTTTAATTTTTTTTTATGATTTTGTTTCTAGCCGAATTATTAAATATTGATAATCTTGATTCATACGAATAATCCTTCTTTAATAAACTAAATATTATGAAAAGTTTTTTCCGTTTAAGATTATGGACATCTTTGTTTGAACAATTTAATGTGTGTTCCTACTATTTAATTTTTTCTAAATTTTTGTTTTGTTTTCTTAAATGCATTTGACTGCGGGCGCCCACACTCCCCTTTCAATTTTTTTTTTTTTATTAGTGTGTACCTACTATTTAATTTTTTCTAATTTTTTTTTTTGTTTTCTAAAATGCATTTGCCTGCGGGCGCCAACACCCCCTTTCAATTTTTTTTTTTAGTTATGTGACTCTAGTGATTGAATGTAGACTGTGAACATTGATAATCTAATACTCTATGAATAATCCTTCTTAAATGAACTACCTATAATTTTTTGAATGGTTTTTACATTTAAGATTATGGACATCTTAGTTTGAACTCTTAACAGTGTCCTACTATTTAATTTTTCTAAATTTTTTTTTTGTTTTCTAAAATGCATTTGCCTGCGGGTGCCAACAACCCCTTTCAATTTTTTTTTATGATTTTGTATCTAGCCGAATTATTAAACAATGATAACCTTGACTCATACGAATAAGCTTCTTTAATGAAATAAATATTATGAAAAGTTTTTTCCGTTTAAGATTATGGACATCTTAGTTTGAACTCTTTAATGTGTGTTCCTACTATTTAATTTTTCTAAATTTTTTTTTGTTTTCTAAAATGCATTTGCCTGCGGGCGCCAATACTCCCTTTCAATTTTTTTTTTTAGTAATGTGACTCTAGTTTAATTTCTGTGTAGACTTGAACATTGATAATCTGGTACCCTATGAATAATCCTTCTTAAATGAACCACCTATAATTATTTTTAATAGTTTTTTCATTAAAGATTATAATCATCTTAGTTTAAACTCTTTAATGTGTGTTCCTACTATTTAATTTTTCTAAATTTTTTTTTTTGTTTTCTTAAATGCATTTGCCTGCGGGCGCCCACACTCCCCTTTCAATTTTTTTTTTTAGTAATGTGACTCTAGTTTAATTTCTGTGTAGACTTGAACATTGATATTCTGGTACCCTATGAATAATCCTTCTTTAATAAACTATATGTTTTGAATAGTTTTTCTGTTTTAAATTATTGAGCATTTTTGTTTGTACTTTGTCATGTGTATTCCTTAAGTATAATTTTCTCCATATTTTTTTTTGGTTTCTAAAATGCATTTGCCTGCGGGCGCCAACATCCCCTTTCAATTTTTTTTTTTTTATTAGTGTGTACCTACTATTTATTTTTTTCTTAATTTTTTTTTTTTGTGTTCTAAAATGCATTTGCCTGCGGGCGCCAACACCTCCCTTCTAATTTTTTTTATGATATTGTCTTTAGCCGAATTATTAAACATTGATAATCTTGACTCATAGGAATAATCCTTCTATAAGGAACTAAATATTATGTTATATGCATTATAATATTATCCTTGAAAATGTTAACACACCTAATCTCTAGAAATCAGCTTGTGGCTAAAAGTTAAACCTGGCATTAATTCTCTTTTCCTGAACCATATTATTGAAGGAACAATTCCAGATGAAAACATATCTTTAACGACAGCAAATGCCACTAACCTTTCGCCAAAAGTTGCTTTACTATCAGTCATCCATTTAAGAGGCCATTCTGACATTTTTTTTACACATGGCATGGTTTTAGAACATCGACAGAGTACAAAAGAAGTTGGTTACATATTATGAAAAGTTAGTTACAATTGGTGACAAATGAGTTACAAAATATTGGCATTGGTCCCGAGTCGATCGGACAAAGTCGGGGGGCTGACTCGTGGGTTGTGATGGGGGGGGGGGGGGGAGGTGCTCATCAATAGAATATCGACAGAATCCAAAAGTAATTATTTACAAATTATGAAATTCAATTCCGTTGAATTCTTATCATTTTTGTATATGGCATTAAAATCTATATAATAATATATTCAAAACAAAACCAATTGTATTAATTCTTTCATTTTATATTAAAACATGTAAGGAATATACAAATATAATATAATATCATGAATCATAATGAGTTAGTTACTATTTTGGAGCACTCCCCAATTTTGCTCTTGAATGTTTGTACTGTTTGAATTAAGATAACAGTGCAGAACTTTCAAAAGCTATTCCGACTAAAATAATGTCCAACAAAATTGAATAGTATTCGAACAATGTCCAACAAATAAGTGTATGATATGGTTGGCTATATTTCAGTTTGTTAGGAGGGCTACCCCTTCATGTGGAAATGGCCATAACTCTGGTACAACGAGGTTACAAATTTTAAAATTTCGGTTACAAATGGTTACAAATAAAGCTTAACGAGTTACAAATATTTTGGAATTGATTTAGTTGGTTTGGGGGGCTAGTCCTCCATTTTGAAATGACCATAACTCTGGTACAAAGAGGTTACAAATTTTAAAAATTCGGTTACAAATGGTTACAAATAAAGCTTAACGAGTTACAAATATTTTGGAATTGATTTAGTTGGTTTGGGGGGCTAGTCCTCCATTTTGAAATGGTTATAACCCTGGTACAACAAGGTTACAAATTTTAAAAATTTGGTTACAAATGGTTACAAATAAAGCTTAACGAGTTACAAATATTTTGGAATTGATTTAGTTGGTTGGGGGGGCTAGCCCCTCATTGAGAAACCAGTTGTAACTTTTGAACTACGAAGTTACAAATTTCAAAAAGTCGGTTACAAATAGTTACAAATTAAGCTTAATGAGTTACAAATATTTTGGAGTTAATTTAGTTGACTGGGGGGGGCTGGCCCCCCCATTTGGAAATGGTCATAACTCTGATACAGTGAGGTTACAAATTTTAAAAAGTTGGTTACAAATAGTTACAAATTAAAAGGAAAATAATGAATTTAATTTCTATAGATTTAGTTAAAGTGGGGGGGGGGGGCTGGCGTGAAGTTGGCCCCTCATTGAGAAACCAGTTGTAACTTTTGAACTACGAAGTTACAAATTTTGAAAAGTTTGTTACAAATAGTTACAAATTAAAAAAATTAGGTTACAAATATTTTGAAAGTTTTTTAGTAAAGTGGGGGGGCTAACTTCACACACGTGTGTAATTGTGCTTTTACATATGGAATTGAATTAAAATTGAATTATATAATGTGTAAGGGATAGTTATTACAAATTGCATACGTAAAAATTATAAGATAAATGATAAATAATATGTTAAAAAAGGGGAAACAAGTATGATACATTTTTATTCTACGCATCATAAGTGAATTTTTTATTTTAATCATTTAACACGAACAATTCCATGATAATATGTATGATATCCAGTGTTTGAACTTATCTAGATAATTATTTGTTCATCATTTATCTTATCTAGATAAATAGTTACAAGGTATCTAAACGTTCATCTTAGATCATTTTTTTACTAATCTAAATAAATTCATCTAGGTAGATACATTTTTTATTGATAAAAATCGCGAAATTGTACAAGCACATTTTAAATATTTATACAGATTCTCGAATAAATTTTATGGTTTATAAATAATATAATTATTTTTATTTATATCATTATTATTATTATAGTGCACAACTAAAATATACCTACATTTAAAACCCATTTAAAAAAAATTGTATCTTTTTTTTATCTAGATAAATAAGTCTTTATCTTTATCTTTATCTTTATAAATATGAGTTAAGTTATCTTTTTTTTATATATATATAGATACATTTGAGTTTAATTATCTTTATCTTTATCTAGATAAAAAAAATACTTATCTAATCCGAACACTGATTATATCACATACTCTTGTTACTAAAAAGGTTTTTAATAAAAGAGAACGTATCCTCGTCAGCACAAAACTGATTTCTGCACTCCTGCATTTCGGAAAAACTTACTGAAAAATAAATGTCTATTAGATTCATTGATTGCGTTTATTAGATTGCCTTACGACAATTCTCGATTTTTACCGCAGAAAATTCAAAATCTTCTTCAAACACAAATTGATCATAATATTATTTTTATAATGAAAAAAGAATATTGTCATTTATCATAAACTATAAAAAGGTGAGTAAGTTGATGTCAATCTGCTGTACAGTAGGTTACAAGTGGGTCACTGTTATGGATGGTGTTAAATTTGAATTCAATGATATAATATCGTTTTTAGAGATTTTTATGAGCACTAGAAAATAATTCTCCACTCTACCAGACTACTAATTATAGGAGCAGAATCATAATAGTTTTAATTTAATTTAAAGATTTGTAAGAAGGATGCAAATTTTCAAAGAAGTGACTAAATTTACATCATATTTTATAATTGATGTCTACTTGATAAAAAAATATTGCAAATGATTAAAATGCAAATGTAATGTATAGGCTTCAATTTATTATATTTTATTAACCCATGAACTAAGTAGTGTCAACATGATATAGAGGGTGAATAAATACTAGTGGCATCTAATATCGGGTGACAAGTGCCCTAACTGAACAGATTCATACCTATGATGCTATTCAGTGAGGAAACGTTTGAGGATGGTTATAAAAGTTATGAATTAAATAAATTGAATTGAAAGATTAAAATCATTAAAAAAAATTGTTAAAAAATGCACGTACTTCTTTCTTCTAGAAATAAAATAATAAACATACTATTTAATAAATATCATCTAATATTGTTACCTTATGAAAATATAGTGATGTCCTAATATTTTCCATTTACAAAATATATTTTCATTACATACAATTTCACAAAAATCCATCAACGAAAGTCGAACGCTTTCGTGATTTAAATTTATGTTGATAATACATGTGTTCAAATCAAGATGGTTCAACGTGTAATAAAAAGATATTTTTAAGTTATTACAGCAATTAAAAAAAAAAAAGTGGGCAAATTGGTGTCGCTCTGCTGTACAGAAGGTTACAAGTGGGTCACTGTAATGGATGGTGTTAAATTTGAATTCAATGATATAATATCATTGTTAAGAAAAACGATTCTGAGCGAAAACGGTCAGTCAGCCTATGGTATTACTAATATATTTGATGATATTATTGTGAATAAAGTAATTTATATATAACCTATTTACGTGGAATCTTGTTTTAAATTTTCAGTCCTTAACTATAAAATTTGAACATTTTATAAATTTTTAAAATAAAATAATTTACAAAATAATTGTTACATTTTAAATTTGATACATTTTGTCAAAATTCGAACTTTAAATCCTTATAAAAAAAAACTATGCCTATGTATTTTTAATATATTTCAACTGCTCTTGTAAAAATATATCAGGAGCCTTGCATAAAATTTTCACGCTTTTTACCCAACAAATAAAATGTAATTGATATTTATAGAAAAAAAAACTAAAAAAAATGGAAACTGACATTATCCGTAAACAGCTCAAAAGAATCAAATTATTTTCAAAATCTTATCGTGTATAGAAAATGGTAATATAAACATTCCGTGAAATTTTCAAGTATCTACAGCGATTCGTTTTTTGATTACAACAAAAAAAGAAAATCGTTACATGAGAAATCGAGTGAATATCAAATGTTGTAAAAATATGAATTTCAAACGCTCATAAAAATTTAATTTGACTTTATTGTAGACATTTTTTTTTGATAAATGTAGACAAATTTATGAGGAATCTTGTATTACATTTTCAAATCTAAGATTTAAAAAGATATTTTTCATAAATTCTTAACACAAAATAATTTGGTAATTTTCGTGATTTTTCCATATTTTGTAAATTTTTGAATTTTAAATGCTTTTAAAAAAAAACTGTGACTAAGGATTTTTAATATTTTTCAAATATCAGTGTAACAATTTAGTAGGATCCTTAAATTTTCAAACTTTTTTACCCAACAAATTATGTTTTATTGACACCCATAGAAAAAAAGACTAATAATATTGGAAACTGAAAATGTTCCTAATTAGTTCGAAACAAATCAAAATATTTTGAAAATGTTATTGTGTATAGAAAAAGAAAATATAAACGACCAGTGGAAATTTCATGTGTATATGTTCATTTGTTTTAGAGTTAAGCCAAAAGCCAAAATCGATTTTGTGGAAAACCGATTTTGAGGTAAAAATTCCTGTTTTTCCTTAATTTTTATGTTGTTTTTCTCGGTGCTTTTGAAATTTATTGGGAATTTTAAATTTTTACCTCCTTAATGCACCAACGATATTCACTTTCCCGTTAAACAAGGTACTGAAGTTGAAAATCCAATCGTTATTTCGACTACTAATCGTGTACACAGACGCATAATTTATATATTTTTTCCCTGGGATAGCCTTTTCTTGTCAGTCATGTCATTTACTTGAGCAGTTGAGTTGGAAAATCTATGAGATTATTTAACCAAATGCATTGTTTTTATAAGCAAAAATCTGAAATATAATCTACTGATGTTCAATTACGCTATGGTCGATGCCGGCAAAGCATTTACTGTAGAGTACAGGGGTACTCAAAATTATTTGTTCGTGGAACCCTAATGTTTCCAATGTAATTTTATGGAGTACTAAATGTCTGGAATGCTCATTAAATATACATGATTCCAAAAAAATTATACATGAAAGATTTGCTTACCTATAAATTATATATAGGTAAACCAAATATTATATTATTTTAATTTAGTTCGGATATGTCCACTGAGCACTGTGTTACTATTGAAGACTGTTTTTGAACCGCTGATTTACAGGATGATCACCGCCTAATTCGGACACTAACTTAAGTCAGGAAGCCAAATACACTTAGGTACCCAAATTCATTTTTGTATTTAATAATGATAGTATATTCAATATAAACAGCAATTGTACCATCATTCAAACACCATATGCTTACGTCACAATCAGTCACGACCAGTGATGGTAGCACAATATCGTGAAAATGTTATAATAAGTTGAAAATATTCAGAAACTTATTATTTTTTAATATATTATTTATTCTCTGGTCATAACCTATATTTGACGTTGATTCCGTAAACACTACATAGTTACTTTTACAGAATTAAAATAAATTTAAATGTTTTATACACACTTCTTAATTACTACTTATTATACATACGTTTCGTTGGATCTTCTGATTTTGTTACTAAAAAAAAATAAATTACACTGTCTCGTTTTCAGTTTAATTTTGGTTTATCTACATTCTACATTTCTACACAATATAAGTCAGTAACTTGTTAAGTTAAATATTCAATAGATTCAACAACTTCTTTAGGTGAAATATTTTAATTGAATCTCCAAATTTAATAGAAACCTACAATGTTTATCCTACCTATGCCACTATACGTAAACATTCTTAGTATTCACGTATAATTACAATTTAATTTTTTAATAAAATATAAAAATAAGTCTTTCTGTATCTATTTCATCGACAAATTAAATTTTTTTTATTTTTGTACGCTACAGGTAATTCTTTATTGAAATTGAGTTGTGCTTATTTTTCTAAAACCATCCATAATTTAGTTACTTAAGAGAAATAAAAAAAAAGAAACCAATAAAAGTACTGGTTTTACAATAAGCTCCTTATTGTCCATCACCTTTAGCACCACTAAATGATTGAATCTTAAAATTGTAGAGTAGATTATTGTAGTAAATGCGAAATAGTTGATATCTTTGGGAAGGTTTAACTGGAAAACTGAAATATTTAAGCAATACTAGTTTTAATATCAATAGCAAGACAATCATCACCAGTGTAAGTCAGTACTGTAAAGGAATGGGTCCTTACGATATATGTGTAGGTAAGCGATCCATGTGTTAGCACATAATTGTTACTCGAGGCAGCAGCGTTTTTCCCTGAGATGTTATAGGTCTCATAGACGTAACCTCGTAGCTAAATACTATATTCCATGATTGGCAAACTAATCAAGAAGAGCGGACAACAACAAAATTGCCATTACGAGCCAGCAGTTTCACTAACTGCGAGAATAGCAACTTTATGAAAGGGCTACACCCACCTCAAGGACACCCTGTTCACGCGCCGATTCTGTCAAAAGAACCGACATCGTATGTAGGGGAGGGGGGGGGGGTCAGAAGCACAACATAATGAGATGTACCTGGACCAGCTACACAGAAGCGCCTTCACGACACTAGTCATATAGAAGACGACTACTAACATAATTACACAAACGACGATATTATACGTTATATTATGCTGTTCTAATAAATAACATTGCAATTACTGTTTCAATTTAACTACCATTTTATTTCAAATCTTCATCATTTTGGATCCCTGAAGGGGCAGCACGTAACAGTACTCAAATTTACAATCAGCTTGCGGCCGATTTAGTCTTAAACGAGTCGTAGAACGTAAAGCCGTAAACCATGTTTGGCCGTGTTTTGTAAGTTGAAAATCAGTCACCTTAAGTGAAAATTGATCTATATGCAACTTAGAGACCCGTATGTGGGTAGTCTACAGTATTTAAAATCAATATTAAATTATAATACACACTTCTTAGTTACTATACGTACCATTCATGACCCATTTTAAAAGTATATCTGTAACAATAAATTACTGTCACGTTTTGAATTTAATTTTGGTTAAACTGCATTCTACGTATACATTATATAAGCCAGTATCCCGTTACGTTAAAAATTCAATAGATTCACCAAATTATTTATCAGGTGAAATATTTTAATTGAAATATTTTACAATAAATTAAATTGAATTTATACGTACTCCGGACTATTTCAACTTTAAAAAGATAAAAAATAATAATTAGTCATTAACGTGATATTATTTTAAATGGACATAGGTACTGTAAAATAATAGATCCAAAATAATACAAATATTCTGGTAATATACTATTGGGGTCCTCAACAAGGTGTATTGATAAGGTTTCGCCACTTTTTTGAAAACTTGATTGAAAATTTTATTACAGATAGTCGACACCATCGAGAGCGCTATTATAATATGTCCTAAAGAGACCGATGAACGAACACTTTAGTGAACCAAAGCCATAGAAAATTTAAGGAATAAAATTCAAAATTTTTCATTGCATAATGACTTCTATGTACTAAATTATTTAAATACATGTATTTAAATACTTTCTTTTTATCAAATACAATTATTAATATTATTAAATATTGTCTTTTTTAAATTTCCTATTAAAAAAAAAATATATGAAAAATGTAAGAGTTAATTCACTTAATTATCATTCATAATGCTTTCAAAGTATTACAATTAACAAATAATAATATTATTAGTTGTTAATTAATAAATTGATTTTAAATACAATTCATTATATGTTGATATTGAGTTTAATACTAGTATTCATATTATTATTTTTCAAAAGTATATTAAAATATTAATGTACTATATACTTTAATAATTTATTTGTGTGAAATAGTACATGTAATTTTAGTATATACCTAATCTAGAAAAAGCAATTAATAATTTTGATTAAGGGGGCCTTCACAGTGTATTACATTACATTTAGGGAGCCTCTTGACAAAAAAATTTGAGAAGCACTGTACTAGATTTTACTGTAAAATATCTAAATATATATAACTAGCTGTCCCGGTAAACCATCATGTTTGTAATGAGCATTTAAATTTGAAAACTTCATGTACATTTTTCACTGTTAATTTTTCTAACATTATTTGTAGTTATTGAAGAAATATATGAACACATTTTTGACAAAGGTTGGCTACTCAATACACAGTAAAATATTAACCAAATATATCATAACCCATTATCTCAAAACTAGAATGATATTCACTTGCAAAAGAAAAAAATGAGCAAGTTGCTAAAAACAAGAAAACACCAAAAAAACTAAACAATTTTTCAAAATTAGTGTGAAGTTTATAAGATAACTATTATTGAATAATATTATAATATAAATAATATACCTAATCATGTAATAAAATATGCAAAATATTTTAAACATGTTTTTAGAGATTTTTATGAGCACTAGAAAATAATTCTCCACTCTACCAGACTACTAATTATAGGAGCAGAATCATAATAGTTTTATTTTAATTTAAAGATTTGTAAGAAGGATGCAAATTTTCAAAGAAATGACTAAATTTACATCATATTTTATAATTGATGTCTACTCGATAAAAAATATTGCAAATGATTAAAATGCAAATGTAATGTATAGGCTTCAATTTATTATATTTTATTAACCCATGAACTAAGTAGTGTCAACATGATATAGAGGGTGAATAAATACTAGTGGCATCTAATATCGGGTGACAAGTGCCCTAACTGAACAGATTCATACCTATGATGCTATTCAGTGAGGAAACGTTTGAGGATGGTTATAAAAGTTATGAATTATGAGACATGAATTAAATAAATTGAATTGAAAGATTAAAATCATTAAAAAAAATTGTTAAATAATGCACGTACTTCTTTCTTCTAGAAATAAAATAATAAACATACTATTTAATAAATATCATCTAATATTGTTACCTTATGAAAATATAGTGATGTCCTAATATTTTCCATTTACAAAATATATTTTCATTACATACAATTTCACAAAAATCCATCAACGAAAGTCGAACGCTTTCGTGATTTAAATTTATGTTGATAATACATTTGTTCAAATCGAGATGGTTCAACGTGTAATAAAAAGATATTTTTTAGTTATTACAGCAATTAAAAAAAAAAGTGGGCAAATTGGTGTCCCTCTGCTGTACAGAAGGTTACAAGTGGGTCACTGTAATGGATGGTGTTAAATTTGAATTCAATGATATAATATCATTGTTAAGAAAAACGATTCTGAGCGAAAACGGTCAGTCAGCCTATGGTATTACTAATATATTTGATGATATAATAAACTGTGCAAATGCATTTTTAATATTTTTTAACTACTATTGTAACAGTATATCAGAAGCTTTGCATTACATTTTTACGCTTTTTTACACAACAAATATAATTTTATTGATATTTATAGAACTAAAAAAATTGAAAACTGACAATGTCCGTAAACATCTCAAAAAGAGCCAAATTATTTTCAAAATTTTATTGTGTATAGAAAATGCTAATACAAACATTCAGTGAAATTTTCAAGTATCTACAGTCATTTGTTTAAGAGTTGCACCAAAAAAGGTGTAAAGGAGTGGTCGAGTATGACGTCATTGAAATGAATATTAGATTTTAATTTAATGATAAATTATAGAATATTTGTATACGAAAAACAGTTCTGCGCGTAGATGATGTATCAGCCTACCGCCGTATTATATAAATAAATTAATAAAATCAAGAATATGTGATTGCTATTTAAGCTTTACTTTCCGGAAAACTTTTTTTTTTAAGTAGAAAACTGTGTGGGGAATATTGTATAAAAATGTATAATGTTACCTATGGAATAAAAAACTTAAATTAATTTCTAACTGAAAAATAATTTGAATATTTTTGCATTTTGATGAATTCTGTCAACATTTAAACTTAAAACACATTAATAATAATTGTGAAATTCAATATTTAATATTTTTGAACAACTATCAAAAAACCTTATTTGGAACCTTTCAATAAATTTTCAGGATTTTTTACCAACTGAAAAATTAACTACCGAATATTAATTTTAAAAAATATTGATATTTTAGTATTTTCTAGAATTTTTATTTGGTGTACGGGCTTAAGCCTTTGACAAATGTAAACATATATAAACAATATTATAATTATATTAAAGATATTATAGTATTAATTTTACAAATAACATAAAAATTATGTATATAGGTACTAAAAGAAAATATATCAGAAAAGTTACTTTTACGAAAATAGTAAAATTAATGACTATTAGGTATCACTTGAATATTAAAACTAGAAAACGTAAGTGAAATGTTTAAGGGAGGATGATATGAGTAGCCGGTACTAGTGGTTCAGGCGATTTTTCGACTAGGACAGAAGCATTGCAGAATACAATATCAAGAATTGAACCACGATTATTACAAACATAATATATATAAAAGAGAGTTCAAAAACCTGGAGTGGTGCTCAAACAGTGATTATGATATTTACGATGGGTGGCGGAAAACAATATCAATAATAAATGAATGTTTGTCTGTATGCCTTTTATGCATTTCTAAACGATTGGACCGATTTTTTATAAATTTTTATCTGTAGATTTGAGTGGTTTCCGAGATAATTTAGATTCACAGTTGGACACAGTAGCCAACCCCCCCCCCCCCCCCGGGGAGGTGCTCAAACGGGAATTTTGATATTTACTATGGAAATTTATGTTTATGAATAGTTGCTTTTGGTCATAGGAGAAATAATTATTTTATTTGTATATTGGTTGCCGTTTGTTAATTGGGCTGAACGCAGAACAGGTATAAGCATGCATCAAATATCATTTTCACAAATTGTCTACCTAAGTGGTCGAGTTGCACAAACTGCAGAGAGTTACAACCAAAAGCAGTTGAACAATCACAAATTTTTAAGAGTTGTCAATTTGCAAAAAAGTTTAACGAATCAGATTGCTAGTAGTTGATAATATTACATTTTTTACAAACATTCATAAAAATGCTAGTGGTTTGCTTATTTTCCCCTTAGTATTATGTACAATCGAGGCTAACTTTTTATTTTTGAGTCATTAATTGTTGGACGTATTGATATTGCCATTGTACACTCCAAAATAAATTTTAAAAACATATTTTACAGAAATTAACAGATAACATACCTGGTGTTTCTTCAAGAATAAAATAAATATTATGGTTATAAATTATAAAATATCTATAATATAAACACGTGGTTTAAAGACCAATACTAAAATTTGATTACTTACAACTAATTTTTTTTTTAGAATATTGTAAACAAAATTTAGGTAGGTACTTTAAAAAAAAGCACAATGCAAATCTAAATTATATTTAATATATACAATAAACTTTGTTGTCTCTAACTCTGTACACATGTAGTATTCATCTAATATGTCGTAGATCAAATTCAGAAGGAGGTCACCTTTGAAACTGACACGGTAGCCTGGGATTGATGCGGATGAGGTGACACTTTAAAGTTTAAATGATCGAACAAGGTTTATACGCACAATACGTTCTTTATTCGTTAAAATGGTATTCACTGCAGTTTCACTGACAGCCGACGTCCAGGCCCCCACCACCTGCCGACCGACTGAAGGGTTTTGTGCGAGTGACAAAAGAGCCGAAGCGAACCGTAGCCGAAATACCGACGCGACAAAACATAATAGTTTTACAAGCTCTGTCTTGTCCCTTTAGTACCTACATAATAGAATCGAGGCTCAATTTTTATTTTTGAGTACTTATTGATGTGGACTACAACAGTGCCTGTACTTATTTGTATTGGTCGCTGTTGCGTACCGTGTCACTAAATTAATTGATTAACGTATTGATAATCCCACACTACTCTTTAAAATAATCTTTAAAACCTACTTTTACAAAATATAACTCATAACGTACCATTATTATCTGGAATAATATAAAAATGATAGTTAATAATTATAAAATATGCAAAAATTGTTACTATGAAAAAAGAGTCAACTAGTAGTTTATAATATTATATATTTTCACAAAAATTTATAAAAATGCTAGTGGTTTGTTTCACTCTACTACTCAAGACTTTTTACTGTTTCATTCTTAGAATTATTCTATAGCATGATTTAGTACTCTAGGTCCACCTTAAAGTAGGTAGTGAATTCTTATATAGAACGGGTCGAAAGACTATTTTTAAACTCTGCATCATTTATGATGAATATTTATATTTTAAAATTATTGACACGACTACCAGCCAGTTATTCATCATAAGCTCAGTATTGTCCCCTTAGTATTAAGTACGGTCGAGGCTAACTTTTATTTTAGAGTATATTAATTGATGAATGTATCATACTCCCACTCTACTCTCCAAAATAAATTTAAAAAACATAATTTACAAAAATTAAGTGATAACATAGATTCTGTGTCTTCTAGAATAAAATAAAAATTATGGTTATTAATTATAAAATATTGATAATATAAACACGTGGTTTAAGGACCAATATTAAAATTTAATTATTTATAAATATTTTTATTTTTTTATAATATTGAAAATTTTCACTTAAAAAAAAGCACATCAAGTATCTAAATTGTATTTAATATAACATATATAACAAACATTGTTGTCTCGAACTCTGTACACGTGTAAGATTTATCTAATATATCGTAGATCAAATTCAGAAAATCAACTTTGAAACGTAACAGTTTTACAAGTTCTGTCCTGTCCCCTTTGTACCTACATAGTAGAGTCAAGACTCCTTTTTGTGTAGCTATATATTAATTGATGCTCCTACACTACTCTTCAAAAAAAAGTTTAAAACCATCTTTTACAAAATTTAACTAATAACTTACTTATTTTATCTGGAATAACATAAAAATTATAGTTAATATTTATAAAACATTCAAAAAATGTTATTATTAAAAAAGAAAATGTATAATATATTTTATCTAACGACGATTATTACGCTTATATATCTATAAGTGATATTTTAAAAAAAAAACTAGATTGTAGGAGACCAACTTTGAAATGTAATAATTTTTGGTTGATATAAAAATTTGTATTCTAATTACTTAGTTTATTAATTTAATATTAAATTATTACACAATTATTAATAAATATATTATATTTATTAATAATTGTGTAATATATTTATTTCTACATTTTACATTTATAAATACATGAAACGATTGGGACCAATAACGTTCATATACATCGGTGTAGTAAATGAAAACGCAATTTCAATCTATATCTATACTACTATATAAATTGTAAGGAATTTTCTACGACCGCGCTAACCGAGAAAACTACTGAACCGATTTGGCTGATTCTTTTTTTTGTTGTGTTCGTAATTGTCAGTACAAAGTTCTTATGAAAAAACATTTTAGGAAAAGCCACCAGAAAAGTAGGAAATATGGATGTCAGAAATATTACAGTGGCTCCATCTGTTCAGAAAAAAAATTAACTAAATAATAAAAAATATAGTTATTGTTGCAGATTAAAATAATAATAATGTATTATAATATATTGGTTGTTAATGGTTAATCGGGTATGTTTGTTGATTTTTATTATTATCTTTTAAATGAATGTTTGTGGCCAATTTAAAAAGGGTTAAATTTGCTTTTTTTTATTCGGTAAGGTTTTAGTACGGTAAGGTTAGGATTTTGTATATATTTTGATTAAGTAAAAACGACAAACTTTCATACTCTAGAGCTAAATCATACACTTTCGTACAAACAGCGCGGAGTCTGCGGTCTACCACAGGTAGATTGCCAACCTGATAATATACCACTGCGAATCAGAATTTTTATTCTGGGCAACAGAAAAGTTAGGATAAGTTTTAAATGCAATGCACCAAATATTAAATAACGCATTGAACAAAGTTTGAGTCATATATAGTTGGAACATTTAACGGGAATGAAGTGCACGGGTCAGCTATTTTTAATAAAAACATATTTATCATTAATACTACTAGAAACATTTCAATACGTTTTCATATACCGTTTTTTATATTTACTTGCCGATCACATTAAACGATAAAATTTGAATAAAAATTATAATATCCTCGTCTAAAGGCAAAGTAAACAACCAATTATGCGCGAAGCTCTGACGGGTCGGCTAGTTACTATACAAAATTAAAAAAAGTTTTCCTAACTGAGAAAACTACTGAACCGGTTTGGCTGAAATTTTTTACTGTTATACCTTATACAGTCTGCTGAAGGTTTTAGAACCACTGTTGTTAGTAAAAATAAGTATAAAGTTCTTGAAAAATTAAAAAACAAAGCTTATCTATCCTTATGTAATATGTAAAAGAGCAGGTGCCTTTTTTTTACGTTCCAATTTTGTGACGACATTGTTTAATATTTTTCCAATATTTTTTCTTAGAGTTGTTCCAAATATCTTCCTGAGTGTCCCACGTCACCCGATTTTTCATTTTTTTTTTTGGCAGAGGGGAAGGAGAAGGGAATCTATATATTATAAAAATCCAAATACCACTGACTCACTGATCACTATATCTCAAAAACTACTCAACGTACGTACTTAAAATTTGGTATAGTGGTTCTTCTAATACTTTCACCGTGCAATAAGAAAGGATTTACCAAAATTCGTATTTTAAAGAGGTGCTCAAACAGGGACATTAAGGTTCACAATGGAAATTAAATTTTTATTTAATTATAGTTGCCATTGGTTACAATCTACGCACTAGTACCTATTAATATTTATTTATTATTGGTTGCCATTGGTTATTCGGGCAGATCAGATACAAGCTAGCATAAAATCGAATTATTGAACATTGCCTACCAAGATGAAAGGTTTCCCTTTGTCCACGATCCGACGTAGTCGGATTGTCTACCAGGGTGGCTGAGTTGCACTTACTGCAGCAAGTCTCCCAAAAGGAGATGAACAATCATATTTTTTTAAGAGTTGAGATTTTTTACGGACAACGAAGTGTACGGGTTCAGCTTTAGCTATAAAAATTAATTTATCATTAATACCACTAGAAACATTTCATACATTTTAATTAACCGTTTTTTTTTATATTTACTTGCCGAATGCCGATCACATTAAACGATAAAATTTGAATAAAAAATTATACATATCATCGTCTGAAGGCAAAATAAACAAGCAATCATGGTCCACCCTGTGACGGATCGGCTAGTATATTAATAAAAACAATTAGCTACTCTCTCTCCTTATATTTTTACTTTATTTTATTCAACTACAATTGAGAGATTTGTAATTTTAACAAAAAGTTTACCAAATAGATCGATTTTTTTCTGAAAATTCGCCGTAAGTGTGGCAAATAGAACCATTTTTACTGTTCCAAAACATGAATTAAATAAAACAAATTCTTGTTACTGCTACTTTCATACTCCTATTAAAAAAATAATAATTAAATAATACGTACCAGCTAGAGCTTTTTCTGTAAACAATAACCTTTAATTAATTTATAACTATGTTTAAATAATATTTTCAATAAATTATATTATATAATATTCATATAGACTTATATTAGAATTAAAATAAAAATTCTAGATTTTTAGAAAATAAGTCCTTTCAGATTTTTGTCTCTATTTTTCAATCCAAAGGTTGGTTTACAATTTCAATTCTCCAATCCAACCGGTTGCTCACATTTTCTTTAAGCTCCTTAAAAGTACTGACTCTTGAATCATATTTAATTTGTCATAGATAAGATTTTCAAGGATGTCCTCGTCTCCCCTTTAATCATACCCTCTAATATTAAATTATGCAACTCTTCTGGATGTCTCAGGGTATTTTCAACCATTTGCCAGTGTATTGGTCTATCACATATATGAATGTACGTTTTTCTTCCACATTTTTAAGTACCTCTTCGTTCTTTTTCCCTCTATCCAACTTTTCCTTCCATACGCCTCAAGCGCCACATCTCTTAGACTTCTAGTTTATTTTTCTTTTCGGTATCAATAATTATCCTTGTTTCACATCCATATGTTGTGACACTCCATACACATGTTTTAATGGGTCTCTTTTTGATATTGAGTTATAGTAACGCCGGTAATTGAAGCGCAAAGAACGAATCGATGATTTGCATTTAAATTTAATTTGTCACGGGATTGTAGGCTTATGGCCTATGTTATCACCATGATTTCGATTTACCTCAGCTTTATTTAACAGCTGACGTATATTATATCTCCCCACTGTTTGGATTCTATAAATAAATCAGCCTCCGATCAAGTTGTAATACTTAGGTAAAAAAAATTGTTGAATCAGTTACATTCATTTAAAAAAAAAATAAAAAAGTAGTATAAAATCATTTCCAAAGATTTTTAGATTTTATTTCTGTAATCAATTACAGAAATATTATTCTTAGTTTTTAATGTTCGTTCATAATATCAAGATATTTTTAAAATAATTATGTTAAGTTAATTTTGTGCATTTTGTAAATGTAAATTACAATTTTTGAGAAATATTTCATGATCTTTTTATATATTTTTTTTTTTTTATTTGAGTTAAACAATCCATACAAATTATGTATAATAAGCTTAAGTGTTAACAAATTAAGATTACAGCCAGAAAAATATGAAGGAGAAGCTACCCACTGGTGACACTCCAGGTAGATCTTTTTATATAAATTTTAATTTGTGAACTTTTTGGTAAGATTAATTTTGTGATTATTTGTGATAATTTTATGTTGGGAATAGGTTGGGAGGATACAGTTTAGGTTTGTTTGACGGTAATTTTCTAATGTGATCTTTTTATAAAATATAAAATTTTATAAGGTTTTGTTTGGTTTATTTTGCGATATTTTTATGAAAAGTAAATTATAATTCACAAAATTATTTTTTATCGGGGTTGAATGACGACTGAACCTGGAATGATATAAACATATTATTACTGACGTCTCCACAACTCAGATTGTTCTTGAATAAATGAATATGTTTTGATATTTTTTCATATCTGGGAATTCCTTCAGACCGTATCTGTTCACAATGATTCACAATATGCTTATTTGATATACTATGCTACGACCACTTGACTATTACATTACTATAATATATATATCTAACAAACAGACAAGAGTTCATAACCATTATAGTAATCTGGTATCACTCCTTTCTCATATGAATGCTGAGTTAGTTTGTATAAAGCGTCCTTCGTCTTCGTGCTAGCATATTGCAATAATTCTGCGGTTATATTATCTACGACATGTGCTTATTTTATTTCAAGTTATGAAGTGCTAGCTCAAATTATGATCTTAAAGTAGTTAGTTATATTTTTTCTTTATTAATGGTGAATTCTTCCAAATGTTATCCATTATAAAGCTCCAAAAGATACTATTTCCATTATTTTACTATGTTCTCATCATAATAATTGGCCATTTTTGCCTCTGATATTAGTGCAATTTCAAATTGTTGAATCTTGTGATACGTATGATCTACTAAGTTAACTTTAAACAGCTCATCAATTTCACATTATTGCTGTTCCAGTTATTCTTCATTGGATTTCCTGGCTTCCCGATCAACATGATTCTTTTGTCAGTCGCTAAGGTCGTTTTGATGAAAAATTAATAGGGTTTGCGGGGGCCTTAAGACACGATATAACGCTAATATTGTACTGAAGTAATCTTAACTATCAGACCAGATCTACTTATCTTAACTAGTTAAGCTGTGAAATAAGAAATATTTTTTTTTTAGGATTTCACATATTATGTTGAATATTTGTAATATACAAAACATGTGAAGCTGTGACCACCATATATTATTCTTTTCCTTAATTATCAAGATGGTGATAACTCTAGTGAATATTTGTTTTATGTGTCTTTAAAACTATATACTTCTTTTATTCATATCTGAGATAAGTGTTAACAATCCCATCAGATTCCAAGAGTTATACCAGCTACCAACTGAATGATAATAATAATAATTTGCTTTTTCCATGTATTAGATTTTAAATTTAATAGGAATATAATTAAAAACAACAAATCGTCGTCTGTAATTAAGAATAGTGTATGAAAACGCTAAAGTTTAAGCAGATGTTTGAATTGTTATTACATAACATTTGATATTTTAATCATCTAAACTGTGTTTGAAATTAAGAAGAACAGGAACCAATTGCATACACGATGTGTTCAACTCATTTTAGATTTTCATCTGGTCGGTCGAGAAGAGAAGAAGTAAAAATATGTCAATAAACATAAAATATACTTACTAAGTTTCGCTGCAAACAAACAACATATTATTATTATTATATAAGTATGTTACAGTTAAAGTGTTGAATCTGTTAGTTTATGAAATAACTACAACTTGTAGAAAATGTATGTAAGTATATTATAATTTATACTTTAACTACTTATTTTATACATTCCCGAGGTTCACTTCGTTAATGTGCCTAAATTGCACAAAATATGTAAAAAATTGTTATTTTGCTGTCCAGTGTAATAATAGATCGGATATCGAAACATTAAAAAAAAAAAACAATTTAAATTTTCATTTTGAACAGAATCTTTTGAATAGAATATCTCATACCTACTTAAAGAAAGACTTAATTAGCAAAATTTACTCTAATGATTCTCATCTTTGAACTGCAATGTATATACTTGTCTATAAATGGACATTGAAGCTAATATACGAAAGTTTTAATATTTAATAATATTGTAAAGTCTTGAAATATCACACAGAATAAAATATTACAATAAAATGTTAAAAAAAAAAAAGTTTACATACTAATACGTTCTTGAAAAAAATATAATAATAAATAATAATGAATTACTGTAGAGCAGAATTATATAATTTTGATGACATATATGAAAATATATATTGATTTAATATAAGTATTATTAAAAACAAAACGCATAAAATAAATCTATAAATACACAAAAATACACAAAAATACAATAGTTACAAAAAAAAAAACAATTACTTACCAGGTAAATTGACTAGATGAAAAAAACAAATATATGTGGCTAAGTTTTTATTTTTAATTAGAAAAAAACTTATTAAACATAAAATTATAAAGATGGGTAAGTGCATGATAATAACCTTGTAGATACATGGCATGCAATTTGTACAGACCCCAATAAAACGGGGTCTGCAATTAGAATATTTTTTTAGTTATATAGTCAATACACCTATAAATAAATACACAAAAGAAGCGATAAAAATAAAATAAAATAATACAAACATGCAAATATTGCTAGATAAAAAAAAACAAAATTATGTGGTTGAGTTTTTATTTCTATATATTTGGTTTAGTTTGCTACAAAACGTAATATGAAAAAGATGGGCAAATGGACACCGCTCTGCTGTTCTGTTGGCAATGGAAGGATCAAGAATTCTTAACTTGTCAATATTAGTAAGCCAATGGTACGAACAGTTAATGACTTTGTGGATTTTACTATGGGTTTCCAGAACCCTCCCAAAATGTGAAGACACTGGGGATTGAAGATACCATATTATATAATTTTTAGCAAGGTGACTTTGGACACTATCTTGTAATATTTTTGATTGCGTAAATTCATGAGTGAGGTCAATAGTTAAGTACCTCTGATTATAAGATCTTTTTTTTAAATTTAATGCCTGTATAATCTATACGTGTACAAAAAAAAAATAATGATGAAGTAGATTAACATATATATCAGATATCTAAGATAAGTTAGGAAGCATCGACACTGGCAAGTAATAACAGTCTTATAATACGTTCGTTAGCTAAATAATTAGAGTTACATGGAGAAACATAGAAAGGAACAGAGGGACTTATAAGTTAATTAAAAGAACAGCACTGTATTCTAAAATCAGTCGTACGAGTGCAAATAGTATAAAGTTTTTATTTTTTAAAGATAAACCAAGTTCTGGGCTATTCTTTTTATAAATCCAAATATTCTGTACGCTTTACAGCAAATCATATCAATATGAAGTCCGGAGATAAGGCAATTATTAAACTTAAAACCCAAGTCAACAATGGTATCAACACGTGAGATAGTTGAGTCGGGTAGTTCATAAAGCCATTTTATAGAAGAACGCTTCCTGGAGAATGACATTGTATGACATTTTTCAAAGTTAAGTGTTAGGCCTAAAGACTGAGACCACTCAACAAGATGATCAATGTCCATTTGTAACCTATGACAATCTTACTGATAGGTCGATAGTTGGATACGTCAGACGGACTACACAAAATAAAACTGGGATAATTTGTAAGAAGCAAATACAGTGCCTAATTATGGGAATATAAAAATATCAATAACGATAATAAAAACGACATGCTTATGAGCTTATAATTCACACACAATAAAATGGATGACAAGGAAGAGTGTGGAGGAGTTATGGGACAGACGACGTCGTCTTCCTAATTAGCATATCGCAATCATAAAATAATATTATTATATTTCTTTTTGAAGGTACGTATTCTTACACGAAAATCAGGTTAAATATTCTAATTTCTATACTTCTACTTCTTATTTTTTGAACAGAAGTGGTATCACTGATTTAAGTGATTAGTAATTAGTAATTACTAACCTAACTCAACAAGTTATTGTTACTGATACTTCCTCATTCATATAAGAATATCAAACTTTTTAAAATAAATGTTCTATATAAAATAACATTACAATGTAGGAAGGTACCTATTTGTTACATATATAAAGTAAATAAAAAATACGTACGGTTTTTACCTGTAAACGATAATATTTAATTAATTTATATTTATATGTAAGTTATATTTTCCATAAATAGATTATGATTAATAGATAGATTAAGTGGAGATCAACGAATGGACAATGTTACATTTTATTAGTATAAAAATAAAACAAAAATAAACGTACCAGTTATGTATTCTTGAAAAAAATGTAATGATTATGAATAACTATTTATTGTAAAAATCTGTATTAAACATTTAAAAAGTAGATTTGTTTTAACATTTAATAACTAATAAAAATGTTCAAAAACACTGGTAATAAATAAAACAGCATTGCGCAACATGATTTAAAAGTTCAATTTACATTATTAGTCGATAGAGGTTATTTGTAAAAGGTACCTAGTTTAAAGAAAATCATACCTAAAAATTAAAATGCATACAAAATAAGGAGCTGTCTATGTTTTTAGAGTGACTATCGAATATTTAATAATAATAACCAAAGTGCAATAGAATTGTCTTTATTTATGAAATATTCTATATTATACGTTTGTATAACATCGGTGAAAATAATATTTTTAACTGATATAATATACCTATTACCCAGGGCTTGGAACCGAAATTTAAAATACCGGTATTTTAACCAGAACCTATTGAAAATAGTGGAACCGAAACCCTTTTCTTATTTTCTTAGGAACCTTAACCGGAACCGGAACCGATAAATGTCGGGAGAGAATTTTTCGGTTCTAATTTTATTTAATATATTTAGGTAGGTAATACAATATATTAAATAATAATATTTGATTCATAAAATTTGATTATACTGATCAGTCAACCTGTTTTTTTAAATACAGAATAATATTATAATTGTTCATAAGATTATTTTAATTTTTATTACATTGACTTTTACGTGAAAAATAAACTATTTATACATTTTGTCTTTTAAACCACCAAATTACTATTTGTTCATCTCAATTCTAGATTAAAATTTAAAAAGAAAATAAATCATATTTCAGTCTCTTATTATATTATATATTATGGTCTCATATTAAATTAGACCGAAAATTATCAAATAAGAAAAAGTTGAAATAATAAAAAGTCAATTAATTAAAATAACTTTTAGTAGAAAAGTATAATGTTGTCATTTTAATTTATACTAAAAATCATCAGTTAAGTATTAAATTAAGTGCTTATTTACACAAAATATGATTTTTATAGGAAAAAATCTTTTTATAGAGACCATTGAGTATTTGAGTGTTTGATTGTATCAAATTATACGATGCACTGACTTCCACTTCTTACAACATGAGCCAACCCTATTTTTTAAAATTTGTTTTGTATGTTTTTAAAACAAAATTATAGTAAACTTACTAAGTCCTTTAACCCAATAAAGGCTACTATAATTTGATTTTATCATTTTAGATAAAATTCAATGATTCATTAGATTCATTTTATATGTATGAAGTTTATACTTGGCTTGTTTTTACTTTTTGAAAAAAAAATATACCTCTAAATACCGGTATTTACCGGTACCAGAACCGAAACCTTAATTCTGTAATTTTAAGAACCGGGACCGAAACCGGTACCAAATTTAAATTTTTTTGAAGAACCGAATTGGAACCGAAACCGAAAAAATTATAAAGGTTCCAAGCCTTGCTTCTACCTATAAAAAAGTATAGTATAAAGTTATACTATATATAACACACAAACATACAATAGGTGCAATACAAAATACAAAAATTGCTTACTTTTAAATTCTTCTGGATAAAAAAAATCAAATGGGAGTGGTTAAGTTTTTATTTTTTTTTATTAATTGGAATAAAAATGTATTAAATATGATATGAAAAAGATGGGCAAGTAGAAACCAATCGGCTTTAGAGTAGGTGTCTAGAGGGGTCGCTGTAACGAATGTGTTAAATTTTAATTCAATGAAATAAAATCATTACATAGGTTAATTGACCCCCCCCCCCCAAAGTATTAACAAGATTCAATTTTTGGGAGATGGTAAACCGCAACAAACTTAACTGTTTTGTAAAAGTCAATATGTAAAATGCGGCAAAAAAAATTAACATTATACAACCAGCGACAAAAACAATAATATACATAATAATATAAACTATGCAATTTATTTTCTATTTTTTTGTATGACAGCCTGTCAGCTTATAATAGTACTAAATAGGTATATTTTTTGATATTATTGTGATTAAAGTGATTAATTTTAGTATTAGGCATTAGAAACTACTACAGTAGGTTAATTTTTCAGTTCAAGCAACTGATAAAAAAAATGAATTCCCAGTCTTATAACAACCTATTTTCGATTTATATTTAAATTTGAATTTATAATTTCTTAACACAATTAATTGCTCTTCATTCTATCATTTACATTTATAAATTCCATAATTTTGAATAAATGAATTAAATATTAAACGTTTAGCTACTTCTACTTACATCTAACACTAGTATATAGGAGGGGCGAAATGCCGACATTTCAAAACGTACTACTTCCAAAATGTCATGAAATGAGTTATACATCGAATCATATGAAAAAATAGACGTAGAATCAAATGGCGTGGTCAAATTGAATCAAAACTATGTCCTTTGTTAAAATCAACCTGAAACTCAAAAATGACGCAAAACGCACTATTTCCAAAATTATTTCAAACCGTAGTATTTCCCATGTTAAATAGTTTGTTCATTTGACAAATTGACGCAAAACATACCAATTCCTGAATCGTACAAAACGTACTATTACCCATTGTATGAAGATAAGGAATATAATTTAATTAAATATATAACATTCTATTTAACTGGTAACTAAAATTAAAGAATCATGATTTCTCAAAAAAGTGTAAAATGGAAAATGTACGTTTTGAAATGTCGCCACTCTCTAATTACCTTATTAGGTTGTAAGTAGTATTAACAAAGCAAAAGAACCGATACTTAGTATGTTGCTTTAAAACTTCAAAATACATCTGGATTTACCTAACCAATTTGTATGAAACTATGCAAGACGCAACATAACATAATTATAATATACGTAGGTACATAGGTACACATGATTAAGGTACGACATAGTATATTATATAGTAGGTAGGTACGCATATAAAATAAATTGCCGCAGTTTAGCAGTTTGTGTAATAACTAATATATAACTTATCAGTTTTGTCGCAGATTCAATAACGTTAAATATTTTTATTGTCCAATTTACATATCGACATTAAGAAAAAGGTTAATTTTGCCGCAGCTGACTCACATACCCCGTTTCTACCATAAAATGTGAGAGCTGAACTACCGAAGTAGAAAATCGAAGCATTTTTACAGTTAAAATAGGTGACGACCGTCACAGAAAAAAAAAAAAGTTGTAAAATCAACATAACATATGTACCGCTCCGCTCAGAATCTAATAATAATAGATAACTAATACCTATACATCTAATTTACTTTCATAATCTATAAAAAGATAGAAGTAATATTTAGTTTACAATATAATAAATTAATAACTGTTTATAGATTTGAGACTGAATTTAGAACTAATTTTAGCTATGCCACTCCATAACTTATAAATCATGATATGAAAACATGATGAACATTTGACTTACCAGGGGAATCTATAAAATGTTAGAAATAATATTTAGTTTACATACAATAAAAGCTTATACATTTTAGGCAGAATACAAAACTATATTTTAACTATGCCTATAAATTATGAAACATAATATTATGAAAAAATTATAAATATTTAACTTACTAAGGGTATCTACAAAATGTTAAACCATATTTATAGTTTGCATATAATACTGATTATAGATTTTGGACCGAATATAAAACAATATTTTCACTATGTCACTATATTTTAACTATGCCTATAAATTATGAAACATAATATTATGAAAAAATTATAAATATTTAACTTACTAAGGATATCTACAAAATGTTAAACCATATTTATAGTTTGCATATAATACTGATTATAGATTTTGGACCGAATATAAAACAATATTTTCACTATGTCACTATATTTAAACTATGCCTATAACTTATGAAACATAATATTATGAGAAAATGATAAAAATTTAACTTACGAGGGTTATCTACAAAATGTCAAGAATCATATATTTTAGTTTACAACATCATTACCATTTACAATAAACAACTGCAAGTATGATTGATTAAGATTTTATTGAGCTTGAAATTAATAAAATATAACAAATTAATATAAAAATAGTTTATAATAATTGCAGATTGTAACATTTGTAACCATTATTTCCATGAAAAATTTCACAATTTTAAATTTTATGAAATTTTCTAACACTAATAGTAGGTACAGTACACAGTTTATAGTACTAACAAAATCTTATTTCGTGACTTACATAGGTATAGTTAACTTTCATAGTTATACTATACGTCATGATAGTTATAGATAATTCCAATATGTATTACATTGATATCTATATGAACTTTAGAATGTGACGATAACTAAATAAAAAGGATCTATAACTATACTATTTACATATTCTTTAGGTAATTATAATTAACTTACCAGGAAACACTCCCGAAGTATTTATAATTTCTATTACATTTTTAAATTATATAATATATTAACTATGTAGTGTATTGGTTTAAAGACTTTGTATAAATGTATAATACAATTAATAATTTGCAAGACTGGGCATTATCAAATTAGGAAAGTATATTTTATTTTAACTTTTTATTTTTTGACTTAAATAGTTACTTTTGGATTTTCAAAAGGTACTATATAAGGTAATACATTCATTTTTTAATTAACATGGAATTAAAGAATTCATTTAGTGTGGAGGATTTGCGAGTCCTGGACACAATGACTCTATTCACTCTATTAAATTTATATCAAGTATTAAAATTATGTTTTATTGATTTATTTTCAATTGTTTTTAATTGATTAAATATCTGCTGTTTTAAACAAAAGTTGTTTTACTTTAAGAACATTAAATTCCAAGGATAAATTTACAGTATGAAAGTATCAGTTTTTATTTAATTTATGTAGACCTGAGTATATTATTTTAAGTAGTTTGAAGTTATTTAAATTTAAAGTTAGGTATCCACTAGGTACTTATTTGTTTATTAATTATTAATTTATAATATTACCTTTACATATACCTAAAATTAAAACAATACATTTGTTTTAAAGCATCTTAAATATTCACTACCGACAAATTACAATATGATAATAACTATAAAAAAATGTATCCATCCGTTTGATTGTTTTGTATAGCTACATAAACGTCATTCAACTTTTAAACAACTATTTTATTAATTATGTTCTAAGCCTATGTACAAAATGAATAAAATTATTGTTCATAATATTAACTCATAGTTGATTGACTAAACCAAAATAATATTTACACAACATGTCGAATAAATTAAATGAGTTATAGAATTTGTCCCTAATAATAATATTATATTAATATACTTCAGCTAGATATACAGAAAATAATTTATAGAAATTAAATGTACTGAAAATGTTAGTTTTTCTCCTAAGTCAAAAATATATTAAATTTTTAAAAAATCTTTAAGTATAACAATATTTTACTACTAACATCATAATATGTAATACAATTAAAATATAATAAAAAGCATGCATTTAGGATTTCTCTAAAGTTATAACAATATAATAATATTCGGTTTTAGTTTTCAAATGAATTCTAAAAATATTTGAAAATCATTGTTGTTAAATATCAACACAATACAAAATTATAATCATAATTTATCAATAAATTATTTAATACTTATGAAATCTCCATTATTTGAAGTAATTGGCATAACCCAAATTGCTATGCTTAAAATTATAAACGTCATTAAACTATTCTTTAAAAAAATCATTTTGGTAAAAGGTATAAAAAAATAATTAAAATAATGTGAACGTTGAACAATAAATGAAAGAAAATAGTATTTCTCGATTTCTTTTATAAGTAATATGCACCTATTCCATATCCACTCAACCCAAAATAAAATAAAATGTTTACAATACTAGGTACCTAGGTAGTTTATTTATTTATCATAAATGAGAATAATATTATTTTCCATATGCTGTTAAACATTCTCCGTTTATTATTTGTCTTAACACATGAGTAAATAATGTGTATTTAACATTAAATTCAATACATCTTATAACATTTTATAAGATAAATCGATATTTACGTTATTGATACCTATCCAATATCCTAAAAATTTTAACTTTGATCAATCACACAAAATTATATAAATGAATTTTTTTTTTGTATACAATTTTCAATTCTAGTGTGTTCAAATTAAAAAAAATTAAAATGTCTAACAATAAACTAAATACTAATTTGCGAATGTCGTGAACATTTTAGCCACAAACAGTTATAAAATAAATAAGGCTGTCAATATTTCATATATTTTTCAAATGGAGTTTGAACTATTCAACTCAAGAGGAACTTTGTAATACATTATCAATAGTTGTCAATCAGAAATATAAAATGTTGTGTTGTTGTAGCTACATTAATAAAACAAATTAAACTGGACGACATATATTATTAAGTAGATAGAACCATACCAATTCAAACCACTTAACATATCTATGAATTTAAAACTTAATATTATTATACGCTTTTAAATTTCAATATTAATATATGAAATTCACCAAAAAAAATTATTTTTTTAAAACGAAATAAACACTATGTACATGCATTGTTTATTTAAAATCAATAAACATGTGGCAGCTATAGGCATTTAAAACAGATGTAAAATCGTTATTATAATACGTGGGCTAATACAGTAGGTTGGATTAATTTATAAATATTTATTTTTATTTCAATAGCCCGTTGAATGTTTAATTTTTATTATACATACCTATAGTTAGAATTTGTTGGTTTTTTTTTTAAATATTTCATACATTGATGTATTAGTTTTGTACCTAACAAAAATAGGTAGCCAGGTAGGTGTTGTTCGTATTTTTGTGTATTTTATGCGCTGTGCATTCGGGAAGAAAATATGCGTCTACGTCACCCGGCAAGCAGATTTTCAGTGGAAATAAATATAAGTTTTAAAAATTAAAATTAAATGTAAGCTCCAAAAGAATAGGGAAACAAACTTACATAAACAACAGACTCTTTTGGTTAAATATAGCTGTGGAATAATATCTAGAGTGCAGACTCCAATATCATAGAACTGTTATCTTCAATGGTCTTCATCCAGCATCAAACTGAGTGTAAAGAGGATATTTCCTAAAAAAACTTGAACAGAACGAAATATAAATGTTTATGCTAAAGTACTACTTAACGACTTTACCGTTAATTGTGTTTAGGTATATTATACTAATAGGTAATATTTTTTTTGTTCATTGAAATTAATAGAATAATAATTGTGAATTGTCTCCGACGAATTATGAGTGATGACGATAGGCGTTTACCATAGATGATTGATATTATATAATATGATAAATGCATACACCTAATACTCAGTATTGTCGTATGTGCGCCGATCGCTTCCAACATAACCTACACTAATAAACCACCCAATTAAAATATAAACTATTTTTTTTACTTATTGTTTTAGAGTGGCCGCATCAAGGCAACATCGCCGAAGCACCATTTTTCGTCTACTTTTATAAATTACCTATTTAATTATTATAGCTTTACCTAGTTTTTATGTTGCTACACCTTGTACTGAATAAGGTATAAGAGTACCTACTTCATACTAATTTTTTTAACATAATATTATAACATAAATGTTTTCTTCACCTAGTTAGGAAAAGGTATTAGTTTTAAATTTGTAATATTATTATTTATTAGTATTTATGTTTATGTATTACAATAGGTAAGAACAATAGAACATAATACATACATTTTGTACTACCCTTGTATTTTTAGGTCTACGTCTCTTAATCTTATGGTGTTAATAATTTTATTATTTTTGATTAGGTACTAAAAGAACAACACTTATTTGAAAAATAAAATTTTGACTGGCACCCTTAATGAAGTATACATTTTCTCTGTATGTTGTGCCACGATAATGTATTTCTTTGTACATTTTATATTGAACTGCCTGCAATTTAGTTCTGTTAAATATTATGTTTAGAACTGTTTCATTTATAATGATCTCATTTTTGTCAATAACAATTAGTTCAGACCTTGGACTTTTCATAAAAAAATAAGAATATTTTAATTGGAATTATTTAGCTAATGTTAATGTTATATTTTTCAAGATGATAACATAACTCGTGCATATGTTTTCAATTCCTTATTTTTAAATCAAAAACACCAAAAGTTTCTTGGAGGGCCAGATTGTTGTTTGATTGTTGGATAATGTACTAGTAATTGGTGTTTAGGTTTAAGAGTATTATTAAATAATATATATATGTTTATATCAATAATAAATTCAACTTTTTTCTTATAAATAAAAATTAAAAAATAAATTACTTTAGAAATATTTAAAAAAAATCACTTTCTCAATATATGAAATGTTGGACTTTTTTAAAATTATGTTGATAAAATATTTGTTTCTAAGTGAAAAGGTTATATAAGAGTAACTATTCTACAGTAAACAGTTTAAGACTAAATCTGCAATTTTTAAAATATTGAAAATAATATATTTAAACCATTCTGTAATTACTAAAAAATCCGAAAACAAATTTACTTAAAATCTTTATAGGTACTAGGTAATAATTTACCATAAAAAAAATCATCCATCGTATTATATATTTGAAAAATTTAGTTACCTACTGATTTTTGATAGGATATTATTTCTATTCGAGGATATAACCAATAAAGTGTTGTAAATAAATTATTCACATGGATTATATACTGATTTAAGCATAATATATCAAACATAAGTTGTATTCTATGTTTAAAAAATCAAGTATTTATTTGTTATTATTAAAGTTTATATGAGATGCATTAAGCCATTAACCAAACCATTTATCTTTTTAAAATTATTAATTATTTAACACTCAGTATTCAGTAGAATACCATTTGTTTAAAATTTTAAATATAAGTAATATTATGTAAAATGATTGAATACCTATTACCTATTATAGGCAATTATATTAATTTGTTTAATTGAAAAACTGCAAAACGTTGTAATCTATTAAGATAACAATAAAATCTAAAATAATAATTTACTATCAATACATACAGGTGCAATTAAACCGAGGTGTTAAGACAAAAATTAACAAATCAAATTTACTTATTAAACGTAGAAGGAGAATAAAAAAAACCTTTAGATAAGAGTAAAACACAAAAAAAAAATTTAATTATAAAGAAACATTGTCACAATATTCACAGTTATTGGATACCCTGCACAACACAATTCTGATAGTTGTTACCATGATTTGTTAGACAAAAATCTTGAACTTTTTATCAGAGAGATCTCTAGTGATTAAAGTATAATACTAGTCTATAATAGTGACATAATACATTCACAATATGAATAATTATCTACAAGTATATTTTAATTTAAACAAACCGTAGTAATGTAATAAATAAAGATAGGTGCCTAATCCGAATTATCATTGAATGACTTGCCACTTTTTAAGTAAAATCATATATTAACTATTACATATTAGATCAAATATTATAAATGTTGCCTTTTGAATAAATTGTTTACGAAGAAAATAAAAAAAATTAGTCTTTGGAAAAATATGTTATTATAATGACATATATGCAATTGCATTTTAAAATTTGAATAGAGAATTATTTTTTAATTTTTTAATCATGGTTTTATTACGTTCTGTTATTATTTCTTGACACATCCCATTTGATTCAGTATCGCAATATTTTCTTTTAGTTGGGTTTTCATCATTTTTTGGAATTAAACTACTATAAACTCCATTTATTTCTACATCTCCACCAACACCACATTTTTTTATTTCATCTGTATCACATATTTCACTGAAGATGGAGTCATCACATTCATCCCAAAAGTTATCACATACACTGGAATTTGAGTTACTATAAAAAAAGGGAATGAAACATAAAAAAAACATGAGTAAATAACATTCATGGCTATATTTACTTAGTTTCGCATTGGTTCACACTCTCAGTCTTCGATTCTACCGGATATTTATTACAAACTTCTATCACCTTATCCACTATTGCTTGACCGAAACGATCAATTTTGGCTTCAGTAAACCCTTCAACTATAAAAAACAAATTGATTAGCAATAGTTATGATAAAAATCAGCATTTAAAGATGATTACTTTATCATTTTTTTACCATTTTTTAATTCAGATATATTTTTAGGTTTTAATTTTGCCACATCAATTAACAATTTATTACTTGCAATCATATAAGGCATACAATCTGATTGTTGAGCCAATGTGGTTCTATACATCACCAAAGTCGAATAAATTGTATTCTACAAAATATAAGGTTATAAACATTTTGTTACTTTCAACATTAATTCAAATATTTACTTCTAATTCTGTGTTTTCAGTTGGTTGTTGAGAGCTGTAATTTTGTGTATTTGGTGTAAGTTGTGTTATTTTTTCTTCACATTGATACTTCAATTTTATATCTAAGGTACCACAACCTTTATAAACATCTTTCAATCTTAAATAAGTAAATAAACATAATTAGATATGATACATAAAATATTTGTTTATGAATTGTATTACTTAATGGCTGATTTAAATTTGAACATTTTTAAAACATCCAATGATGGATCTATTAGAATACCTGATTTCTTTCCACTATAATCAAAACAGTAAAGGATTATTTTTATTAATAAGTTATAATAAATTTACTAAATTTTAATGTTACTATTTTATGAATTCGTATCCCTTGTCTGAAACTGCAACAGTACTGATTGGAAAAGAAAATTTGTTGCCTTCCTTGAACGAAGGGCAAGGATTTTGTTGTAGTAAACTTTCTCTCAAACACAATTTACCTGGATGACCACAAAATTGTATTATACTTGATAAAAATTCTCATCAGTTTTGGTATATTTTTGTAAAAGTAATTACCTAGTGCTTTCCAAAAAGTTTCTGTGTTATAGTCTCCTTTTCCGTACAATTTATGGGTCGTATATTTGGACAATTTATCATTCTTTTTACCACAAATGAAATTTACTATAGCCACAAGTCCAAAATAACCACCTAGTGCTTGCGCACATTGTAAAACTAATTGTATATCTTCAGTTAAATCTATATTATTATCAGGTTGTAATTTGTCAGTCTTCTGGCTGTTTTTCAAAGAAATAACAGATTTGAATTAATATAAAATATTTTGGAACTGAAAACAAAGTCTTACTTATTTGTACAATTATCACAGCAGTCGGTTCTGATGATAGAAGTATCAGATGCAGTTGACGAAGAGACATCCTCAAAATAGGATAATAATAGTTGACGTCTACACAATCTAGTCTCCATGTACTGTTCGATGACCTTGGCCATCTTTTCTTTATGTGAGCGGTATGTATCATTTGTGAGGTTTGAAAGCATTATATGTCTATTGAGCACAATGTCAGCTTGATTGTAGAATATATGACACATAGCTGGCAAACCGTCCCGTCCTGCTCGACCAACTTCTTGATAATATGACTCAATATCTTTAGGTGCTCCATAATGAATAACACGTCTTACATCTATCAAAAAAATAAATCAACAACTACTCAATATATTTAATAAATAAATCTAAACTCTTAAATGTAATAGAAAAATTGTAGGTGCACATAACAATTTCAGTAAAAGTATTTCTGATGGTAAATTTAAATTTAAATTTGAAAATAAACATAATCAATAATTAAACAATTACCTGGCTTGTCAATACCCATTCCAAAAGCCACTGTAGCTACAACAATTTGCAATTTATCTTTTACAAAATTTTCATGAACAGTATTTCTTTTATTCAATGGAATATCAGCATGATAAACTTCACATTCTATTCTATTAGCTAAAATAAAATAATATTTATAATTTCGCAGTAAATAAAATTAAAAAACAAAATCGATGGGAACTGAGAAGAAATATTTACATTTTAATTCTTGTGCAACTGCCTCAGTCTGTTTTTTTGTAGGACAATATATAATTGTGGCACCTTCAAAAAACATTTTTAACCCATTTTTTTTCATAAATTTATTCAAGTCAACATATATACTTGTTTTTTTTGATACCTCAAAGTATAAATTTTTCCTGTCAAATCCCGTACACACATATTTTGGATTTCTAAAAGTAATCACTATAGAGATTTATTCAATTCAAATCCTAGATTTACAAATTAAATTATGATCAATCATACGTACATAAGATTCAATGAATTGCAAATATCTTTGCGCACAATTGGTGTAGCAGTAGCTGTTAATGCCATGATTGGGACACTGGGTAACATGTTGCGTAATTTCCCTAAATTCCTGATATAAATACGTAGATTACTTAAACAGTAGAATGGCGTTATAGAATACAATATATTTCCACTGACCTATAAGAAGATCTGAAATCAAAACCCCACTGACTGACACAATGTGCTTCATCAATAGCCACAGCAACAATTTTGATTTTCATTTGTAAATCTTGTAAAATTTTTTTTGCTGAATCCGTGGCTATCCATTCTGGAGTTATATATAACACTCTAACTTCTCCAGAAAAAAGACTATTCAAAGCGTCTGCCTTAGATGTTTGAGCTGAAGCCTAGCAGACATGCTTTTATATTGGCCATCTAGGAAACATTTAAAATTCAATTTTGTATTATTTAAATAACTTTTTTACATGGTTATCAAGAAAGAATTTTTTTTCATTTTAACACATTAACTGCGTACTAACACAAATTGGTGTCATGAGGATCAATCAGCAACACGTTTGACGCAATTTGTCATCCAATATATATTTAAAGTAAATGGTTTATTTTTCGATGGGCGTGGCTGAATGTTATTTTATTATTATTTAGCATGGATTAGATGCATGTTTTAAAATATATATACATATGTCGTTAGGGTGTATGACCATGTATATAAGAGTAGTTTCTTTATGTTTTTTTTTACTTTTTCATATGCACTAGGAGAAAACTACAAAAATACTTACTCAGTCAATGTGTCAAAAGTTTTGTCTTCAACAATTATTAAGATCTACTTTTGGCATAATTATGACATTTTTAGGTAAAATAAAAATAATAAACAAATAACAAATTCAATCCAAACCTCCAGAGAAAGTACTTGATCCTTCATTAACGATATTAACGGGGAAACAACTATGGTTAAGCCTTTGCTATAAACTGCCGGATACTGATAACAAAGACTTTTTCCATAACCAGTAGACATAACCACACATGCATCTCTTTTTTGCTGAAAAATGAATATACACATTATATATATTTATGTATACCAACAAATAAACAGAAACCAGGACAGTCAGTCTAGACATCTTACTTCTAAAACTGAATATATGATATCCCATTGCATGGACCGAAATGTAGAATGTCCAAAATATTTCCTAAGTGCAGATATGTGCTGCGGGCTAGGTTCAGTTGAAGACATTTTAAACTTTAAAACAGCGAATTAAAACTATTAAATTAATTACAATGCAGAATGATTAAAGGCTTAACAGGTACTGAAACAATTAATTATTCTAAGTATAGCATTGTTTGAATATGCCAGTCAACAGTGATTTATCTGGTTTTGCTTTGATTTGAATTTAAACCACAGTTTAACTGTTCATTTGTCATTGTTTGAAGTTTCAAAACTTCAAACCTCTTATCACCATAACTGATAAAGATGTATTGTTGAAACCATAGACCTACAAACTAAAGTTAATATGTTTATGGTTGAAACCACGGCTAAATAAACTGGTCACCTGAGAACAAAATATGCACTTTAACGGGAACCATATTTTTAAATTTTGTTATGTTTAAAAATGCTTGGATTTTCTTCAACAGTATCTTTTAATTTTTATGATAGGAAAGTGAATCTACTTGGTACTTTGGGGGGTAAAAAGTAAAAAATGTCTAATAGCTTTCAAAAGTGCAGAGAAAAAAATTTAAGGAAAATATGAAATTTTTAGTAAAATCGGTTTTTGACAAAATCGATTTTGGTTTTTGGTTTAACTCTAAAATAAATTACCGTAGATACATGAAAGTTTCACTGGTTGCTTATATTAGCATTTTTATACATGATAAAATTTTCATTAGTTTGTTTTGAACTGTGTACGGACATTTTCAATTTTAAATTGTTTAGTTTTTTTTTATGAATGTCAAAATATTGTATTAGTTGGGTAAAAAAGCTTGAAAAAATAATACAAAGCTCCTAATATATTTGTTTCAATGACTTTGAAAAATATTAAAAATCCAGTTATCATTTTTTTTTATAAGCATTTAAAGTTCAAATCTTGACAAAATACGTAAAAATCACAAAAATTTGCAAATTATTATGAGTTAGAAATACATAAAAAAATTTATTTTAAATCTAAGGTTTGAAAATGTAATACAAGATTCTTCATAAGTTTTCCTACTTTTATCGAAAAAAAATGGGCCCCACAAATCGTCAGGACGGCCCTGACTGTTGTACACGTATTGGCCGTATTGTACACTGTATTTGGTTCATGTGTTTATATATATATATATATTGTAATTTTTAAAAGACAATATGTGTAGCAAGACTAGATATCTAATGTATGTGTAAATCATAGTTTTTTTAAGTAAAATGTAAATTTAAAATATTGAAATATACTACGTTCGTGCACAGCGAGAAAATTTTATTTGGTTAGATATTTACTTATAAAAAATGGCGTATACTGAATTAGAGGCGTCATATTTTATTTATGTTATCTTCCTCATAAATTGTCCATTTGTCCCTTAATACAGCCCCGAGTTGGACCGTATACTACCGTAACGGTGATGTACAGAGACCAAACTACCAGATGTGACATCCAGAGGTCACTATAACTTGAAGGGATTTAAATGTTTTGCTAAAACAAAATTTAATACTTATTATTTATGTATATTGTAGTGCCGTAGCTTACTAACTCATAGACTTCTAATATGGTCTATGAACTAACTACTAACTACTGCGGGCATGTGTGCTAACCAAAATCTCGAGGCCCCTTATAATCTTTTGATATATACCACAAATACCTTTTTTTTTATTTTTTGCAAAAGAAATCGACATACAATAATTCGGACTCAAACATAAAATTTTTTTAAAAAGGTATATAATCTTTAAACAATTTAAAATCATATGTGAGTTGGTGGCAAACGTGCTAAAATGGGTTGATTTTTTTAATTTCCCCCCCCCCCCCCCGGTCAATACATCTTCACACACGGATTTTTTTCATTTATTCAGAAGGTCCGATTTTATAATTTAGTCCATCTATATAAAAATCAAGTGAGTTAAAATTGGTACGGTTAAACCATCGGACGTCAGTAGCTCTTGGACTATGAATCTTTCAAACTTTAGCCTTTAGGCAGGGGTCAACTGGCTTTTGTGATACCTTCTGTGCAATTGAACAGTGGCTGATGTCATATTATGTCTCCAGGTTGCCTCAATACACGTTACTAAAAATTAATCCGATGAAGGTCCACATCTCCTTCATAATGTATTATATTATAAACCCAGAAAATGACCGAGCGCAATTGGTATATTAAAAGGTAATTTCAAGCGCAATTGGTAAACTCCCTTTTTTCTAATGAATTTTTCTTTTGGTTCTTATATTGCGTTTTCCTTTGGGCGCCCATGTCACCCACCTATTCTTTTTTTATTCATTCAAGTCAATTTTTTTACATACATTTTTTAAACATTCTATGGACTATCTATCTCTGGAAAACCTCTAATTAATCATTCGCTAGTAAACTTATTGTTTGGGTATAAGCATATTATATTGCAGGCTTCAACTTATATTTATTTTATTTTATATAATATATAAACAGACGAAAGTCCTTACAATATTTTACGCACAATCACGCTAATAATAATACATACGCCGCCTAGTAGGTATATGTTAAACCTAGTTAAGAGTCTAATACAAAGTTTATGTGAAAATCAGTTTAATATAAGTATAAAACCAATGATAAGTATAATTAATAAGCAACATATAAAAAAAGCCACAGAGAAACCTTCAAAATACTGTTCATATAAATGTGGTTTATGCAAAAAAGGAAATATTTTTATAAATAGAATAAGCATTACATGTTCAGTTCAAACATAAAACATTTGTATCATAAAGTATAATCTATAACTTAAAAGGTTCTTCTGATTCATTTCTTTTCTTTTAAAATTAAAAATGTATGAAATGTCAATTTAAAACTTAAAATGTATAAATTGTGTAATTATATATAAAGTTATATTTTAAGAGTCATTTTATAGCGCTACAATGGCTGTTTCATCGAAGAGTTTTCAATATAATTACAAGTGAAGTAGGTAATAACTGGAAAAAATCAATGTGAAAAATTACAAAAAACAAGTCCAAAATATAATTTTTACAATTTATTTAATATAATATATTATATAAACACGTGAATCAAATAAGAAATGCATTAATGTACTATTTAATATGAACACATTATTCTTTTAAACCATAATTTTAAATTATGGAAATACAATAAAAAATTATTGCTATTGTCAAATAAAAATAGAATATTAAACACTTAGCTCAAGCATGTTATATATTTTTGATGATAAACTTGATGTCAATAACTGGTGAAAAAATAAAATGTATTACATTTCTCTTATTATACACAAAATAAAATACTAATAATAGCATGAAAAAATATGAGCACATAAAAAAATAATTTAAATTTAGTCTTTTATGATTATTAAATGGCTAAAAAATGTTAAAACCAGACATTTCTGGAAGTACACTTTAATTCATACAATACATTATTACATTGGCCGTGTATCCATAAATGTATAGATTTTAATATAATATGCAAACTTTAAATAAATGAAAATATATGTTTATGAGTTTTAGATTTAAGTGATAATGGCTTGTTTTAGTACATAGTTAAATTAATTTAATGACAAATTTATTTTTTGTCTTTTAACTGCTAATAAATTATATAATGAATAGCAAAAAAAAAAATGTATAATTATATATTTGAACTAGAAGGGAGAGATCAATAAATCACAAAACAATGTACTAGTTTAATAATAGTAAAGCAAGTACAACATTATTCAGTTCCCAAGATCAAATTTATGTATAAATATAAAAAAATCAGATTTACAATTTTCTTTTTGAGTAGTAAGATACTAAAATTGCATATAATCAGAATTAATGCAACAATGGTACATGAGAAATAACTTATGTCCTCCAAATAAAAAAATTATAATAACAAAAGGAAAAGAAAAAATACTATAGGCAGTATAACATGTAATAATATAACTAAAAATGAGAATTATAATAAATGTGCTAAACTCAAAAGCAACAAAACACTGAAAATTACATGATATAGAAAAAAAAAATTGTTACTAAATATTTCTTTAAAATATATACTAAATGCGACAACAATATATCACTTTTCACTTATTTTAAATATTGTATAAAAAAAAAAAACATTAAATAATACTTAACATTTAATTTATGAAAGACATACATAATGGGCAACTTAATGCCTGATATAACAGTAATAATTAAAAATGTCTAAAATACTTTAAACTTAAAAAAAAAGTTTTAATTAATAATATGAGCAAATAACTCTTGGTCTATAATAATATATTAAGTAAATAATTAAATTATGATTTTTGTTCTAATTTTCAATAAAAGTTAAGTATTCGTCAATTAAAATTTGGAAATATTTCAATCAGAAATAAATAATATATCTATTATAATAAAAGAAATCATAACGTAGGTCAGAAATAATTTTAAATTTAATTTAAATTAAAGTTAGATGAAATATTGATGCATTATAGCTAAATGAAGAATATGTTAATATTTAAAATATTTAAATAAATGTTTTACAAAATACAATACCAACAATTATGAAGATCATTATTTTTTTTATCAAAAGTTAATTTTAAGTCAAAATTGATTCAGTCTTAAAAAGACATTTCTATCACAAAATTTGAATTCTTATAATTTTAATGTTTTGAACACTTATGTGGGCACAAACTTATTAAACTAAATAATTTCACACTGGTAAAATACATTACTGTGCACACTTGCTGTTGCTGCAGATTTTGTTTTTATAGTTAGTTTGCATTTTTCTTCTTCAAGTTTAATATTTAAGACACTCAGATACTGACTGTAAAAAAATAAAAAAACATATAAGAATTGCATAAAATAATATATTTATTTAATAATATAATATTTAATATTACTATCATTATACACTAAAATTGTATAGTTTTTGTCAAATGATTAATATGTATATTAACAAAAATGAACTTGGGCTTGGCTTGGTAAGAAATAAGCTGGACAACATTTTGACACATAATTTTAGTCGGGTTAGGTTAAACTCAACGTCTGACAAACCTACTGGTGAAGTAGAGATGGTTGGACGCAGTCACTAAAGTGTGCTACAGTCAAGTATCGTCTGGATGCCGGATGGGTGACAACCTAAGACCTAGGTTCTTTGAGATGAATCCAGTCCCTAGAACATTTGTTCCTAAAACCAACCGTAACCCATACAAAATGCTACGGTTGTTGATGCTCAAAAGTTTAAAAAAAAAATTTTTAATAGTAAAATAGGGGTAGCCTGGGAATTTTGAGAATATCTTCAAGTTGACTTATACTAATTTGAAAGGGAGAAGAGTTAGCTGAAAATCAAAGCTTTTCAGATATTTTATAACTATGTTTATCAATATTATTTTTTGATAAATAGAAATTAATTGATAAATAAGTTTAAAAATTTCAACATTTGACTTAAGTTAGGCGTATTAAAATATTTAAGGACTAATTAATTTACAAATTTATTATACAATATAAAGTTAAAATTTCTAAAATGAATACTGAATAATGTATACAAATAAATGTATTATAGATGATCATCCAGGTAATTGGTAATGTTAATAAGTCTCTCAAATATCAATATGTCATCAGGAATCTCCAGGTACCCAGACAAGCTATCCCAAAATAATAAAATATTTGTTGGGCGAAAGAAGAATTTATTTAGCAAAAATGTCAATACTAACAATATAATTCTGTCGGAACTCTAAAATGTTTGTATATTAACTAAATAATAAATATAAATGTCTTTCAATTTGTATGTTTAAAAAAAAAAAAATAGTTTTAATGCAGTATTTACTGACACTATGCAATATGATAGTAATTTATTAATTGCTTTGAATAGATTATAAAATAACAGCATAACAAGTGTAAATATACGGAAGGAATACAGAAAATTAGCATTTGGATTTAGATAACAATAAATATAAACAAATTGTATACAAATATTATATTAATTTACTTAATGCATCTAAGGTGAAATAGACTTAACTCACATAATGGGATAGCCTTTGGATAACAAAGAAATTAATATAGCAAAAAGTGCTTGAACTTCAAAGACTTATAAAATATGAGTACTTAGATGTGTTTCTGCATAAAAAGTATAGAACACAAATTTAAGTTATTAAAATAATGTATCTAAGGTGAAATAGACATAACACTCAAATATAGGTTTGTCTTTGGAAACAAAGAAATTTATATAGCAAAAAGTTTCTTGAACTTTGAACATAGTAAAAAGTACACAAATGTATTTTGCATAAGCAATTATAAAACAAATTAAATTTATTAATAATTATATTAATTTATAAATTACTGTATCTAAGGTGAAATAGACTAAACTGAAATAGTGAGTTCGTCTTTGAATAACAAAGAAATTTATATAGCAAAATGTTTCTTGTACTTCAACCATAGAGTATAAAGTACACAAATGTATTTTGCATTAGAGTATTGACCAAATTAAATTGTTCACGAATTTAGAACAATTTTATTAGTTTACAAAATTACTGTATCTAAGGTGAAATAGACATAACACTCAAATAATAGGGTTGTCTTTGGATAACAAAGAAATTTATATAGCAAAATGTTTCTTGTACTTCAACCATAGAGTATAAAGTACACAAATGTATTTTGCATAACAGTACTGACCAAAATAATTTGTTTATGAATTTAGAACATTTTAAGTTTACAAAATTACTGTATCTAAGGTGAAATAGACATAACACTCAAATAATAGGTTTGTCTTTGGATAACAAAGAAATTTATATAGCAAAAAGTTTCTTGTACTTCAACCATAGAGTATAAAGTACACAAATGTATTTTGCATAACAGTACTGACCAAAATAATTTGTTTATGAATTTAGAACATTTTAAGCTTACAAAATTATTGTATCTAAGGTGAAATAGACATAACACTCAAATAATAGGTTTGTCTTTGGATAACAAAGAAATTTATATAGCAAAAAGTTTCTTGTACTTCAACCATAGAGTATGAAGTACACAAATGTATTTTGCATAAGAAAGTATGGAACGAAGTAAATTTGTTCAAAACGTCTAGTAACAAAATTAATTACTGTATATAAGGTAAAATAGACTGGTTTCACATAAACAATGTCTTTAGATAACCAAGAAATTTATCCAGCAAAAAGTTTCTTCATTAATTGAAGTGTTAAGATAAATGTATTATGCATTCCATATTTTAATTTTAAGATAATATAAAACATCAAAACTCACGTTTTTTTAATACAATTGGTTCAGATGGAGGTTTATTTTTAGGCTTAAAAAATACATCTCTAATGAGCATCGAGTGAATGGTTGGTATCTGCTTTTGCTTGTGTAGCCATGGTTCATCTGGATTGTAAGATTCATGATCCAAGGCAACTCGTCTAGACACACGAGTCATAATTCCTAGCAAGTCACTGTTGCTATGATCATGTTTGTTCATTTCAGAACAAAGACTCTGAATAAACCATGTGCCATTCTCAGGATGCCTGAATGAATAATAACCTTAAAAAAAAATATCATAAGGTATTGTACGATTATAAAGATGATATTCCAAATGCTGAAATTTACCATCGTAAGTGCTGAAAGTAATCAAGAAATCTGCATGTTTAGGAATTTTGTATGAGGCAGTGGAAGAATCTACTTCAGTTTTTATTTCTTTTCTCAGTGTAATACCAGGATCTAGCCTTTCTCCGCGACATGCCTGTAACAAAAAACAAGAACAAGCTTAGAATACACAATTACCATTTGATTCTATAGCTTATACAAATACCTGCACAAAAAATAGTTTGGTTTTCCAGCTAGTGTGAGACATTTATCAGCAGTAAACGAATTCCACAAAAATTCAACTGGGTATGGATTATCTCTGGCATAAACAAATGATTGACTGACCCCGTGCGTCAACACAACAATAGAGAGACAATCATTTTGAGAATGATCAGCATTAGCCACTGTAAAGTGTAGTCCATAAGTAATAAGAATAAATATTTAAGATGTCAGCGCAATATTTATTTTCTCTCAGACTCACGTGCAATATAGATAAAACGTTTTTACCTAAAATCAGTTTTTATGATTTTTGAGTAATCTTAAATTAAAAATCACTTATTACAAAAATTATAAAGTATAATATTTATGAGGGCATGACATAACGGTTTTATATTTTATTATTATTTGACTTATAAATAAAAAATTTGTTAGTTTAGGCAAGTTATGTTTAAATTATTTTGTGACAATATTTAGTCAAATCAATGTCATACCCTAAAAAATATTATTCTCACATCGTTTTTGTAATGGTTGATTTTACTCTTAGATTACTTAAAAACATAAAAAAAAATGATTCTGTGTAAATGATTTTAGTGTATGTTGCACGTGGGACAGAGGGAAAGAAAACAAACAGTGCGCAGTTAAACATCCTCTAAAGTTAAATTTTAAATCTTAAATAGTTTAATACAATCATACATACATTCGTTCAAATGATGAGTTAATTCTTCGTGATACAAGTTATTCCAAACCATAACATTAAAATCTAAACGATAGAACATTTTTTCCAACTCTTCAACATCTTTCCATGAACCTTGCCGGTCAGCTAAGTTATGACTATCAAAAATATCATTATTTATGATAACAGCGATACCTCGATATTCATGATCCATATTATAACATGTAGCATCTTTAGTAACAGGCATTACAATTTCTTGGACGGATTTTCTAAAACCAGGACTTAATTTGCTATAGAATATTATCAAAATAAAACCATAATATATACAAATAGATTAGATTTAGTTACAATTTTTACTTGTTACCTGTTCGAATTGGATGTTTGTTGTTCATCTAATTTTTGAGTTGGTCGGGCATCAACAGAATCAGGGTCATTACTGTTACTAAACCTGAACCATGTTCCTTTAAAAGACCTGCCTGAAGAAGACTGTGCACCAGGGCTACTATACCCTTGATCAAGTGATTCTATAGTAAGCTCAGCACGCCTAGATCTATTTAACTCTGTGATTTTTGTAGCCTGTGATGTAGCAGAGTATAAGACTTCACCAGATGCTGATGGGAAACTATGACGTTTAATATGTGCTGGAGACATAGTTCCACCAACACAGTCAATAACATCTGAAGTTCTACGAACACGTGATGGAATTTCTGATAATGATTCCATATCAATACTTTGTGAATCATCTAAAAACACTTCGTCGTCGTCAAATTCTTCCTCATAAAAACCAGTGGATACAGACAAAAGATACTCTTCTTCCTTGATTGTTGAGCCAAAGTCTAATGATACATTCTCTTCTTGTGGAGATTCCATAATGATCTATACAAATCAAAATTATTTGGCATAAGTTAAAGTAATCAAATGTGCAAACCGGGAAGCCATATAATTTTTTTTTAAATTAATTAATTAACAAGAAACTAATAACTAAGATGTATGCCATAAGAAAAATACAATCACTCTTTTGACAACAAATTGTTTCTATCAACAAAGAAATAAAAATTCGACAATTTATAAAATAAATCGCTTATGAATTATGATTTACCATTGCAAAAACCATCAAAATTGTATCGTGTCGTTTCTTTTAACATTACGGTACAAAATGTAAATTAAGAATCTACATATTATTATATAAGGACAACAAAATTACTAAATGTATAATTATAATAACTTTAACAAGTAAAAAATTACATAATATTATTTCATTATTATATACCTACAACCTAAATATATAATACTGAAAAATAATTTTAATTTAAACTATATATAGCCATATAGGTATCCACTAGATGATAGGTTAGTTTTAAATAATCAAAGAATAATTATTACATTAAATACCCAGACAGCAATTATAAATGATAGCCATAGGTATTACTATATTGGTAATAATTATAATATTGTTCTAAATCCTAACACTTTAACCGCACTTAATTGGATGTAATGACTATATTATAGTTAACATAATTAGTTAATTAGAAATAAGTAAACAACATAAATAAGTTACACACTACTAACCTAAATATTAAGAATTCGAAGAGGAAATTAATAATAATTGTTCTTCATTCTATTTTGAATTGAAAAAAACTTGCAGAACTTTTAAACAATTGTATCTTAAGATAAGTATATTATACTAGTAGTCTCGACGGTAACTCTAGAGAAAATAAAACACCAACGACGTCATTGTTGGACCACAGAGGGATAAAATGACGCGACCCAACAGGTCGACTGGTCACAACCAACCACAACCAAACACTGAAGAGTGAAGACTAAACATTTAAACCAGTAGTTATCCATTGGAGTGTAAAAGGACACGATCAAAATATTAAAAACAACGATCGGTGGTGGGAGAGGAGGGTTAAAAACAGAAACGTCGCGGGCAGAGGTGCGGTGTTTGTTCGGAGCCAACGGACGAGTTGCAGGACGCATCACAAGTGGTTCCCAGACGCACCAAGAGGACAAATCGTCGTCAGCGTTAGCCACATTATACTTGTGCCCACAACGTCATTATTATAATATTTTGTTTTACCAAGACGCATATGCGTATTTCGATATTCATCATGAATCGTCCCCCCCCTTACACTCTCATAAGGAGATTAAGAGAACCCCCCAAGTCCCAAGCTGTATTATGTCGAATAGTAATGAAAGTGTAACATGAGCACACATACAATAAATTATACGAACTTAGGAGCGGACACGTACGACAGTCGACGGATGCTATCCGTCTCGAAATAACGAATTTAGTGATCAAAAATATATCGATAGGTACATAATAGTTTATAACGACTGTTAAGCATACGTAATAATAACGATATAATATGGGTTATTTAACAAGCTGGTGGAAACAACACCGGAGAAAATTTTTTTCGTTTTCCAAATCGATAACGATATTTATACTATTATTAAAGGCACCAAGGACAGGACGGCAGTTAAAACGACGCACGTTTATTACTGCAAAGATTGGAGTCGGCGGCACACGACCACATGTGATCCCCCAAGTGATGACGAAATATTGTATTCGTTTTACGCAACCACTACTACTTCTATAATATAATACGACAAACGACGACAACAACAAACACTATAATATAATAATATTATCGTGTGTGCGTGTGTTGCCCGTGAGTGAACGAGCGAGCCAGCCAGACAACAGGTGCACGGCGTCGTCGAGCGGTAGCTGGAGCGCGGGTGTGGCGGGGAACCCCTGAGGCTGTTGTCGAAGATAAAAACCCATTAAATTAAAACGCACATAATATAATATATTATACACGGAGAAAAAATATCGAACACAAGGGTCACACTATATACACGTAAAAATAATAATAATAATAATAATATAAACACAATGGTGCTGCAGAGCTCTGTCCCACTACCGCAGTAAGTTGCTGCTGTACCATAACGAGCGTATTAAATTATAGAAATATATTATTATTTATCTCTAATCTGAAATTATCATATTGTTCTAAAACTAAAAAAAACGTTTTTTCAGACAAACAAAAGCAACGAGACGAACGTGACGACCTCAGATTACTAAAGAAATAATCACCGGGCGAAACCATTCCGGTGGAAGGCAATTGGATGAAAAAAAAATGAGCGTGAAAAACGTCAAACGCGATAACGTGTGTAGTTGTCGTGCGCTGAGTCACACACGTGTGGGACTACTACGCGTAACTCAATCGCTGCCGACGCCGTAGTGACATACGAGCGCGCGCGCACACACACACCTAAAAAGACGACTAAGAAGGTTTTTAAACACGTACGATTGATTTTTTTCACCCAAATCGTGCGCACCCACCTGACGGCGGACGACGATAAAGATGAATAAAATATATCGTACGCGCCACCACCGACCTAAAGAGTCGAGACAAGTGCGTGTGAGTTTACGAACGATTACTGCGACACGGCGGAGAGTTCCAGGCAGTGCCCTCGCCGAGTATACACCAGTGTACACGACATACGCACACACGTCGTCCATCGTTTTTCAGTTTTTCACTAATGTCCCTCCGGCCTTACAACTCGTGCTTAAATCTTTGAAACACGTGTCAAGATTACAAAGGGCTGCACAACCACCGGATGTGCTAGGTTTCTACTAAAGTTATTTTAGTTCTCATCGAAAGTTTTCATCATCGGTCCACAACGCGTACAAATATATTACCACGATATTTAATATTATAATTAAAGACGAATATCGTATGATATTGTAATTATAATCATCATCATAAGCAAGTTCGTCGCATTTGTTCGAGATAGCGATTATTTATCCCTAGGCACTGTAACAGTGTAACTGCCTGACTATACTAACTGTACCTACCTAGAACACGATTAGCAACGGTTAGTAATACGTCGGTCGAATTACGACGCGTCATAAAAAATATTACGAAATCAATTTTCTTTGTTGAGAATATACCTACCTACCAAACGAGGATTAATCACATTCGGAAACTTACCAGTTGTAAGAAATACACAAAAACCAGTACAACGCGGAAAATAATTTGAGCTCAGGTGGCTACGATAACACATTTTGAAATATTTTATCCAATGCATATTTAATAAAATTTATTATTTTCTAATAAATGAAAACTAAAATAAATTTCTCTTAATGTATACATAATACATATTATTCGATGGCATAGTGCACACATGATGTAAGTGCAAAATTTAGAAAAATAAGCTATTTGCATATTATATGTACTAGTCACAAATTATTTAGTATAATTATGTTGGATGCGCGTCAAAATCAGGAAAAAAATTAGGATTGTTTAATTACATGACCGAGATATTGGAGAAACAAAAAAAAACTGAAACAGTATTTCATAAAAATATTCATATGTAGGAATAATTATTTTCAGGAACTATTAAAAATCAGGAATTTTATTTTTAAGACAAATCATTTCAGGAACTGACAAATTGAGAAAATATATAAATATTACGATAATAAAACAGATTATATCAGCTGATTATGTCTGTGATAATATATTTTAGATTCTGAGCAGAGTGATGAATGACGAATTTATTGATTGTACTATGTGTTTTATTTATCGTGTACACGATAAGTAGTCAATAATAATATAATGCTTTGATTTTCAACTTCAGTATCTTGTTTGATGTGAAAGTGAATATAGTATTCTAGTTGGTGCTTGGGGAGGTCAAAATTTAAAATTCCCAGTATAGTTTTCGAAGGCAATGTGAAAAATTCGGTTTTTTTTTATAGTTATTTTATGAAAGTATAGTATTCATTCATTGCACGTGACAACTTATGAACTTATGACAACTATTTATGAAAAAAATAGTAACTATACTTGTGCCATTAGAACTCAATATTTTTGTGGTATTAAAAATCTTTTAACATACGATCTACCTATAAATGTAGTGTAGCCGGTAGGCAACAATAATCTATGCATAATCTGCAGTCTAAAAAATAAATGTTCTTTTGTTTATTATTTTTAGTTTTAAAAGTTTATTTCAATGATTATTGAATTATTCCAATAAATGATTGTTTTTACATTTAACTGTACATACAATTAGGGGATGGGGTCAGCGAGTACACTGGGTACCAAATTTGAAAGCCTGGAAAAATTAAAATCCTCTCAATCGATTAAAATGTATTTAACAGTACCTATTGTTGCTTGTTAAGTAAGTAATGTTTTGGTGCAGACAACATATTAATCAATTATTTAAAAAACATTACCATCTACAACATAGTCATATAAATGATTGATATACCTATATATTTATATATCTATAGTCTGCACTTTGCAGTTAGGCATAACAGTAAAGCTCTGCATTAATCATGCATATTCTTTTTACTATTATTATTAAAAATAATAATTTTTGGTGGCATTTTTTAATCAATTGCAATTTCATCTAAAATTAAAATTAAGAGATTAAGAACATCCATTAGCATATAAATGTTCAAGCCGACAAGAAACACAAATTAAATTGCGGTTTCTTATCACCTCATTTTTGTTTTGACTTTTCTAAGAAATACCAATTGAAAACAACATATTACTGCAAAGGTGAGACATGGTGTTCTAATGGTTGGATACACATCTTTGCTGTAGTACGTAATAACAGAGGTCAGAACTCAGAGACATAGCGTATTAAGTTTAAATAAATGCAGGCCTAGATCTGTTGTCAGCATCAACTCTTAAGCCTTTAGAGCTGTCTATTTCTAGCTGTAATTATATACCTACAACATAGAACTCTTTTTGCTTTGTATTATATTATCTATGTCCTACCTATCCTTTTTTTGTGGAATAATGTTAATTGGTCAATTTTTCTGTGTGGTCAATGAAGCTGTTAGTAAGTACTTCCACTATTATTCATTTTAAGCTTTTTATTTTTTAAAGTGGTTATGAAGTGTTGAACATTATATGTAATTTTACACAATATAATATTATTACCTACCTATATATTAATTAATAAGTATGCAAATTTTTTATATAGGTTAGGTAAATGTACCATTAAATAGTTGGTTTCTTGATTTTAATAGTTCCAGTTTTATATTTCCTGTGAAAAACGTATCCTTAAATTAGATTTTCATATAAAAAGTGTTACTGAAATTGTAAATACCGGAAAATTATCATTCCAAAGTTATTTGTTGCTGTTTTATACTTCCTTGATTCTGATAGCCCTCCAATTATGTTAAAGTTTTAAATATAAATTGTAAGACAACCAAATAAAAAACCATTATATACTCATAATTTAAAAGAAAATAAGTAAAATGTATAATATAAGAAAGACAGTATGTTATTATATTACTCAATGAAATATTTAAATGTCAAAACTATAATGATAATTATATATTTATTATTCCATTGAATTGTTGAACATTGTTTTCTTTTCATTCCCAATAATTCTAATTCTCTTCTGTTTAATATGCTTGCTGAGTTTTCCTTGAGATTTTAAATCTTCATATTGTCCAACCAATTGCAATATTTTTGATTCACGTTTCCTTAAAAATTGAGGTTTTTTACCATCTTTAACAGCATCTAATCTCTTTTGTCTCTGTTCCAATTTTAATTTTTCTTGAGCTTCCATTTTTTGTTTTTCTCTATCTTGATTTTCTATTCTTTGTAATAATAATTTAACCTGATCATTTTTTTCATCATGACTCTTCTGTTTCAACTTCTTCCGTAGCTTTTTTTTTTCTTTTTCTTTGACATCATTTAAAAATTTGTAATTTCTTTCAAAAATACGTTTATCAAATTCACCATACAGAGAATCAAATCTAGGATCAATACCTTTTCTTAGTTTCTTCAACTTTGGTTTTAATTTTAGGTTTATACTTTTTGACAAGATTCAAAGAAGGGTCCACTTTAGATGATATTTCAGATGGTCTGTTTTTGTTTTCTCGTTTAACCGGTTTAGGATGAAAATCTAATTTTGATTTTTTAGTTGTTGCATTTCGGTAAACTTCATTTCCAATTTTTTCTTTTAATTTACGAAGTTCTTCTAATGATAGTTTCTTAAGATCTTGTTTTAACTCAATTTCAGATTCAATAGTTAAATTATTCATTTTATGATTTTTTTTTTAACACTGAATACATCCACTGAAATAAAAAAAAATTCTCTTTTACTTCATTTTAATCAAAATGTTTAATGAACACTGAGAATTATAAAAGATACAGTAGTCTTTTGGAATTTAAAACGTATGTTTTTAATTGGATTTCACTTCAAATTAAAATGTCATAATCAAATAGGTAAGTAGAATAATACAATTAACACCCAACTTTAAATTTATTATTTTATTATTAAACCAAAGATGTGCATTATTCAAATGCACGATAGTCAGGTAAGTTATTTTTCAAACATAGTTTTCTAGAACTATTACAGTAATATACAAATTTGAGCTTAAGTTCAACCTGCAAAAAGTTCTCATCTTTCAAATAAAAAAAAATAAACGTGAGTTTAATCCAGTCAAGCCATTTTTGATGATATATTACACCATATTAAGCCCGCTCCATTCCCTAAATAATTAAAGTATATATATTTCTCAAACTTTATAGAATTGCAAAATATTTAAAAAATCAATGAAAAAAACAGCTGAATGCAATTTTACTATGATGTACTTTTGTAGAACGTAAAAAACAAAAACGGATATGACTTTCTCCTAACCTTTAAGTATTGAATACATATACATAAATACATTTTTATTTAATCAAATTTAAATAATATTATATTCGCAAGGATTTTTGGTTTTTTCGATTACACAACAAAAATGTATATGCCGATGATTATGGTTATAATCTTTATATTTTTCTTCCCCCTTCCGAACACATGAGAAATAGATTTGTTTCATTTCTTACCTTATAAAAATCAAGGACCATAAATGTATGTTTTATAATAAAAGATAAGAAAATATACTTAATTACCATTTGAGATAAAAACATTTAAGAGTAGCCAATAATATATGGATAGGTTCATCGACATCAGATTATCAAATTAAACATGACATGAATGTCAATAATTAAAAACTAAATTTTTTATTAGAAATACAATAATATTATATTTTTAATTTAACACTTAATTAACTTTTTTAATAACCTTATTAATAATCTTTAATACCATCCTTAATGATTAAAATTCTTTATATGTAAATAAAACAGTAGGCATTTAAAATCAATATTCCTGGTATTTAATAATTTGTTTCAATTTGTTTGATTTATCATTAAGAATATTGGGTAGTTACATACCTACAATCATATAACCTTGAATCGTATTTCTTATTTCTAAAATCGAGAATTAAGTGTAAGGACAGATCGCGGGACAAATGTAAATAGGTAGGTAAAATTAATATTTTTTTAGTGGTACCTACCTACCTAATGTATAAAGGTGTATTATGATTTATCATTTAAGAAAATAAGAAATGTCCTCATGTAGTTCTATATCAAATACATACTTATGAAAATAGTATCATAGAATTTTGTATAGTGGAAAGAAGGAAGGGGTTTGATTGACTCATTACTGTTAAATGTTAATCATGCATGTACCATTTAAAACGATAGTATTTTATTTTGTAGTAAGAATAGTGTAGACATAAGAGTGGTAGGATAGAGATAGAATTGTTTATCACTGCCATATGTGTCTAATGAATAGACTGCATATTATGGTTTTAAAGATCAATACCTTTTATATTTGTAATTAATTATAAAACCAGAGATTAAATTTGACATTAATTACGTCTTATTTAAATAAATTTATGAGGAAATATAAAATATTACTTCTATCAGTAAAAGTATGATATTATGGAGATAATATTACCACAAGTATACTAGGGCTGTTTGATTACCATACTATAAAAACCACCATCTAAGTTTATATTGACATAAACAGTTAACAGATGGCTATTCAAGAGAATCATCCATGAGTGTAATAAATACTACCCAGAACTAGCAATCATTATCTGTTTAACTGGCGTGCCACATTGTTACTACGCTGCTCAAACAGTTTTGTAGGTAATGGAATTGGATTGTCCAAATCGAATCGATCCTAGTAAAATATAGTATGGTTACCAAAAATCAGAGGACTTTTCTTTTTTCATCTAAAAACTTGATGGACGGGCACTCGGGCAATGCCTATATTGGCCATCAACAGTTACTAATCAAAAAAAAGTGCATAATGCTCTTTATACATTAACAGGTTGCTATTTAAAATCGCATTGTGCACCACCACAAATGGTTTCAGACAAAAAAAATCCAATGTCAAGACGCGGGGTAAACGTCGTCGGAGTACGGGTTGATGGATAAGAATCTAACAACAATTATTTTTCGAAAACAACATTAACTTACGATCTGAAAACGGCCATGGCGTGAATACGTCGAACAATCAGCGGGGCAAGTCGGCGAGTCGCGGAAAAAAAAGAAAATTGACGGAAACACACGATACTCGACTACCGGACGGATGTAACTGTACTGATGATGACTGATGAAAGTGGTGATGGTCAAGAGCACTCGGGGCGGCGGGACACAGGTGCCGGTGATTCACAGCGATCGCCGTGTGCGTGAGTCATACCGTCGCACTTTTAACCGGGAAAAACGTAATGACGACAAAGGGCCAGTCACCTTCGGCGGGAAGGCGTGCGGCTCATTAACCGCCGGCGCCAACGATAAAATTATTTGCCTACGGCTGGCGCCGTGCACCCGCGGCTAACAAACGTTTCGACGATAATATTATTTCCAACTTACAACCCTTAAACACGGGGCCGTGGGTCGAATTTTGATCATTCCCCCTGTCTCCGGGCGCCGACGGCTCGCTCGTGGACAACATTAGTATACTATAGACGCGTTGGACGCGATTGGTTTGAGACTATATTATTATTATATAATACAGAAATGTACGCGGCCCACGATTATCATTATTACTATTATTATGTTACGACATATTTACAAGTTACACTATATATCGTTATTACACATAGCAGATAGGTATAGACTATAAACACATATTATATTTACCTTTTTCGTCGTACACGGCAGCAGCTAACGGGTCGTGACCGCATTGGTCTGTCGGACGATATGTGTGGAACCGATGGCGCACAAACAGTACTCGGTATTAATTACTATATTTTAACACTTGACTATGTCAGTTGTCGCAAAAATTAACCATCAGCCGATAGTCGCTGAGATCACTACGCATTAACGCGGTTTCACACGCCGTGTCGCCGTCGTCTCCGTGTGGATGTCTCGTGGTGTATGTATGTGTGAGTGTGTTGTTTTTGCTGTGCGCCCGCGCTGAGCGTCATCCACTCGCCCCCCGTCCAGACTCCAGTGCTGTACTGATTGTGCGACGGAAAACGAGAAGTAGGAGAACCCGAGACCATGGTGATGAACAGTTTAGAAACCTCCTTGGAAACTTCGGTTATCAACGGACAACGATAACGCGATGTTATCTACTGGATGTCTGGATAATAAATTAAAATTAACAATATTTGTTAATTACGCAAAATGAATTTATTTTAAATTTATTCTGTGATAATTGTCCATTATCCAGGCATGTCTTCGCTCCTTAGAATCAGAGTTCAAACCCAAAAGATCTTTGAGACATTAAATTATTTAAGGGCCCAATCACGGACTAAGATACACAGACCCTGATCAATAATCAATTTTTATTGTATCAATCATGACAAATTATTTTGACAATTTAATTTGTCATGGTATCAATATAGTATTGTCGACCGTGCGCCGATATTCAAGTTGTATTCAATATATTGAAAATGATATATCAAAACCATATTGATATTAATTATTGATGAATAATAATATTATTGACACAATAAAATTGATCGTATATTGGGGGGGGGGGGCCTTTCTCGTTTAAGGCCGTGTTATTCACAGACGATGACACCTCCGCGCCGCACCGCACTATAATCCATAATATTCATAAACGGGAGGCACCCCATTTTAAATAAAAAAATAACATGTTGGCTCGACGCATGTAGCGTATTTACTATTTATACAACAAAAACCAAAAATTAAACAAAATTTATTTAGTTTCATGGACATTATAATAGTGATTATATTATAGGTTATAGAATATATTATGTCTGTGCTTAATTCGAAATTGCAGCTTTGCGTAGGTTGATTCGGAATTGAAATAATACAACGATGGCGTGTAGAGACTGGAGAGATTACCAAAATAAATAATCGAAATATCGAATACAATATAACATTATTAATAATTACTAATTAGAAACAATACTCTATCTGACAGCGCTATCTAGCGGCCGTTGTCGCGAGATCATTTAAAACTGTTTGCTATTATCACGACTATAATTAATAAAAATATCGAATATCGGGCTTCTTCCGATACTAGAAATAATTCTCCTCTACAATTTTTGTAATAGGTATTTATACTGTAAAACGACTCAATAAGCTGTATTCCTGGAATCACGAAACCATGTTTTTATGCCATATTTTGCCCACTTAATAATAAAAAAATAAGAAAATCGTTGTATGATCACTATGATAATTTGTGAATATCCAATTTTTAACATCAAACGTTTGTAAAAAATTAATTTGACTTTTCGGATAAACATTTTATAAATATAGGAAAGATATAAATACTAAATAGACATTTTATATGAATTTCTAACTAAAAAATTTGACAATATTTTTCATGATTTTGATGAGTTTAGTTTTGTCAAAATTTGAACTTCAAACACTTATGTATAAAACCTAGTACCTAAATGGCTACCTATTGACAGATTGTCGACTGTCGGTTCACGGTTCACAAAACCACGGAATAGATGAATTTCATCATTATTTTCATCTAAACTGTATTTCTGTGACAAAACTGCTACGTCGATCGTTATATAATACTAGCATAGATAATAATTATTATGTATATTATAGTCTTTTTTTCCAAGAATAACAATTTTAACTGATACAAAATAAATGATACCTTGATTCATTACCTATAAATGGCTATAATAATACCATAAACTAAGATAGTTAGTATCACGATAATACTGAGAATAATAAATATTATAATAAAATCAATAGTAATATACTAATATATTATTGCATTGTCGTCAACGATAAGCCATTTCTAGCCAAAAGACATTTTGCTAAAAATAGTCGAAAACGACAAACAGGAATCAAATATGTAAAGTTGTAAACCATAGCACTCAACATGTTTCATGTATCTTCTATTAAAACTAAATTCAATGTTTCTCCTTTTTGGAAGATATTTCTTCGTAATATGATGATTATTGACTAAGGTTCAGATTTTATAGTAAATACTTAAATTTTTACCTATAAAATTGGATTTTACCATATGTTTTTGGGCCGTGCTGAACTTCTATTTTCCTAACCGATTTTGACGAGGACGATTTTCGTAACGCTTTGTTTATTGCCATAGCCCACAGAAACGCTAATCAACTATAAAAATCACACAATTTAATTTAATTCCTAACAAAATGTAGCATCTTAGATTCTTACTAGATATTCTCTAGATATTTAGAGAGATTTACTAAATATTAGACTTGTCCTAATACTTCTCTTAATTTGATTTTCAATTATTTTCCTTGCAGAAGGTTAGGTTAGGCTAGAAGGTTTTATACTTAGGTACATTATAGTACATCGGAACATTGGTACTTATAATATTATAGTTTTCTACACAATTTTTACATATATTATATTTATGTTACGAATTAATTAATTTCGAGTAATTTTAATTATAATTAAATCAAAATTATTTTGCAAATTATTGATGATTTATTTTAAAAGCAGCATAAGTATACTATATTATAATATAGGCGTTCAATAAATAAGTATTCCATAATTCATATATATTATGGCATACCTATACTACTATAGTATAATTAATGTAGTTAATAGTTATACAGTATCCTCGATTATATTGTTTAAAATGTGAAACATTATATACATAATAATTTATTATTCTAAATTCCAATAGATATTTAGAAGTTTTGAATAAGAGTTATTAGGAAAATATGCTCTAATTGTATAACTACATAAACAATTATTTACTTATATTATATTATGTATTAGCATTTAGAGTAAATTAGTCAATAGTATACTCTGCCCGCGGCAGTCGTCTAGCGCTCTAGCAAGTAGGTAACTATAATAAATTAGTAATTACTAATAATATTGGTACCCTATCGTTTATGCCCTATAGGTACTATATTACAATAGTATTAGTAAAAAGACAAGTTACCTACTACCTAATTATAATTATATATAGTATTAATAATTATTAGCATTATATTAGTACCCGCGAAGTAACGCGCGTCCACATTCTGAACCAACCGCAACCACGGTAACGTCATACAACAATGACTCCTTGGGCTGATTTTTTTTAAGCTAAGGTTAATTTTATGTTTCCAGAGTTGTATTATTGAAAGACGAATCACAGTACATGTTGTTATCATCATGTTCAACGAAGACGTATCATCAATAACATTAAGTCGGTCGGGGAACGAGATAAAAAATATTAAATAATAAATAATCTGAACGTTAGCAAAAATATTTGACGTTCCGAAACGGCAGTAGTTTTATTGTTTTTTATTGGCCGATGTAATAAGTTTAACAATATTAGTTTTTTTAATATATACAAAGTACGACATTATGAACTCATTCATTTAAGGTGTAACAAAGATGATCCACTGAGATGAACACCAAACGGTTTGCGATGGATTATCTCAAAGTTTTCGTCTCGTTTTTGGTCATACACTTGACGTGTCTCGTTAATTGCGACGAACACAATCATTTGGTACGAATAATTGTATTATTTATGGATAGTCTCTCGTTACTTCTATAATGCAGTGTTATGTTAATTTTGTTGTATATTGTGTGTATTGATGTGGTGGATGAATACACCTAGTGATTTGGTGATGTGGCTGACTATGAGTCAATTTTTATGAGTGTGCAATGATATGTTTGAATTAATTAATGATGTTTATTTGCATACTCTGGAATAATACCTCATTATCTGGAACTACAAAATCTAAAATAGAATTGACTCATCTTTAAAATAGGTCAATTAATAATTGATACCTAAGTTAAAAACTGATAAGTTTAATTTAAGTAGTTAACTTTATAATATTATATTTCAGTATAAAAGTAATGAGGAGGTGGTATTGTGGATGAACACTGTCGGTCCATATCATAATCGACAAGAAACATATACTTACTTTAGTTTGCCATTTTGTGCGGGCCCTAAAGATTCAATTAGTCATTATCATGAAACACTTGGTGAAGCTTTACAGGGTGTTGAACTTATACACAGTGGACTGGAAATGCATTTTAAAGGTACTGATAGTTTTTAAATCCAATAGTTCTCAAATAATTTACTAATTTTTGTCATTTAAATAGAGGACATATCTAAAGTACCATTCTGTCAAGTAAACTTGGATGATAACAAATTAAAAGCATTTATATATGCCGTACGAAATCACTACTGGTATCAAATGTATATTGACGATCTTCCGATTTGGGGTAAATTATACTTATATAATCCGTTCTACGAGAGAAGGAACTTGTTCTGTAATATAACTGATGGCATTTCACGACCTGGAGCACTATTTCTTTCACTCAAACATTCCGGGCGGCAATTTTGTATAGCACTACAATTACAAACTATGTTTGATTACGGGAAATAATGACCCAGGTCGTTAAACGCCGTCAGTTACATCGTGAAACGAGTTCCTTCTCTTGTGGAACAGAGTAACTATATAAACTTTTACTGTTATTTTGATTTTATTAAATTTATGTATTTGAACTTAGGGATTGTTGGAGAATTAGATGAAACTAATAACAAATATTATATATGGACACACAAAAAATTTGATATTGGTTTTAATGATCATCATATTGTTGATGTAAATTTGACATCAGAGACTAAAGTTGAACTTAAAGTAAATACTAATATTGAATTTACTTATGAAATGAATTGGAAATCATCTCCTATTATTTATAAAGATCGTTTCAATAAATATTTGGATCCTAAATTCTTCCAACACAGAGTAAGTCAATAATAATAACAATTATGTAGGTGCAAATTATTTGTTATAAATTTAATCTGTAATTAATTTGATGCATACTTTATTTCAGATACATTGGTTTAGTATTTTCAACAGTTTTATGATGGTTATATTTTTAGTTGGATTAGTATCTATGATTTTATTGCGAACTGTGCGAAAAGATTATGCTCGTTATAGTCAAGACGAAGAAGTTGATGCTATGGTATTTAATAATATATTATTAATTTATCTTACATATTTTAACATTTGAAATAATAGGACAAGGATTTGGGTGACGAATATGGATGGAAGCAAGTTCATGGCGATGTTTTCCGTCCAGCATCTTATCCTATGCTTTTCTCTGCCATTATTGGATGTGGTCACCATATCACTCTAGTCACTCTCGTAGTTATAACATTTACAATAATTGGAGATTTATATACAGAGTAAAAACATAATATTCTTTTATACATTTTTTTTTTAAATTTTTAAATTATTGATTTGTTGTTGATTAGACGAGGATCATTATTGGGTACATCAATATTTGTATATGCTGTAACTTCCCCTGTTAATGGTTATTTTGGTGGAGCCTTATATGCTAAGATGGGTGGACGTATTTGGATCAGACAGATGTTGCTATCTGCATTTTTATTACCTTCACTTGTTTGTGGCATGGCATTCCTTATTAATTTTATTGCAATCTATTATCATGCATCTCGTGCCATTCCATTTGGTTCAATGGTAAGTAATGAATATTACATATTTTGAATTATTTTACTAATAAATAACAATGATTTTTAGGTCGCAGTAGCTTGTATATGCGTTTTTGTGATATTACCTCTTACATTGGTTGGAACTTTGCTAGGTCGAAATTTGTCTGGGCAACCAGATTACCCTTGTAGAGTAAATGCTGTACCAAGACCTATACCAGAGAAAAAATGGTTTATGGAACCTTTAATAATTACAATGCTTGGTGGAATACTGCCTTTTGGATCAATATTTATTGAAATGTATGTTAAAATATATAAAAATAGTATTCATATTTATTCATATGATAATAAACTACATTTTGGAATATCTAATTTTAGGTATTTTATATTTACTTCATTTTGGGCATACAAAATATATTATGTTTATGGATTTATGCTGCTAGTTGTTTTGATACTTATGGTGGTAACTGTTTGTGTCACAATTGTATGTACTTACTTTCTACTTAATGCTGAAGATTATAGATGGTAAGTTTGTATTACCAATTATTATTTCGATCACAGTTACAAATTGTTTATTCTCATTGCAGGCAATGGACAAGTTTTGCAGCAGCAGCATCAACTGCATTTTACGTTTATCTGTATTCATTTTATTACTTTATGTTCAAAACAAAGTAAGTTATACCTTATTTATAAGCACATTATTACTTAAAACCTTATAATATATATTCAAGATAAGCCACAATGGTTTAAATTATACTATAAAGCCAACATAGAAAAAAGTTATAATCTGAAGGCTCACTTTTAGTATAGGTTAATTTTTTTAATAAAAACACGACTTATTGCTATTAAAAGAACATTAATTTCAGTGGTCTTAAGACATAAAATATCTCATTACACTACTCATTTTTAAAATTATAGTTGATATATTTAAAATCTGCTCTTAGTTGTATTATTATCTACTTCAGATAATGTTGAACTAATTATATCAAAACTTTAGGGGTTTGAGGTTGACTTTTATATTGTTATTTTTAATTTTTTTTTTTTAATTTCTTATTATACAGTATGTCCCAAAAGTCCCTTATCACCCTTAATATCTCCATGTAAAATCACTATATTTAAACGCGCTTTTTTTTTACAGTAGAAATAAAAATAACCACTAATAATTAGATGTTTACAGATTACCATTAAAAACAGCATACCTAACTAACTAATATTACAATTATTTATAAACATACTCTATTCAACTAGCTCTATCTTTATTATAAATCGCATTAATTATAACTGTAAGATTATGTCCAATATCGTAACTTTAGGTTCACTTCATGATAATAAAAATAAAAATAGGTAACCAGTTTCACTGTTCAGCAAACGATATGACACGGCTATTTTTATTTCTATTCAAATCTAAACTTTAATTAGGAATGTAAAAGTATTGTCGTGTGCTGAAATTAGACACTTCATTATTGAAATGTGAAACAATAATTGATCTTTTTACTACAATTATTCAAAAACATAAATTGCTCTAACTTGGTCAATTTTTATTTATTTTTAGTATTTTTTTTTTTTTTTGAACTGTTTTAAAAAATATGTTCAACAAAATGGGTATCTAAAAAATTTTAAATTCTTAAATGCGTAAAAAATTTTTTGAAAATTTTTGAATTTAAAAAAAAAAATGAATTTTATGCCATTCAATCAGAATTTTCATACTTAGTACTGTAAAAAAAACCGCGTTTAAATATAGTGATTTTACATGAAGATATTAAGGGGTGATACGGGACTTTTGGGACATACTGTATTATATACACTATTTGTACCAGCAGACACTGTAATAGTATGAGCTATATAAAAAAGAAAACATGAATAATTTGATTAAAGAAGCCACCCATAGATGACACTTTCGAAAATATTCCAGATTTTTAAAATAAATTAAAATAATTAATTTTTTTTAAATCAAAATATAAAAATAAAGTTTCCAGTATTACATGGTGAATGTTAAAAATAATAATGTTTAAAATAAGTTATGGTATATTCATTTCATCCATGAACTAAGATTAGTCTGTGGTTTGTACTATATTATCATAATCAGTAATATACAAAAATTGGTTTTTAATACCTTCTGTAGTATTTAGAATAAAGACAACTAATTTCCTTACTGTGGTTTTATCTTAATATTAATTTAAATATAAATATTATAATTAAATGAGTGTTGTAAAACCCTCTTAACACTTGTATTTAATATTTCAGAATGTATGGACTTTTTCAAACTGCATTCTATTTTGGTTACATGGCATTATTCAGCATTGCTTTAGGAATCATGTGTGGTACTGTGGGTTACATTGGTGCTCATGCTTTTGTGCGCAAAATTTACACTACTGTCAAGATTGATTGATCATCAACCTAATAATCACCATCTGTTTAATCACAACTGTAACAATGTTTTTACATTATGTAAGTTTAAAAATTGTAGAGTACTCATATTATATTATTATTTTAATATTTGAATTGTATTATTTTTTCTTTTATAAAATTGTTATTCTTTATGGAATAAAATTAGTATACATGGTGTATATAGTATGTGTATTGTAATTTTCAGCATAATATAAACATAGTCGATCCTTATCCATTTGTTAACAAATAATCAAACATTAATATATAATTGTATGTTATGTATACATAATTTTGTATTTCTCTATTGAATATCCACCTGTACATATACATTTAACAGATAAACACTTATCAGTTATTTTTTTTTAAATGTGAATATTATTTTGTACATTCAATTTTTTATGACTGTACTACGACCTATACGTTAACTATACTCTTACAACTGGTTAATAAATTAAACTTAGTTATTTAAACATAACATAAAAAATTATAAAATTTCTATTTATTGTGCTTAGTTAAGAGGACAATACCTACCTGTAATTTGTAGTGTAAAAACATTGTTTATGTGAATGAATATGAAATATTGTAGTTGTAGTAGCTGTAATAAAATGACAATATGTTCATAGATAAATAGAGGAGATTATTATCTATGCTAATTATGGCTTGATTTTGTTTGATCAAATAATTATTTTCTGTATATTTATAAAGTTAAGATTTTTTTTTTATATTTTTCAATAAATTATTATAAATTAGTTGATTGATGTATTGAAAATTTAAAAAGACTCAACACAGATAAAGTTCTCCTCTATAAATTGACTATTTTACGATTTTACAAAAATTCTAAGACATTACGCTTTTACATTTTTGCTAAAAAAAACATTTAGAACTACATGAGCACCACACATAGAACAGCGCATTTTAATGGCAATTACATAGTTTTGTTTTCCTGGATAGCGTACTATAGTCTATAGAACAGACTATGTACCACGGCATCTTCTTTTTAGTCTAGATTAAATCTCGGTTATCCTTATACTATTAATTATTATAAACTAGCAATTAATGTTATGCTGCTTGCCACTTTGTATTGAATGTTATTTCAATACTATGACAAAACCTAGGTTCATTCCCGTGATTTCTATTTAAATATTAATATACTAGTGCTGGGTTGCATAAACAATTTAATAAATTTAATGGACCAATCGTGGGCCACTAAATCTTGTTTAGTGCAATCTCACTATTGATTCATTAAATGATTTGTGCAACCCGGCATATGTATTGTTAATTTTATTTAAATTTAAGGCTATACCTAACTTCATTAATTTACCTTATTTGACTTAAATATTAACTATTGTCTATTTGGTATTCTATAATCTAAATATAGTTAATAATTGCTATAATATTATTAGTTGGGTATTACTTCAATCATGACAATCTAAGTTTATACGTTGTTATTTATGCTACTTTGAACTTTCCGGCCAGTACAAGTTTCTGCGTGCTTTAGAAGTTTAATTTTTAAAAATTTTGTTCAAGGAGTAAAACTTTTGAACTCAAACCTTAAAATTGCTCTCCTGGACAATTTTATAAAAACAATTTAGAACCTTTTCATTCTCGACCCACGATTTTCTGTTTAAGATTCTGGATATTTTAGTTTGAACTTTGTTATGTGTATCCCTATAGTATAATTTTTTAATTTATTTAATTTTTTTTAAATCAGTGATTTGCATACCGGTTTTAAAATGGAGTGCACCGAGTTCCACAAAAGTGCGAATTCAGTGTTGGGATGGTTGTACGTCTATTTTTTACGATTCCACAAAAGTTAAAATGTAGTGACCAGACATAATTGAATTAAATCAGCAGTGCCATTTTCGGTGTTTGTGGGGAAGGGGGGTTATTATAGTATCATAAATCATTAATTTTGTAATTATATTTTTGAATAATAAAATTTAACTATATGATTTAAATTTGAATAAACAATGTTTATAATATATGTAGGTATATTAAATTTTGAAAAAAAATACATTCATTTAGAAATAGAAACACCCCACCTCCTTCAAATTAAGAATGTTTTTTTTTATCACACTGCCATCCACCTCCTTTGTTGAGAACCGTTTTTTTATTTTAATATTCTCTTTCATGTAACACAAATTTAATACATATATTATAACAGTAACTAATTCAATAGTGAGATACGCTAAGGAGAACTGTGATAAAGATTTACCATTTTTTTATTATTTGAAAAAATATAATTTTTAAAATAATATTATAAAATTTCTTTTTTATTCCTGTATATGCTTATCCCAGCTTAATAGCTTATGAATTTTAAATTAAAAAAAAATCTCTAATCTATTCCAGTGATTGCTTCTGTAAGTTTTTTTGATGTTGATGTTGGCAGCAATGTTTCAAAATATTTGAAATTATATTTTTAAATACCTTGTTGTCTTGTGTCTTGTATTTTTCCAACCAGACAGTGATTCTAAAATACAAAATTAAATTAATTGATGGTGATTACAATTTAAATAGGTCAATAAAATATAAAGGAAGCAATTATTGTAAAAAAAAAAAATATAAGCAATATAGGTACATGTTTAAATCATCTTTGGATCTGAAAAGGAATAATCTATTAGCAGGTTGTAATCAATAATAGTTAGTAGGTGGAAGATACACTTAGAAGTAATTGGATATAAATGATGGATTATTGAAAAAAAGTGATGCATAAGTGTTTGTTGAATAACTGAATAATACCTATCGTAACATACAAACATGACCTATACAATATAGTAGTACACAGGTATTATAATAGGCACTGAGTATAATATATAAATTCTATGGATTTATCATAGTAAATAATATCTTTTAAAATATCTATGGCAATCGTCAATTGTCGAAATTCGTTGGCGAAGATTAACAATTCTAATAATTTCAGCAAATACTATTTGTATTTGATTTCAGTGTACAAAAAAAATAATAAGCCATCAATATAGGCGGACAGTTCGTTAAACCGTATATTATATTATAATGTAAGTTTTAACACAAACTCACAAATTTCGTTATGCTCCGGTTATTTTCATAAAATATTTGGATACTTTCAAGTTTAAGCTCATCGGATCGAGATGAAGATGGATGAAGATAGCTGTTACTCCGGCGATGGCGGCACTCTAGCTAGGTTTCATCAGAAGAGTCAATGTTTACGCGCAGGTTTGTTTTTATATTAATTCTTTTTTAAATTTACTTTTTCGTCTTAAATTAAATACTTATTGCCACAGACAATTTGTTAACTGGGTGACGTAAAAGCATTTATAAGTTTAATCCCAAAAGCGCGATGTATAAAATACGCGAGACCAAACACTCCAAAGGCCGTCTTCGTTTCATCGCGACAAGTTTAATACGTACCTTTTTGCATATTATACTATACGCCGGGTATCACCTTAGGTTTGCGCGAAGTATTTAAAACAATATAATGTTATTATTTATTTAATCTTTCTATTTTTTTATACATAAATACATAATATAGGTACACATCATATGTTTTATTAGCATACTTACACCAACGCGTGTAACATAAAATAGGAATTATTCTTGTTTTTTTAAATAATTTTTTCAAAAAATATATGTAATATGTATAGCTCATACAATTATAAATTTATAGTTAATTCGAAATGCCGATGTTTATACTTCATAGATATTTTTTTAATGAAATCGTGTAAATAATTTTAAAACCTAACTCATCACTAGTATCAATTTTATTATATTACGTGTAAAATCACCGACACAAGATGCAGACTGCATTTAAAAAATTAAAAACATAAAATAAAATATAAAATAATGTTGTAGTAGAAGCTGGAAACTGTAGTATATTCTAATTTATAATCCAATTAATGTAACTATTAAATTAATCATTGAATGATTATTCAGAGATCGCTTTGGGATAAATTCCAAACGTATAAATGTAAGTGTAAATTAAAAATAATTAAAAAATATTTTGTGAAAGGAACAAGATTATTGCTAATATTTAAGTCTTAATTATTATTAACAAATAAATACAAATAATAGATATTTTAATAGCATTTAACTATTAACATTCAGTGTAAATATAGTTTCTGATCGACTTACCTGTATGTAAGTATCTTCTATAAAATAATCCTAACAATTTAATGCAAAGATTCTCATAAATTGATCTTATAGCAGCCTTAAAACACCAAAAATACATTTGTACATCATTTACAACATTTTAGTTCCCTATTATGGTGTAGGTACCTACTAAATACTAATACAAACAATAAATTGCTATTCGAAAACACAATTTCGTATACCTATTATTATTTACTAAATACCTATAATTAAACTAAACTAAAAATAAACTTATGATTACATACTGAGTGCCTATAATATAATATTATGTATGAAAATTAAATCTTTATTACGAATACTTATCGTTTACACAGACCACAAGAAAAAATAATTAAAAATATTAAAAAAATAAAGAACACATCATTGTAAAATTAATACAGTTATCAATCCGCTCAGAATTTAAAATTATAGACTTGGAGTTTTAGAAATCTAGTTGGTATTATAGTATTTTACTGTACACGTTTATGGCTTTATATTAACTCTAAAATCCAGTAATCACGTTTTTATTTAATAATTCATAAAATACAATATGCTTTTATAAAAATATGCTTGTACTTTTAATATCTATTCACCATCTTAATCAATAATTAAATTAATAAACGAAAATAATAATTTAAATAATACCTATATCATATTGTTATAATTCAAATTAAAAATTATAAACTATTTTCGTTTATTGCCATATCAAATTTCAATGAACAAATCGTTCCTTAACACGGAACTCTTTGATATAAAAAGTTGCATTATATTATATCCGTGGATTCATCATATTGACGTAGGCACCGATGTATAGTATAATATCTATCATTTATTTATTTGTCTATGGCAAATCACAAAGTCGTTGCAGAAGACGCAGTCGATTAAAAATTCTAAAATTTCAATAAGCAAAGAAAATATGAACAAAAAACTTAGTGCGTTTCGTATAATATTATTTTTCATAAATCACAGTATTCAAAGTTTTGTATTTCCTCATCGGCGTCGCAGTTCACACACGTAACGTAATAATTTCGATACTTTCAAGTTTCAGTTCGGAGCGAGATGAAGACGGATAAAGATAGTTTCTTCGACGACGGCGGCACTCTAGCTACGTTTCACCGGAAGAGTAGATGTTTATGGTAAGTTTGTTTTCATATTATTAATTTTTAGGCTTAAATTAAATATTTATTGTCACGGACAATCTGTTACCTGGGTTACGTAGAAGCATTTATAAGTTTAATCCCAAAAGTGCAATGTACAAAATACGCGAGACCGTCTTCGTTTCACCACGCCAAGTTTAATACGCAACTTTTTGCATGTTATACTATACGCCGGGAATTTATAGTTAATAGAAATGCGGATGTTTATACTTCATAGATATTTTTTTATTGAAATCGTGTAAATAATTTTAAAAACTAACCCATCACTAGTATCAATTTTATTATATAACGTGTAAAATCACTGGCACAAGGTGCAGACTGCATTTTAAACATTAAAAACATAAAATAAAATATATATTTAAAACATCCAAAAAGTAGTACTGATAAGTTAAAAAAGCGGTGTTTTTAAAATTGGCATGCGACCAACAACTGGGGGCTTGTTCTGGAAAATTTAAATGATCTAATAAGATTCATCTCATTATTTGAATTAAATTAATTTCTAAGCGATTTTTGTGTTAATCAATTTTTTAATTTATTTCATTCAACACACTCGTCTCAGTTTTCTAGTACCTCTAGATTTCTCACGAAATTCATATCGATCATCTCACAGATTTCATATTCAAAATCAAAAAAAAAAAATGTATTTTTACCCCTGAAATAGAAAACCAGTATATATAACAGAGCATAAAGATACTAGTATTCTATACTAGATAAGTTTCAATTAGCGAGATGTTGACGGATGAAGATAGCTGTTTCTTCGGCGACAGCGTGTGCTGCAGTACAGCTAGGTTTCACCGGAAGAGTCGATGTTTATGCGTAAGTTTGTTTTCATATTATTTTGGGGCTTAAATTTACTCTTAAGACTTGAATTAAATATTTATTGCCACGGAAAATCTGTTAACTCGGTAACGTAGAACCATATACGTTTACTATAGTTTCGTAGCAGATTTTGATTCCGTCACGGGGTATTTTCTTATTTTTCAGTAGGTTTCTTTTTATAATTGTTAATTGATCAGGGGATGTATTGCCCTGAAAATGTTCAATATTTCTATTGTAATTATACTGGTATAACACTATTCTGGCTATCAATAAAGTCGTGTTAAAAAATTAGAAAATTGGTCAGGTATGATATTTTTTTAAGTTATTCTTTCGAGTAGGGAATTCGCTCAATGATATTTAAATATTTTCACCGATAATCAAGTACAATGACTTGTAGGTAACTAGAGACTGAGTGAATAGGAATTAGGAAGTGTGGGATACGGCGAAGATAAGGAAATGGGTCAACAGGATTTCAGAATGTTTGGTGTATGAAAGATGAAAAAGAAATGTAAGGTTAGGGCAGATATGAAAATAATAAGTTAGGTGTTAAGGTACAAAAGAGGATAGAATAAGAAATTAATTAACTACGGGTAGTGTACATATTGCAGTGAAAACAAGAGAGAATAGGTTTAGGTGGTTCGGTCACTGTATGATAAGAGAGAGTGAGAGTGACTAAAGAAGTTAATTTAGGGGGGAAACGAGGGGCGAGAAGACTAGCTGTAGAAAAGATGGATAGACAGAATACCGATCATATGGAAGTGTGGAATTAGAGTGGCTGAACCTTTATATAGCTGTGAGAGACGGGGGAAGAAAATGTGTAAAGGTAGAATAGTTATGTTAACAATGCCGAATACGTAGGGAAGGATCATGAATTGCAAAGGCTCCATGGCTCCAATGGCTCCATGGCTCCATGACTCCATGGCTGAAACTATACCGTTACCGGTTGGTATAGGTTTACAACCTCGACTTATAGGATAGAATAAAAAGATCATTTGCTGGTTGGGATGTCAGCGCACTATTTGTTTTCCATCTTTGACCCACGCGTAGCATACCAAATGTGCGATTAAGAAAACACTAAAATGATTGTGTGTGGGTCAGAGAGAGAAATAAATGGTGCGCTAAATGGTGACATCCTCTTAAGTGTTATCAAGTTGAACAAGCAGTTGATTGTTGACAAGTTGACATTTTGACACCACATTAACTGTGGTAGGGTAGGTATATGATTGGAAGTAAAAGTAATTAGCAGGGCTGTGAATTTAATGCAATGAAAAAAAGTATAATAATAAATAATAATTCAAATTGGTTTACAAAAAAAAATTCTTTATTCACACACTTGGTAGGTAGGTACCTATTTATTTTTCTAACGGATGAACCGAAAATATAAAAACATTTTAAGAAAATAAGCGTAAATACGAACCAAATAAATGAAAACATGCAATTAAACGAACTAACCCAAAAAACCGCATATTGGTAACGGTGTTGTAATAATAGGGATCTCCCAAAAAAATACGTACTAATAGTTCAAACAAATCATAAAAGCCAACTGTAATAAATATTAATTTATGAAAAAGTTTATAAAAAAGCATTATTACTATGAACTATGGACCGTAACATAGCATAGGTATTTCTATATTTTTAGCTCCATAATTTCTGTTAAAATATTAGGAAAATGTATTAAGTACCGTAAAAGTGCTAAATTTGAGCTATTACTGATAATATTATATTCATAAAAAATTATCATAGAAGGTTAGGTACTGTTATTCCACATACCTATTATAGTTTAATTTAACTACAACCAGTGAGTAGCCGGGGTCCTTCAAAAATGGTGGTTCAAAATATCATCTTAGTTTAGAACCTACCACACACCCACCCGACGGACCAATAACCAATAGTTGATACATTTTAACAAAATATAACATATAAATATATAAGTATCAATGAAATTATTTTAATATAATATATACAACAATGTACTATACATACATAATGTTACTGATAAAACCTAATAAAGCAGCAGCAAGTAGTATTCTCACTGCGGCGAATGAAAGTTAGCTATATTCACAATGTAAATTCATTTAATTCAATAAATTCAACAGTTTTAAAAATATAAAATCCTTTAAACCGATGAGACAAAGTTAAGTGTATAACATATTAATTTAAAAAATAAAATTCCATCAAACTTAATTAACAAACTAAAAATTATTATATCATTAGTCATTAGTCATTACCGTTTTAAATAAATTATAATAGTAAATAGGTAGCCAATAATATTATGGAATCATTATTTTATATTCAATATTTTTTATAATTTGAACACCTCGCTAACACAACTTTACTTTATACATTTAAACATTTATGCTTTCATATTGAAGCATAAATAATAAATAAATGTTACTATTTTAGCAGTATAAGTTAGATTATGAACGATTTTATACACTTTAATTTGATTATACGATCTTATTATAACATTACTACATTAGTGTTTCTTTTTTTATTTATTCAAAAGTTTGTGTTAGATTTTTTGATAATGTAGAACTTAAACTTGCAAATATATTAGCGACATCTTCATTGTTTATTTGAACATCTGATTCACATGTATATACTCACTTCTTAAAACTTCAAATTATATATTTGTTTGTTATATATTGTACAAAATACCTTAAAAACATCTTTTTGTAGTAATGATGGATCATTTTTAATTTTTAGCACCCGATTAATTGAAAAATATGAAATGTCTTTTAATAAGCCCTGAGATGATGAATTAAAATGGTTTTTAATTGCCGTTGAATGTTTTCCTTTACATTATATTATCTGCCAAATAAATACCACTACTTTGGTCAATCCCACAACTGTCGCCGACGTTAACTTCTAAATTTTAGCCAAAATTGAAATTAAGAAAAACAAAAAATTAGGTATTACACTGAATAATTGACTTACGATGTTTTTTTTTACATTATTAGTGATGTGTGAACATTATTACCTATCTACTAAGAACAGTAAATAAAAAATAAAAGATTTAAAATTCTTTTGATAAAATTAAGATTGAATATAATTATTATTTGTAAAAATATTATTTATGTATAAAATATTAATATACTAAAGGCAAAATTCGAAACTCATCGAATAAATCTTAAGTCAAATTAACCAAATAATTATAGTATAATAATAATGTTACCTAATTAAGTATAAAAAATAAAAATCGAGTAAAAATGTAAAATAGTTTTTAATTTTTTGTTAATTTTTAACTAGTTTAAAAAATAATTGTTTATGTAATAAAATATTGTAAATAAAATATATTATAATATATAACCTGATTACTTACATAATATGGGCTATGATAATTATTTATATAGACACAACTATTATTTAATATTTAATGTTATTACCTACTTAAATTACTAATTAATATCAGAATATTAAAAAAAAAACAAAAATATTAATTTAAAGACAAAATTAAACAATATTAATAAAAACAATACTTACCTAACTCAAAAGTTTCATCAATTTTTCTTTTTTTTGAATATATGTTTTTGTAATATGTTCACAGGCTTATACAAATTACAATCACGCCTATTAAATTATAACTTGATATTATATTATTATACACCCCAGTGCCAACAAGCACCCACCCACCCAATTTAGGTGGTTCATTTGAACCACCTAAAGTACGTACTTGGCGCCACTGACTACAACATTCTAGTAGAGTCTGAAAATATTGGGTTCCACGACTCTGATCATGCAAACTTTAAATACTAAACTACGGGTCTGAAATTTAGTTTATATAGATCTAAATAATCCAAAACATATATTGCTTCAAAATATAAAAATAAAGTGTCTTGTATTGTAATAGGTAGGTAACTATCAAAAAAAAAAAAAAAACTAAAAAAAATCATACTTGAAATCTATATATAATATACGTTTATTATACTACATTATAAAAAATTAACTAAAGTTCAATATAATACATTATAACACGCGTTCAAATGTACCTTTCACACCACATATTTTGTTATTTCACACAGTCTCTCTTCAATTTCAAATTTTTCTTCAAATTATCCCAAATTATCTACAAAATATAAATGTTTAGTAAATTGGAAGACTTGACTAAGTATTTAATCATTTATCTAAAAGAGACGTGCCGGGTCGCCACATTAGTAATCGAGGGGCCGTGGTGCAAGTGTCGTCCATAAATATCATAACATATATTATATGAGAAATACAAACTTAATATTTCACTAACAGTAAAAAAAATATTACGAAATGTACTATACTCATATTATATTATGATTGTATCAGATACAAACTCTTGAATTAAGAGTTGTGTTTGAGGATTTAATTAATTTCCTAAAAGGAAATGCCTCAAGGTTGCAGCCTCAGAAAGTTGAGGGGCCGTAGTTAAAGTGCCGCCCACCAATAAAGTACCGGAAAAAAACGATTAATTCAAATATAGAAGGTACTTATATCATATACTTTTATCAAAGTATGATTGTGTTAGTCACAGTCTTGTGTAAATGATATTGTCTTATGTTTTGTCCAATCTACTTATACAAAATACTGAAAATTAATGAAATCACAAATATTAATGAAATAGAGAGACTGTGCATTGATTTACAAATTTGTGTTCAGTTTACTTTTTGCATAGAGAATACGAAGGTGGGCTGGGATTTTTATATCAGAGTATGGGGGACAGGGCCGGGGTTTCATATTATGAATTAATATATTTGTAGACACTGGACGACCAAAAGGACCATCCTCCATAGCATGTTTCAATAAGTCTAACATAAAATTAATTGAATACGTTATAAAGTTGCTCTTATGCTCGACGTTATCCTGGTATTTCAAAAAAAAAACATGAAGCTAAAAAAAATCATTAAAAATATTGTTTTAAAAAAAAACTTTCATGTGCATGTGTTGTCTCCAAGTGTGTGTTGTGAAAGGATAGATGCTGATAATAGAGACTCGTTGATCGCTTTTATGTGATTCAAATTGTTTATAAGAGTGAGCTGGATATGGCTCCATCATAGATAATAAATATATGGATAGGATATAATGGTCTCATCAGCGGTCTTGGAGGGGAACAATTGAGGCCAAATAAAGTATACCTACTATCAATATGAAGGAGCCTCAATTGCCTTCCCCTCCGGGAACGCGGCCTCATATGTATTCAACATAGGCGTGGCCTATCCATATCTTTATTATATATGGGCTCCATCAATGGATTTATAAATTAAGGTGTCAACAGTCAACGGTTCAACTTGATAATCAAACACTTAAGTTAGGCAACCTGCAACTCAGGATCTTTTTATTCAAAGTGTCCTAATAAGTCATAAGGAGGTTAGTTAGGTAAACCTATGGTTGGTTGAAGCTATGGTGCCGATGGACGACTAGCGAGACAGGTCGTGAGCTTTGCGAAGATCTTTTCCTACTAACTATTTAGGTATTCGATAATGTAAACATAACAATGAAAGAAAATATTTAAATATTATTAATTAGGTTCGGTTAGGTAAGGATAGGACAGGAAATTAGACGTTAACTAATTATCATAGTTTTTAACACGGTCTTAAAGGCTGTCAGCTAGATTTGTACCAGTATAGTTATTAAAAACTTAAATACAGCCAACATTAAATAATGATGTTTTTACCACGACAAATTATAAAATATAAAAAAAATATTATTTTATTAGGATTTTATAAGGTTTTCAATACTCATGAGTTTTTGTAAATAGAAAATGTATGAAATCAATAATTTTAATTTAAAATATGGTTTTGTGTTTTGGTATCCTATTGTCAAAGAATTCTCAAGATTGCCTTCCCCCATTTTTTACATTGTACTAAGTCTACTTTTTTTCCACACATATTTACAAAGACTAAAACAGATATCTGACTGTGTTTTTATTTGCATTAAGACTATATAGTTTGTAAATTAATATTGACTGTAGACCCAGCCAAACACAATATTATTTTAAATTAAACATTATTTTACATCCCTAATAAATTACATTCATTTTTATACATTTTCTAATACTTATATTACGGTGATACACCTCCGATCATAATAACTGTTAACAATACCTAAATTTTGGAATGTAGTTATTATGTACTGTTGTATTTAGCTTCCAGCGTATTCTTTTGTTAAGTGTTATATCATCCAGGGTTCTCAAACACACACTTTCTATTTTTTTTTTTAGTCATGTGACTCCAGTTTAACTATTGTGTAGACTTGATTACTGATAATCTGGTGCCCTATGAATAATCCTTCTTAAACGAACTACCTATAATTATTTTGAATTGGTATTTCTATTAAGATTATGAACATTTTAGTTTGAACTCTTTATTGTGTGTTCCTAAAATTTAATTTTTTCGAAAATTTTTTTTTGTTTTCTAAAATGCATTTGCCTGCGGGCGCCAACACCCTCTTTCAATTTTTTTTTTTAATTAATGTGACTCTTGTTGAAATTTTGTGTAGACTTGGTTATTGATAATCTGGTGCCCTATGAATAATCCTTCTTAAACGAACTACCTATAATTATTTTGAATAGGTATTTCTATTAAGATTATGAACATTTTAGTTTGAACTCTTTATTGTGTGTTCCTACAATTTAATTTTTTCGAAAATTTTTTTTTGTTTTCTAAAATGCATTTGCCTGCGGGCGCCAACACCCTCTTTCAATTTTTTTTTTAATTAATGTGACTCTTGTTGAACTTTTTTGTAGACTTGGTTATTGATAATCTGGTGCCCTATGAATAATCCTTCTTAAACGAACTACCTATAATTATTTTGAATAGGTATTTCTATTAAGATTATGGACATTTTAGTTTGAACTCTTTAATGTTTGTTCCTACTATTTAATTTTTTCGAAATTTTTTTTTGTTTTCTAAAATGCATTTGCCTGCGGGCGCCACCACCCTCTTTCAATTTTTTTTTTTAGTATTGTGACTTTAGTTGAATTTTAATGTAGACTTGATTATTGTTAATCTGGCGCCATACAAATATTTCTTCTTTTAAAAACTTAATATTTTGAATAGTTCTGGGCATTTTTGTTTGTAATGTGTATTCCTAAAGTAAAATTTTTTCCAAATTTTGTTTTTTTTGTTTTCTAAAATGCAATTTCCTGCGGGCGCCAACACCTCCCTTCAATTTTTTTTTATGATTTTAACTCTAGTTGAATTTTTTGTACATTGATAACCTGGTGCCCTGTCAATAACCCTTCTTTAAATTACTAAATATTTTGAACAGTTTTTTCTGTTTAAGATTCTTGGCATTTGAATGTCGACTTATTGTAATGTGTATTCCTAAAGTAAAATTTTTTACAAATTTTGTTTTTTTTCGTTTTCTTAAATGCATTTGCCTGCGGGCGCCAACACCCTCCTTCAATTTTTTTTTTTTAGTATTGTGACTTTAGCTGAATTTTAATGTAGACTTGGTTATTGATAATCTGGTGCCCTATGAATTATCCTTCTTAAATGAACTACCTATAATTATTTTGAATAGTTTTTTCATTTAAGAATATGGACTTCTTAGTTTAAACTCTTTATTGTGTGTTCCTACAATTTAATTTTTTCGAAAATTTTTTTTTGTTTTCTAAAATGCAATTGCCTGCGGGCGCCAACACCCTCTTTCAATTTTTATTTTAAGTAATGTGACTCTTGTTGAACTTTTGTGTAGACTTGATTATTGTTAATCTGGCGCCATACAAATATTTCTTCTTTTAAAAGAAGTTTTTCTGTTTAAAATTCTGGGCATTTTTGTTTGTAATGTGTATTCCTAAAGTGAAATTTTTTCCAAATTTTGTTTTCTAAAATGCAATTGCCTGCGGGCGCCCACACCCTCCTTCAATTTTTTTTTTAGTAATTTGACTCTAGTTGAAATTTTATTTAGTCTTGAACATTGATTAACCATTGATTTTTTTTTGGAATGTAATATGTTGAATTTTGTGTATAGACTTGAATACTGATAACCTGGTGCTTTATGAATAATTCTTCTTTAATGAACTTAATATTTTGAATAATTTTTCTGTTTATGAATCTGGGCATTTTAGTTAGAAGTTTGTAACATGTATTCTCTTAATATAAGTTAATTAATTTTTTTTTGTTTTCCTTAAATGCATTTGCCTGCGGGCGCCAACACCCTCTTTCAATTTTTTTTTTTAAGTAATGTGACTCTTGTTGAAATTTTGTGTAGACTTGGTTATTGATAATCTGGTGCCCTATGAATAATCCTTCTTAAACGAACTACCTATAATTATTTTGAATAGGTATTTCTATTCAGATTATGGACATTTTAGTGTGGACTTATTCTTTTTTTGTTTTCTAAAATGCATTTGCCTGCGGGCGCCAACACCCCCCTTTCAATTTTTTTTTTTAGGAGTGTGGCTCTAGTTAAATTTTTGTGTAGATTTGAACATTGATAATCTGGTACCCTATGAATAATCCTTCTTAAATGAACTACCTATAATTATTTTTAATAGTTTTTTCATTAAAGTTTATGGACATCTTAGTTTGAACTCTTTAACGTGTATACCTACTATTTAATTTTTTCTAAATTTTTTTTGTTTTCTAAAATGCATTTGTCTGCGGGCGCTTACACCCACCATCAATTTTTTTTAAAGATTTTAACTCTAGCTGCATTTTTTGAACATTTCAATTTTATTCGTAATTTCTTTAACTGGTGTTGTATTTTTTGTAGATATTATTTATACATTGATAACCTGATACCCTCTGTATTATCGTTCTTTAGTGAGATTATCATTTTGAATAGTTTTTCTTTTTAAAATTCTGGGCAATTTTGTTAGTACTTTGTAATGTGTATTCCTAAAGTAAAATTGTTTCTAAATATTTTTTTGGTTTTCTAAAATGCATTTGCCTGCGGGCGCCAACATCCCCTTTCAATTTTTTTTTTAGTAGTGTGACTCTAGTTGAATTTTTGTGGAGACTTGAACATTGATAATCTGGAACCCTATGAATAACCCTATTTTAATAAACTAAATATTTTGAATAGTTTTTCTGTTTAAAATTATTGGGCATTTTTGTTTGTACTTTATCCTGTGTATTCCTAAAGTATAATTTTCTCCATATTCTTTTTTTTTGGTTTCTAAAATGCATTTGCCTGCGGGCGCCAACACCCCCTTTCAATTTTTTTTTTTTTAGTAGTGTGTACCTACTATTTAATTTTTTCTAAATTTTTTTTTTTTTTCTAAAATGCATTTGCCTGCGGGCGCCAACACCTCCATTCTAATTTTTTTTTATGATTTTTTATCTAGCCGAATTTAAACATGATAACCTTGACGCATACGAATAATCCTTCTTTAATGAACTAAATATTATGAAAAGTTTTTTCCGTTTAAGATTATGGACATCTTAGTTGAACTCTTAATGTGTGTTCCTACTATTTAATTTTTTCTAAATTTTTTTTTTTGTTTTCTAAAATGCACTTGCCTGCGGGCGCCAACACCCCCTTTCAATTTTTTTTTTTTTATTAGTGTGTTCCTACTATTTAATTTTTTCTAAATTTTTTTTTTGTTTCTAAAATGCATTTGCCTGCAGGCGCCAACACCTCCCTTCTAATTTTTTTTTATGATTTTGTCTCTCTCCGAAGTATTAAACATTGATAACCTTGACTCATACGAATAATTCTTCTTTAATGAACTGAATATTATGAAAAGTTTTTTCTGTTTACGATTATGGACATCTTAGTTTGAACTCTTTAATGTGTGTTCCTACTATTTAATTTTTTCTAAATTTTTTTTTTTGTTTCTAAAATGCATTTGCCTGCGGGCGCCAACACTCCCTTTCAATTTTTTTTTTTGGAATGTGACCTTTGTTGAAATTTTGTGGAGACTTGAACATTGATAATCTAATACTCTATGAATAATCCTTTTTTAGTAAACTAAATATTTTGAATAGTTTCTTCCGTTTAAGATTATGGACATCTTAGTTTGAACTGTTTAATGTATGTTCCAACTATTTAATTTTTTCTAAATATTTTTTAAGTTTTCTAAAATGCATTTGCCTGCGGGCGCCAACACTCCCTTTCAATTTTTTTTTTTTTTAGTAATGTGACTCTATTTGAATTTCTGTGTAGACTTGAACATTGATAATCTTTTACCCTATGAATAATCCTTAAATGAACTACCTATAATTATTTTTAATAGTTTTTTCATTAAAGATTATAATCATCTTAGTTTGAAGCCTTTAACGTGTGTTCTAACTATTTAATTTTTTCTAAATTTTTTTTTTGTTTTCTTATATGCATTTGCCTGCGGGCGCCAACACCCTCTTTCAATTTTTTTTTTAGGGATGTGACTCTAGTTGAATTTTTCTGTGGACTTGAACATTGATAACCTGGTGCCATACAAATATTACTTTTTTTATAAGCTATATATTTTGAATAGATTTTTAGCATTTTAGTTTAAACTTTGTAATGTGGATTACTAATAAGTATAATTTTTTCCAAATTTTGTTTTTCTGTATTTTTAAAATGCATTTGCCTGCGGACGTCATAGCCCCCTTTCAATTTTTTTTTTTAGTAATGTGACTCTAGTTGAATTTTTGTGTAGACTTGATTATTGATAACCTAGTGCTTTATGAATTTTATATAGACTTGAATACTGCTCTATGAATAATCCTTATTTAATGAACTAAATATTTTGAAAAATTTTTCTGTTTAAGTTTCTGGACATTTTAGTTTGAACTTTGTAATGTGTTTTCCTACAGTATAAATTTTCTAAATATTTTTTTGGTTTCCTAAAATGCATTTGCCTACGGGCGCCAACACCCTCCTCCAATTTTTTTTTTAGGAATGTAATTCTATTTGAGTTTTTTTTGTTTACTTTTTGAAAATTAATAATCTGGTGCACTCTGAATAATCCATCATTTATAAACTAAATATTTTGAATAGTTTTTTCTGTTAAATAGACTTCCATTTTCACTTCCACTCTTCCAACCACCTTAAATATAGTTATCTTTTATTCAAACCTATTTTTGATTGAAACAATTACTAATGCGTACTGAATTGTGGGGCTTCGATCCTAAAGTACTTCATTTAAATAGGAATGAAAAATGTATACGGTCACAAATGCAGCCAATATAATAATATCTAATGGCTCGTATTATAATGATATTTTTGTTTGTTAAACGTCCCTTTACTATAATATTACAAAAGTGTAACCGATATTATAAATTCATAATTTTTACTAATAAATAAATAATTATTCTAACTAAACAATACATCACAATACGAAAAATTTATAATTACATAATGAGTATAATAAACTTGACAGAGGAAATTTTTAAAAAATATACCAAAAATGTATTAATTTATTTATATTGTAATAATATCAATGTTTTTAAATAATTGTGTTAATTTTTAATGCTTAGAATGTGATTTAAAGGTAGATTTAAATAATGAAAATATAAAGTTGAAATAATGACTGCAATATAATAATCTATTAATAATTAATACAATTATTATCAACTGATCAATTAATTAAGTTCTTTAGTTTCTATTTAATCTTTATTCAACCTGAACAAAATATGTATGAATAAGTAAGCAGCTGCTTTGTTTAAAAAATAAATAATTTTCTGAGACTCAACTCACATATTCTACAGATCTCAAAATGATAGTGTTCGTGCAATCTTCTTAGGATAAAGAACTTGATCTAAATATTAATAAAAAAATGTTATTCCATAAAAATATAAAATATTTGCAGCTAACCTAATATTCATTTTCTAATAAGTATATTTATACCTGACGTTTTATCCTAGGGTTTCTTCCTATCACGGATCGATGTTGTTAGATAAGGCTCATCCGATTTATCTGTAATCTAAAAAGTAAGTTTAAAATAAAATAAATACACAAGGTCAACACTTCGTAAATTCTTAAAATATTATAGGTATTACGTACTATTTAATTATTTTTTAGATTCTGAGTGGAGTGAATTGTATTGGTTTTAAAATTATGTGTGTGTGTTTTTTTTCTGTCTATCGGCAACATTTTAGATAATAAGCATGCTTCGATTTTTAGAATCAGCATATTTTCTGATAGAAAAACGAACCTATTTGTTATTTTTGAGAAGTCAAAATTGATAATTCCAAGTAGTTTTAGAAAGCGTTGAGAAAAACTACCGTCAAATTACGAAAAACCGCTAAAAATGGAATTTTAATTTCTAACACTTTGTTTATCATCATTTCAACAAATGAAAACTAAAGATTCTTGTCTACGAGCGACTCGCTTAAAATATAATCGTTGGGGTAAAGTTTCTTCTAAAAGTAATGAAACTCCTAATGAAATGTCTACTCATTTAGAGCAAAAAGTAGTACATGCTAGTAAAAGTGCTAATAATAGTGGCACAATTGCTCGTGGAATGCTTCCACTTATCATTTCATGGGCTATATTACGTTACAGAAAATGCAGGGCAGCGTATTAGTTATAGGAGAAATAATTGTTAGAAGTTAATATTTATTTATTATAGTTTGCCATTGTTATTCGGGCAGAACAAGTACAAGCATGCATTAAATCGAAATTTCACACATTGTCTACCAAAGTGGCTTAGTTGCACTTATAGCCACTCAGCAGTATGCTTGATATGCTGATCTAGATAAGATAGATACGACGGTTTTTATCCAAATAAGGTATCTGATTAATTATGTGTACCTATTTTATTTCACTGGTCATATGAACTATTTGATGCATAGTAATGTTTTCTAGACATTAATGTTCCTATATTGCCTACTCATTGCGCCGTCCAACAAATTGTGTTAAATCGAATTACTGCCAAAAATATTTGTTGACTTGGAAACATTAAAAGTACTATTATAAAATTGGATCAAGATGGTACTAAAGAGAGGTAATTTTTCGATTTTCTCAAAAGTTATTTAATGCCACCAGAAAAACTACCGACAAATTACGAAAAACCGCTAAAAATGGGATTTTAATTTCTAACGCATTGTGTATCACCATAGCAATGAATAAAAAATAATAAAATTATAATATTTATTCAACTCACAGGCTATAATAAATAATAACAATATAAAAAATCCAGACTGACAAACCGTCTCCGCTCAAAATCGCTTTTCTTATAGATTATATTATCAATGAATTCAAGTTCTATACAATCCATTATAAATTGACCCACTTGTAACCTACTGTACAGCAGAATGACATCCACTTACCACCTTTTTAATTTGAAAATACCGGTTCGATTCCGGTACTTTATTTATTAAACTAATGGTTTCGGTTCCGGTTTCAGTTCTTAATATTTTGAAGGTTCCGGTTCTTTTAGGTTTGGTTCCAGTCCCTGATTTAAACTTTAATTGCTTATAAAATAAAATCGTACACATCTATTTTTAATATTTTTTAACTGCTGTTTTAACAATAACTCAGAAGCTTTTTATAAAATTTTCAAGCTTTTTAATCTAACAAATATAATTTTATTGATATAAAAAAAATTGAAAAAAAATTGAAAATGGTCCGTAAACAGATGATACTAGTCAACATATTATGAAAATGTTATCAATTATAGAAATTAATTATAAAACAAATATCTGGTGTAAATTTCAAGTATTTAATATTTATAGTTATTTGTTTTTGAATCACAACAAAATAAGTAAATCACTCTTTGAGAAATCGAGTGAATATGTAATAATCTAAAAATTTGAATTTCAAAATCAAATGATAATTTAATTCGAAACATTTTTTTTTTGATATAGGTAGACAATCTTATCAAAAATCATGTATTATACTTTCACATCGTTAAAAACCATTTTTATGAATTTTCAAAATTATTTGCTATAATTTTTTTTGTTTTCTAAAATGCATTTGTCTGCGGGCGCTTACATCTACCATCAATTTTTTTTAAAGATTTTAACTCTAGCTGCATTTTTTGAACATTTCAATTTTATTCGTAATTTTTTTAACTGTAGTTGTATTTTTTGTAGATATTATTTATACATTGACAACCTGATACCCTCTGTATTATCGTTCTTTAGTGAGATTATCATTTTGAATAGTTTTTCTGTTTAAAATTCTGGGCAATTTTGTTAGTAATTTGTAATGTGTATTCCTAAAGTAAAATTGTTTCTAAATATTTTTTTGGTTTTCTAAAATGCATTTGCCTACGGGCGCCAACACCTCCCTTCTAATTTTTTTTTATGATTTTGTCTCTAGCCGAATTATTAAACATTGATAACATTGACTCATACGAATAATCCTTCTTAAATGAACTACCTATAATTATTTTTAATAGTTTTTTCATTAAAGATTATAATCATCTTCTGAACTCTTTAATGTGTGTTCCTACTATTTAATTTTTCTAAATTTTTTTTTTGTTTTCTTAAATGCATTTGCCTGCGGGCGCCCACACCCCCCTTTCAATTTTTTTTTTTTTTTGTAATGTGACTCTAGAATTTCTGTGTGGAGTTGAAAATTGATATTCTGGTACCCTATGAATAATCCTTCTTTAATAAACTAAATATTTGAATAGTTTTTCCGTTTAAAATTATTGGGCATTTTTGTTTGTACTTTGTCCTGTGTATTCCTAAAGTATAATTTTCTCCATATTTTTTTTTTTGGTTTCTAAAATGCATTTGCTTGCGGGCGCCAACACCCCCTTTCAATTTTTTTTTTTTTATTAGTGTGTACCTACTATTTAATATTTTCTACATTTTTTTTTGTTTTCTAAAATGCATTTGCCTGCGGGCGTCAACACCTCCCTTCTATTTTTTTTTCATGATTTTGTCTCTAGCCGAATTATTAAACATTGATAACCTTGACTCATACGAATAATCCTTCTTTAATGAACTAAATATTATGAAAAGTTTTTTCCGTTTAAGATTATGGACATCTTAGTTTGAACTTTGTTATGTGTATCCCTACAGTATAATTTTTTAAATTATTTCATTTTTTTAAATCAGTGATTTGCATACCGGGTTTAAAATGGAGTGCACCGAGTTCCTCAAAAGTGCGAATTTAGTGTTGGGACGGTTGTACGTCTATTTTTTACGATTCCACAAAAATTAAAATGTATTGACCAGACATAATTGAATTAAATCAGCAGTGACATTTTCGGTGTTTGTGGGGTTCGGTGTATTTATTCTATTTGAATAAACAATGTTTATAAAATATGTAGGTATTTTAAATTTTAAAAAAAAATACATTTATTCATTTAGAAATAGAAACACCCTACCTCCTTCAAATTAAGAATGTTTTTTTTTATCACACTGCCATCCACCTTCTTTGTTGAGAACCGTTTTTCTAATTTCAATATTCTCTTTCATGTAACACAAATTTAATACATATATTATAGCAGTAACTAATTCAATAGTGAGATACACTAAGGAGAACTGTAATAAAGATTTACCATTTTTTTATTATTTGAAAAAATATAATTTTTAAAATAATATTATAAAATTTCTTTTTTATTCCTGTATATGCTTATCCCAGCTTATGAATTTTAAATTAAAAAAAAATCTCTAATCATTCCAGTGATTGCTTCTGTAAGTTTTTGTGATGTTGATGTTGGCGGCAATGTTTCAAAATATTTGAAATTATATTTTTAAATACCTTGTTGTCTTGTGTTGTATTTTTCCACTGAATAATACCTATCGTAACATACAAACATGTCCTATGCAATATAGTAGTACACAGGTATTATAATAGGTACCTACTTAAAGGAATTATGCTATACCCTAAAATCATATTAATATATAATAATATACAGTTTATAGCCTTATTAGCATTTAAACCAAAATAGTGTAATACCAAGGTATTACCTTCTTAGCAATACAGCCCTTTAGGTAAAAATTTTACTAATATCTATATTATACTACTTCAATAAAATAAAATAATTTTTTTTATTTACATATTTATATCGGTGCTCTAATTTGATATAAGATATACTTGTAAGATACTTATAAGATATACTAATGTTTGTTCTGTAATTGTTTTAACTTGCGGACCAGTTTGTATAGTTAAACTTGGCATACGAACTGAAATAGAAAACCAGAATAGGTACATTGCTAATCACTGCGATTTCTGTAAAAGAACATAGATTTATCAATATACCGTATGGGCACTGAGTATAATATATAAATTCTATGGATTTATCATAGTAAATAATATTTTTTAAAATATCTATGGCAATCGTCAATTGTCGAAATTCGTTGGCGAAGATTAACAATTCTAATAATTTCAGCAAATACTATTTGTATTTGATTTCAGTGTACAAAAACAATAATAAGCCATCAATATAGGCGGACAGTTCGTTAAACCGTATATTATATTATAATGTAAGTTTTAACACAAACTCACAAATGTCGTTATGCTCCGGTTATTTTCATAAAATATTTCGATACTTTCAAGTTCAAGCTCATCGGATCGATATGAAGATGGATGAAGATAGCTGTTTCTTCGGCGATGGCGGCACTCTAGCTAGGTTTCATCAGAAGAGTCAATGTTTACGCGCAGGTTTGTTTTTATATTAATTCTTTTTTACATTTACTTTTTCGTCTTAAATTAAATACTTATTGCCACGGACAATCTGTTAACTGGGTGACGTAAAAGCATTTATAAGTTTAATACCAAAAGCACGATGTATAAAATACGCGAGACCAAACAGTCCAAAGGCCGTCTTCGTTTCATAGCGACAAGTTTAATACGTACCTTTTTGCATAGGTTTGCCTTAGGTTTGCGCGAAGTATTTAAAACTATATAATGTTATTATTTATTTAATCTTTATATTTTTTTATACATATTATAGGTACACATCATATGTTTTATTAGCATATATACACCATTTTTAGTGTAGTTCATACCCAAGATGGTTAGATATAGGTATTAAATGTTTTGCAATCTTACTATAATTATTATTTTTCATTATATTTTAACATAACATTACACTTTAAATTAAGTTAGTTTTAATCAAGATAGAGAGTCTTAAAACAAACTCTTTTCTGGATGTTATCAAAACAGATAGAAATTGCACAGTTGTCGTAGCAGTCAGTTGCTAGACCAACGCGTGTAACATAAAATAGGAATTATTATTGTTTTTTTAAATAATTTTTTCAAAAAATATATGTAATATGTATAGCTCATACAATTATAAATTTATAGTTAATTCGAAATGCCGATGTTTATACTTCATAGATATTTTTTTAATGAAATCGTGTAAATAATTTTAAAACCTAACTCATCACTAGTATCAATTTTATTATATTACGTGTAAAATCACCGACACAAGGTGCAGACTGCATTTAAAAAATTAAAAACATAAAATAAAATATAAAATAATGTTGTAGTAGAAGCTGGAAACTGTAGTTTATTCTAATTTATAATCCAATTAATGTAACTATTAAATTAATCATTGAATGATTATTCAGAGATCGCTTTGGGATAAATTCCAAACGTATAAATGTAAATGTAAATTAAAAATAATTAAAAAATATTTTGTGAAAGGAACAAGATTACTGCTAATATTTAAGTCTTAATTATTATTAACAAATAAATACAAATAATAGATATTTTAATAGCATTTTACTATTAACATTCAGTGTAAATATAGTTTCTGATCGACTTACCTATATGTAAGTACCTATCTTCTATAAAATAATCCTAACAATTTAATGCAAAGATTCTCATAAATAGATCTTTAGCAGCCTTAAAACACCAAAAATACATTTGTACATCATTTACAACATTTTAGTTCCCTATTATGGTGTAGGTACCTACTAAATACTAATACAAACAATAAATTGCTATTCGAAAACACAATTTCGTATACCTATTATTATTTACTAAATACCTATAATTAAACTAAACTAAAAATAAACTTATGATTATATACTGAGTGCCTATAATATAATATTATGTATGAAAATCTTTATTACGAATACTTATCGTTTACACAGACCACAAGAAAAAATAATTTAAAATATTAAAAAAATAAAGAACACATCATTGTAAAATTAATACAGTTATCAATCCGCTCAGAATTTAAAATTATAGACTTGGAGTTTTAGAAATCTAGTTGGTATTATAGTATTTTACTGTATACGTTTATGGCTTTATGTTAACTCTAAAATCCAGTAATCACATTTTTATTTAATAATTCATAAAATACAATATGCTTTTATAAAAATATGCTTGTACTTCTAATATCTATTCACCATCTTAATCAATAATTAAATTAATAAACGAAAATAATAATTTAAATAATACCTATATCATATTGTTATAATTCAAATTCAAAATTATAAACTATTTTCGTTTATTGTCATATCAAATTTCAATGAACAAATCGTTCCTTAACACGGAACTCTTTGATATAAAAAGTTGCATTATGTTATATCCGTGGATTCATCATATTGACGTAGGCACCGATGTATAGTATAATATCTATCATTTATTTATTTGTCTATGGCAAATCTCAAAGTCGTTGCAGAAGACACAGTCGATTAAAAATTCTAAAATTTCAATAAGCAAAGAAAATATGAACAAATAACTTAGTGCGTTTCGTATAATTTTATTTTTCATAAATCACAGTATTCAAAGTTTTGTATTCTGGAGCGATTCCTTATCGGCGTCGCAGTTCACACACGTAACGGATTCCGGCGAAAGAGTCGATAATTAAAGTAAGTTTGTTTTTATATTCTTTTGGGGCTTAAATTTTCTTTTAAGACTTAAAATAAATATTTAATGTCACGAAAAATGTGCTATCCAAGTGTTGTAGGCGCATATTTTAGTTCTAAACTAGAAATGTATAAAATACGCGAGATATAAACGTCGTCGTCGTTTTTCCAGTCCCTGTTCGTAGAATAATTATAATTAACAGGTGCATACCTATAAAGGGTACTTAATTTATAGAAATATACTTAACACATACTTAACTTCTATTGTTTACCTAATATCTATATTCTATATCCTAGGGATTAGGGGCGTACAACCATGTACACATAAAAGTAATATTCACGGAATGGTCGACTGGCTATCCTGACATGTGCGCACATATGAATAATACACCTACACATATACTCGTATAGGTATATAAATAGTGTAATACTACATACACGAATGTGTTATCTATTATATCCCTAAAAGTTTAACAGTTATTATATTTATTTATTTTTTTACATATAGGTAGGTACATTACAAGACTCTAATTGTGCGGTTGACGGCTGCACCTGTAAAGCCGGTGACGGATACGTGCGCGCACGGACGGCGGCTAACACGTTACGCGTCGGGCGTGTAGTTACTTATGTCGTACCCGTCGATAACCCTGTAAGGAGGGATAGTGGACTGTAACTTAAATGGAGTTGGATAAGAGCTGATTGAAATAAGAAAACTTAAATACTATGGTGATGGTGCGAGATACCCTAATACAATCTAAAACAATCGTTTGCGGTATAAAATGTATAAAATGGTTTATTGCAATACTCTGCAGCTCAAAATATCTTACGCTCTAGGGTTAGTAAATTCGAAGTAATAATAAATGCGCGCGATCACAATACGATCGGCGAGACAATATAATTCAACGGAATAGTTCGATGACAAAAAATACATAAACATAAACAAATAATCGTGTGTACGACCTGATACGAGCGCGGACTGATATCGTGACGGTGACGCTGCCGTTGATCCAAACGACGTTGTAACAGCGGCGGAAGCCCGCGGGAAGGTAACAGCGGCGGGCGGCAATCGGGGCTGACGTCACTTAGCACTCCCGTCGACTATGACGAATGGTCGACAACACTGCGTGTGAACGGCCGGCGATCGACGGCCGGAAAGCACGTGGACGCGAGTAAAGCGCACGGCAAAATCGAACGTATGACGACAAAATAGCGGTGCCTAGGTCGGCGGATTCGCGCGACGTCGAATGGACGGGCGAAAGCACGTGGACGCGTGTAAAGCGCACGGCAAAATCGTACGTAATGTACGCGGGTGGCCACGGCTCGGGGTCGCACTGCGATGATCGGACGGGCGACGGACACAAAAAATTAAGCCGTGGTGTCGGCACAGACGGCCGGAACTCGAAACGCGTAAACGATTATACACGACGAGTTAGTGAGCAGCGAGGCTCGGGTGCACGGAACAAATATGACACAAAGACGGTGACGACGCACCGGGTCGCGTTAGGTAAACATGTGGTTTACAAACAAAATTGCCAAGACGGCGGAAACACAACTTGTTGCCTAGACGGCTCAAAAACGACGACGTTTCATAGCGGCGGGTGCGGATAGCTGGAGGCACGACTGTGTCGAGACCGTCCCCACTCTGGAGGTACAAGTTCGCTCGCACACTTTTCGGCGGCTGGGCGGCAGGGTGACAACATTGCGACCTAGTCGTATCGCATACAACCGCGCGGAAATACGAACCGCCGATTGTGTGTACCCAACATTTCCTCCCCGCGTTGAAAGACCAGGGCGTCTTTCAAGAGATCATCAAACATGAAGATGGACGTTGAAGTTCAGATCGTACACATTACAAAGAATACGGTGCAAAAAATGCATGATAACATAGAAATAATAATAATTAAAATATCTACATAGTACCTGACACTCATCACTAGACAAATACATAAATAACGTGAACCAGACTGTGACTGTTGCATACAAAAAAAAAACCATTACAAAAATTTACATAATGAGGACCTTGGGAGATGAGGACAAGTTTAGGGCTCGACTGGTAAACGCACAAGTTTCACGACCGGCGCTTGTAGATACCGTCCCGAGTGCGCACGGACACGACACGGACAACATCATCGGCACCTGGGTGGACCTCGGTGACACGGCCGAGCCGCCATTCGGTAGGTGGTCGAGATGGGGCCTCGACAATGACCATATCGTTGACCTTCAAATTTGGAGATGACTTGTACCATTTTGAACGACCTTGCAACGACGACAAGTACTCACGGGACCACCTCTTCCAGTAAGACTGGTGGCATTGGCGTATGAGTTGCCATCGGTTCAACCTATTAATCTTTATGTCAGTGATGTCACGTTCTGGTAGGGCGTGAATAGGTTCTCCGATCAAGAAATGCCCCGGAGTCAAGGCGCTTAAATCGTGCGGGTCAGATGACGCCGGCGTGATTGGTCGAGAATTGAGGATACCCTCGACGCGGGTAGTCAAAGTAACAAATTCTTCATGAGTTAATATCTGCTGACCAATAACATGCTTGAGATGGATCTTGGCACTCTTAATTCCAGCTTCCCAAATGCCGCCGAAGTGCGGTGTGGCAGGCGGATTAAAATGCCACGTGCACGCCAGATGTGAAGAGATTCGATCCTGCTCTTGGCGTTGCGAAATAGCAGTTTGAGTTGACGCGCAGCACCCACGTAATTCGTGCCGCAGTCAGAATAAACATCGGTAGGAATCCCACGTCTAGCGACAAAGCGATCCAAGGCCGCGAGAAACGCATCAGTGGTTAACTCTGTGACGATTTCGAGATGAACTGCCTTCACAGCCATACATACAAATAATGCCAGATATACTTTCACTGATTGGGCGCTGCGACGTTTATGCTCTTTCACAAGAAAAGGACCTCCATAGTCCATACCAACATGGGAAAATGGTCGATGAGGTCGAACTCGGTAGGGCGGCAAATCGGCCATGATTGGCTGAGGACGGATGGCCTTGTGACGTGTGCACGGAACACAAGCAAAAATTTCACGACGCACTGCGGCGCGGCCAGACATGATCCAAAACCTCCTGTTCAACATTGACAATATCAACTTCGGTCCGCCATGGAGGAACGACAAATGATAATGACGAATTAACAATGTCGTAAGATGTGAATCTCGTGGCAGCAGAATCGGGTGCTTCGAGTCAGGGTGTATAAAGGAAAAACGTAGGCGGCCTCCGACTCTCAAAACTCCTGTCTCATCGACGTAGGGCGCTAATTGAGCTAACGACGGAGGTGATATCGTAGACTGTTTCTTCAACATGTTAATAAGTTCGGAAAAGTAATATTTTTGTGTCTGGCGTACGACAACGGATAGTGCAGTTTCGTATTCTAAAAACATTGGTGGCCCGAACAAACGGGCTGTCGGCGTGAGCGACGTACAAAACGGAAAACGAACGAAAGGACACGTTGCATTCTGGCAAGCGATGAAAACCGAGTGAACAACTCAAGTGGAGATGACGATACATTGGCGACAAGAGTCGAAGTGACGTTAGGCCTGGTCTCGGGCAATTGGTCAGGACTCAATGGCGTGAATTTGGACTTGGGCCATTGCTCTTCCGGCCGTCCAAAAAACTCTGGGCCATTCCAATAGATATCCGATGACATCGCAGCCCTGGGTAGAAGCCCGCGGGAAGCAGGGTCCGCGGGATTCTCGGCGGTCGACACGTGACTCCACTTGCAGGCAGGGACAAGCTGGTGGATTTTGGCGATTCGATTCGATTAGTGATAAAAATCTTAAAATATTTTTGATCCGATGTCAACCATGACAAAACGATGGATGAATCGGTCCAGGCACGAAGACAAGTTATGGAGATCTCGGACGACAGAACCTGATGGACATGGTGGAGTGTTTGAGCCAGCAATAACGCCCCGCATAGTTCCAAACGTGGTATAGACGGAAATCGTTGGCGGACGGCAGTTTTGTAGGGGAGACCTTCGTTTTACATGTAATAAATTTGACTAATATGTCTCCCGCGGCGCGAACACATGCGCATTGTAATGGTGGCCGCGTATCCTTTGGTCGATGCATCCGCGAAGCCCATCAATTGAATATCTTGCTGATGTGCAACCGGAATGTAACGAGGGATTGATAGGCCAAACAATCATTTAGCTCTAAACAAAATTGACGCCATGTCGATAATAACTCGTCGGTAATGAGATCATCCCACCCAAGCTTGCTGCACCACAGCGATTGCATAAAGCACTTTGCCCAAAGTAACAACGGACCCAGCGCGCCTATAGGATCAAACAAACGTGCTATGACTGAAAGGACTTGGCGTTTGGTTGAGGAGTTTGATGAATACTGGTATGGTAGGCGAAGTTGTCATTATTCGTGTTCCAATGAAGACCGAGGACTTTGACCGACTGCTCATCTCGTGGATCAAAGGATACGGAATCTATTCGATCTTCAGGACGGAGAGACTCGAGAATGAGGGCACTATTGCTCGTCCACTTGCTCAACTCACAAGCTCCACCACGAAGTAGGTTGACAATATCGTTCTTTCGGCGTAATAAATTGTTCTTCGGTTGTCTGAACCTATAAAAATGTCGTCCACATAAGCTGACTGAGTGAGAACACCCTTCGCCAACGGGAATCGGTGACCATCTTGGGCATCAAGTTCATGTAAGCACCGGATTGCAAGGTAGGGTGCACAGTTAAGGCCATAAGTGGGTACATAGTTGAAATTCCTGCAGGTCGTCGGTGGGGGAATCACGCCAGAATATGTGTTGGAAAACGCGATCTTCCGAAAACGAATAAGGATTGTCGGTACATCTTGACAATATCGGCGGTCAGAATGTATTTATGTAATCGGCAACGCAGTAGAATGTCACGCAAATCCACTTGCAGTTTAGGTCCGGTGCACAAAACATCATTCAAAGAACGACCAGACGAAGAGACTGAGGAAGCGTCGAAGAAGACTCGTATTTTTGACATATCACCGTCTGGTCTTGAATACGGCGTGATGTGGAATGAAATAGATGCCGGTGACGGGGCTGGCACCATGTGTCCCAGCGAACGATAGGTGGACATGAACTTGGCGATACGCCGCAACAGCGCGGGATCCTTGGCCAATCGATTTTCTAGATTATAGAATCTTTTCATTGCTATGGGAACGCGAATCAACTAAACCGTGATCGAGTGTACCATTGCTGTTGAGTTGGACGGTGAAAAGATGGCGAAACGGTAGGGCGACACAAATCGACCGTCGTATCACGCGAGTAGACTTTATAAAATATTCTTCGCACACCACTGGTTTCCCTGGTGGTGGGCGACGACGGGGCGGCGGGGTTCTTCGATCAACCAGAATTTTTAATTAAATCTTCGATTGAGGGCGGAGCGAAGATTGCGGTGGTCAGCGTGACTGGAGGTGACTTGTTCGGAGTAGAAAATGAGCCGAAAATTATCCAGCCCAGCTGAGTGT